>CAHIKZ030001768.1:472500-947500 GCA_903632075.3 Acanthosepion pharaonis | reverse complement strand
TATATATATATATATATATATATATATATATATATATATATATATATATATATATAAAGAAAATGAACAGATATATAATCCAGTGTTCTTATAGATATTTTTATTTTTACAAAATAGTGCTCAATGTAAATTTACAGAGCATTATAAATTATAATATTAATTGATTTAAAATATGTTTTTTTCGATATATATATATATATATATATATATATATATATATATATATATATATATATATATATATGAGCTACAAGAAGAGTTTCAAACATCTCCGTACTTAATTACACATACTAATTTAACAACGACAATAAAATCCTGTTTCTTGATGTACTGGTAGACAATAAAAAAGATTCATTTACTACCTCCACATATCAAAAAACAACTAGCATAAACACTTGCATTCTCAACTATAAAAATGAATGTCCTATTACAAAATAGCTATTAGACGGAACTTAATAAACCGAGCAAAAGTAAAAGTATAAAGGTTTTCTATGCTGAATTAAAAAATATTAAACAAACCCCCATTAATAATGACTTTCCTAATTACATTGTTGATGAACAAATTAGACGAGCTACTGCGAATATTAACATAAATAAAATAACATAATACGTCCTCAAATAACTTTAAATATATCAAACTACTACACCGTATTCAAATGCATTCTAACTATAAGCAGGAGGAAAATTATAAATGCACTGAGTACACTACAAACTGATACCATAAACAGTTTGAAAAATCCTGCGAAGTTTAAAATTAAAATTCGTAAGTCAAAATGGTCATTTACTAAAGGTATCTTAATTCCAATTGTAAAGAAAATTTGCTCTGTCTAATGAAAATAAACATTGAGCTCTCTTTTGTGAGTCAGTTTTAACATATTTCAAATTCTAGGTTGTGTTAATAAGACTTTATTTTTATACCAACAGATTACTACACACATATATATATATATATATATATATATATATATATATATATAAAAATTACATATTTTGGTCTAAGTACACACATACACGCACACACACACTTCAGTCGCCATTTAGTGTTGCCTTCTGTATCCACTTTTATATTTGCATACGGTCTATCCCTGATATTGAGCACTTTTACCTATAAATAAATATCGCGTACCTTAAAACTATATCTTTATCTCACTCACACACACACACACACACACATATATATATATATATATATATATATATATATATATATATATATATATAAAAAAGTATACGAGTATATTGTATAATTGTATATAAAAGTGTCATTTTTTTCTGATTATATACATATGCGCGTTCGTGTGCGTATGTATCTAGGCATATATAAATTCACTTAAAACGTTTTATTAAATTCAACTGATAAGTTCTGTATGGTTTATATTATTTGCATTTTCCGATTTTCCTGAAATTTGTTGCATAGCCGAATCAAAATTGTGGATAAAAGAGTCCAAAATTCTTATTTCTGTTTTCGTTCAAGTAGATTCGAGCGTCTCGGTCATTATCAAGAATAAATAGTTGTTAGTATCATAGTCAAAAGTTTTGGTCATTACAACCAGATATTTTTTGGAACGCTACATTTCAAATATAAATATGCGTGTATTGTATAAGTTACATCATGTAAAGAATATTTTCCCAGCTCTTAACAACCCAAGGAGACGAATGTGTTATGAAATATTTTAATTGCATCTTAAATTTGAGGAAAGACATGACAGCCTACTTGCTAAAAGGACTTTTTTTTTAATCATTTCACCTCAAGCAAACCAATAAAGCCACTAAAACGCAAGGGGCTACTGAATGTTAGAGAATACGAGAAAAAAATTAAGGAGGGAGAACAAGAATTAAGAATACAGTAGATTTTGACATTGCATTTAAATTTTTGAAAATCAAAGTTGACTTGGTAACAAGAAGCCGGAAGCGATTTCCATAAGAGAGAAGTGCGGTAGAAGAAACTATTAGCATAGAACTTACGGTAACATCTTGCCATTTGAACTGTGCAATTATGAGACCTTACCGCCAATCTAGTACTGCGCTTAAATTCATAAAGTCTAAGTACCATAGTGCCTGAAGACAATTACCATGAAATTATTTACAGAAGGCACAGGGAAGCTATGTTACGGTGGTAGGAAAGTGACAATTGAATATAAAAATTATGGTACATCATAGACACCGTGTGTGTGTTTGTGTGTGTCTGGAGATCAAGTTTAAAGACAGTTTAGCGATCTCTGTATGTATGTCTATGTACGTGGGTATGTGTAAATACATATATGGGAAAAATGATATGCGCCACATCAATTGGTGTATGGTGTAATGGATAACGTCTCGGAAAGAGAAATCGGAGAACCGAGTTCGAATTCTTTACTATATAGCGAATGAAAGAATCGCAGATTTTACAATGGATCTATGATCCCGGCTGCAGTCGACCTTGATAGATTCATTTAATATGGCATCCGCTATGGTAGAATACGTTTATTGCGAGTCGTTTCCTTTGTAACAGATATAAATATGGAGAGTGTGGGCATAGGAAAGCAACACGGCATTGTAATTTTCAGTCTCACTACTCCTTTAGCAGGCTGCATATATAATGAACTGTGTATATAGGTCAATGAGGGATTAAGGGAATTGAGAGAAAAGGAAGCTGCCCTTTTCCCAGTTTCTTTTGTTTATGGGGTATTTACGCTCTTGACCTCTAGATTGCTTATTAATTTCGGTCTTGTCGTTGTGAAAATTGTGTATGTAAATTGTTTACATTGTTAATATACACTTAAATATATGATAAAAATACAGTTTTAAGGCATGATATATTTATGGATAAAAGTGTACAATATCAGGGATAGGACATATGCATGTATAAAAGTAGACACTGGGGTCAACACCTAGCGGCGACAGTCTGTTTCATACGTAAATGCGATCTTCAGACCACGTGTGTTGTGTTTTGGCTCGACTATTTATATATGCTAGTGAAAGCTGCATTATGAGTAGTAAAGTCTATTGTATTAACGGAACGGTTATTGGATAGGCAGTAGCGGTTATATTTCAAATTATTCTAGAGTCTATCGAGTAGGAATATTTATGGATCCGAATGCGGTTATTTATTCATAGTTTGTTAACTTTGTTTCTTAACTAGCTACAATTAACCGCGTTCGGGTTTACAAGTATTTCTACTCAATAACCACTACAATAATTTGAAATATAACTGTTACCGCCTAACAAATAACCATAGGATAATACAATAGCCCTTGCAACCCATAATACATCATTGACTAGTATATATAAATAACCAATGAGTTACGGCCATATCACGTTGAAACAACGGTTCTCATACGACCATCAAAGTTAAGCAAGATCGAGTCTGAACATTATCTAGATGGCTGACCGCTTGAGAATGTGCGGGTGGCGTAATGGATAATGGCTCAAAATCGTTAACCGAAAAGCCAAGTTCCAATTCAAATCAGGTTCGTTATATTCACTTACGCGCAAATACCGTTGGGGAAGGTATATATCAACGTCTTCTCCCCCATCTATAGGTTAATTAGTAAGGCATGTAATACTCAATCATTATTATCTTCAAACTAAATAATGTAAAATATTTTCTAGCTTTAAATAACCTGAAAAAGGTTGATAAACCGTAAAAAGCGAATCAATCAATCAATAATCGGGCCAAAATACAACACACTGAAGATTGCGTTCAAGTAAGAAACAAACTGTCGCTGCTTGAGGTTGTCTTCAGTTTCACTTTTATATTTATATAAATACATATATATTTGTGTGTGTGTTATTTTTTATATTATTTATTTATTTATTGATTCTATATCTTCTGTATTTTTACGTTCTGATATTGGGAATAAAGTTTATTATAATTAAGTCATAGGAATTATTTAGACTTTTTATCATTATGCAGTTGTAGGTAGCGTAGTAGGAATTTTTGCATTTTACATTTGAAAATGAGCTCTGATCTTTTATTTATGCGTTTATATGGATTTGGAAATATAATTATCGCTATTTTATCCTCTAGGCAAAGGTTACAATGTTTTCGAGGTGTCGTTGTAAAATGCTGTTGTTTTCTTATACTCCATATTTTGCGTTGTCTCTTTTTAGTAACTGTATAGTCTATGATAGGGTCGTGCTGTTTGCATATTTCCTGTTGTTTTGCTATGTTCGAGTAGCTTCTCAGTTTTCAGGAAATTTCTGTTATTCCTATATATTTTTATGAGTTTCTTTTGGATCTTACCATAGATTCCTACATTAAAAAAAAAAATGGCTCTAATTCTGAATATCGCATTGAAGTGTAATTCTGGTCATGCACCATGCACTTTTGATTCCTATATCAGACCGTGACATGAACTTTGCTGTGTTGATTCCTAAGTTCACACTGTCTATATATATATATATATATATATATATATATATATATTATCGATAATGAATACTGTTCATATATAAATATATAATTCTAAATTATATATATATATATGTGTGTGTGTGTGTGTGTGTGTGTGTGTGTGTGTGTGTGTGTGTGTGTGTGTGTGTGTGTGTGGCTAAATAAGAAAAAGTAGGAAATCGTTATGAATTTGGCATATTTCTCTATTTATTTTGTCCCATCATAAATTTGGGGAGTATTACCTACTTTTTATGTAATAAATCCAACGTATCTTATGTATATTTTTTCAATACACGCACGCACACACACACACACACACACATATATATATATATATATATATATATATATATATATATATATATTATCCTTCACCGATAGTTTCATGCACAACGCAATCTTCAGGTACTGAGTATAGACTGACCGATACATAATTTAATTTTCAATAATAATAATATCTTGTTATCGCAATATTGGCGTAGTTATGTATTATACTGGAATTACAGGGTTTTTGGGGGTTTTTTTGTTTGTTTTTTTTGTTTGTTTTTTTGTTTTTTTTTGCTTTAAAAACATATTTGGCGTTTAAAATGAATGGGATTTGTATATATATATATATATATGTAAAAAAATTATTTTACAGTTACGAATATTAATTTTTCATTTTTTTATATAAACATAAAGGAAGATTACTTGATTTAAAAAAAAAACATAATTTACATTAAAAATGAATCTGAATCAACATATTTAAGCAGATATTTACTTTTAGGTCTACATGTAACCATCAATTAATTTCGCTAGTTTAGTAAGATAGTGTTATTTAAGTGTTTAAGATTTTCAATAAGACATTTCCTTTCTTGTTGTAAGATTAGGCTTTTGCTACAATATCCTAGTTGAAAATAGGTGTATTAACAACATTCCTTAATTGCCATGAATATTTAGAGAGGGGGGGCAGCTTTGTTTATGTATTTTATATTGCCTAAAGTCATTCGATGATGGTAGAAACGAAATTTCCAATAATTTTCAATGCATCTAAAATGAATTTTAACACCATTACCGGAATGTATTTTAGTTCTATATACAATATTATCAGTCATACATTAACCGTTGAAGAGACAGACCATATTTTTTCGGCAATTACAACCATTTTTTTTTAAAAATAGGGTGTTTTTTGGAAATTATTTAATATAATGTTGTTATGTTGGAATATAGATGTATCGATGTTATTAACGCAGCTATAGCTGATCTTAACATTATTTTTGTTAAAAAAAAACCATTTTAGTGTTGGTGAATGGTTCAAGTGCATATGAATTAAATTTAGGAACATTCTTCCGATATTCGTTTGAACATTACAATTATAAGGTGGATTAAACTATGTAATGTTACGCCTACGGTGTTTCTGTTTATTTTTACCTATTTTTTTTTCTAAATAGTCTAAATTTGCTTTATGGTTGGTTAGTTTTAAAGCTTTTACATATTTAATTTTATTATTATCAAATATTTCCTAATTGCTGGAGTTCAATTAAGATAAATCAGTTCAAGTTAGATTATCTTTTAGTAGATAATCTAACTTGAACTGATTTAATAAATGATCTAGGATTTTATGGTTTTGTGGTTTGATTCTTTACTGACGTATCTATGGTGTGTAACAACCATTATTCAATTCAAGGTCACATGTGTGCATATATATATATATATATATATATATATATATATATATATATATATATATATATATATATATATATATATATATATATAAGGGACAGTGAGGTCTGAAAAGCGGCAGTTTATTCCCTGTTTGAACGCTATCTTCAGACCATGTGCACATACACTCTAGCTTTGCCATTAAGGACTTTTATTCATAAATATAGTATAGCTTAAATCTATATTTATTTATATATGAGTATAGATACTCTCTCTCTCTCTCTCTCTCTCTCTCTCTCTCTCTCTCTTATACACACACTCATATGCAATGTGTGTGTGCGCCTGTCAATGTCTGAATTCTTCTATTGATGTGTGATATTTTAACGATTTTGCGAAGTGTTCATTAAAACATTCACTTGAATCTTTCATTTTCTTTATGTTAGTCTTTTCCATCTTTGGCTTCTCAGACAAATTGCAGAATTTTTATCAATGACGCATCATCAAATGCAGCAGAAAAATGATTTAAAAATATTTAAACCTAAAGTGATGCAATGCTAAAACTATTGTTGATTTCAAACAGCGAGAAAAGAAAATAATGTCCAACTGTTTCTAGTGTGTTGTTTAGAGTTAATAGAAGTATTTCCGAGTGACTAGCAAAGAGGATGTATATTCAGGGAGTGTCGGAAATTCCATTCTCCTGCTGACGCAATGACCACAAAGGTGACGTTTACAAATAATACACGGTTCTGGGGTAGATCCATAGTTTATACTCTGAAATTAAAACTTTTCACATATTATTCTATATGTCCAGTATTTAAAATTATTAGTTTAACATGATAAGTGAAACGAAATCATTATATTTATTATCCAGTTGTTATAAGACTGGTGTGCTTTTGATGGTCCATACCCAAGACTGTAACTTCCAAGGCTATATGATGTCTGCGGTTACTACTGCAGTAATAGAAGCATGAATACAAAGTCAAAGCAAGTGTCTCCATAATAACGACACTGCAAAAAGTTTTATCTTTCACTAACACAGTTATTCAATTTAGATAATATCTTAACCAATTCTAAAATACCGATTATCTTATCAAAACCTTGATTACAATTTTTATTGATCCCTTGAACAAGTGAGAGAAATATCTTAAAGGGTTTATACTTGCTTCTTAATTAATAAGTTTTAATCATAAATTACTACGTCATTTTTGGTTTAATGTTTAACGTGCTTTCTTTCAACTGCATTTCCATGGTTGAAACAATGAGTACAAAATGAATACAAAGTCCAATGTTTTACTGACTTGAGTAAATAGTAATAAATATAAACAAATTAAATTAATTAAAACTAGTATCAACAAAATTAATGGTTATCAGTAAGAACAGCCCAACATGCGAATTACAAATCGGAGATGCAAAAATGAAGCAAGTACAACAATTTAAATATTTGGGATTTTTTTTAAAAGAGTACTGAAATGCAACATTGAAATGCGATGACGCTTTGGGTTAGTGAAAGATGTTTTCCAAAAGCTAAGCAACGTATTAAGAAACAGGAAAATCTTGCTAGAAACAAAGAAAAAAATACTTCACTCTATCTAATATCGGTCCTTCTATATGACAGT
Source organism: Acanthosepion pharaonis (assembly GCA_903632075.3). Taxonomy (NCBI): domain Eukaryota; kingdom Metazoa; phylum Mollusca; class Cephalopoda; order Sepiida; family Sepiidae; genus Acanthosepion; species Acanthosepion pharaonis. Next base: position 939,865 of record CAHIKZ030001768.1, on the reverse strand, counting down.
GAATGCTGAACAATCTCCTCACAAAAGAGACGTGAAGCAACAGAAATATAGCTCTGTAGAAGGATGCTGAGAATAATATGAACTGAATATGTGAGCAATGACGAAGTTTTAGAGAAAAGGAAAACAAAAAGGACACATATTTATTATCGGAAAGAGACAGTTGCGACTTCAAAGACCTATTATAAAGAAAATGAAGAAAGAAGGTTCAGATAATTTGACACTCACATGACATATTGAAAATAAGAGGAGCAGAGGAAAGCAGCCTAATTAACACGAGGGCGTAAATGATTGGCAGAACAGGGTTTAGGAGAAATAGCGGAAAAATAAAATTTACTAAGGGCTACAAAAGAGAGGGAATTGTGGAAAGCCATAATCGGCCACGCCCTGAATGAATTCGACACTTAAAAGAATAAGAAAGATTTTAAAATAGTCAAACAAACAAATAGTAATTAACTATTTAAAAAATAAACTGATTCAAACAATTACTAATAAAAGATTTTAAAATAAACTGATTTGAATAAATATTAAGTAAATATTTCAAAAGAAGCTGATTAAATACATACTAATAAAATATAATTAAAAATTAACTAACAAATAAGTATTAATAAAATATTTAAAAAAATTAAACTGACTTACAGAAATATTAATAAAATAGAAAAAATAAACAAATGCAAAAAATCGTAATAAATAATTAAAACAAAATAAACTGACTTAAAATATAGTAATTCATTGTTTTCAAATATACTGACTTGAGCAAATGGTAATAAATATAAAAATGTAATAAAATACATTATATATATATATATATATATATATATATATATATATATATATATATATATATATTATATATATATATATATATATATATATATATATATATATTATATATATATATATATATATATATATATTATATATAATATAACAATATAATAAAATATATAATATAATAAAAGTAATAATTTTAACAAAATGTAATAAAATATCTTAAAAAATAAGCTTATTTAAACATATAATAATAAAATAAACTGACTGTATACGATATCCTTACAGATAAATAAAAAACTTGGGGCAATATAAATGTGGTTCTACAGAAGGATGCTGTGAATACCATGAACAGAACATGTGAATAATGAGCAAGTTTTAAGGAAAATGGAAATAAAAAAGACGTTTTATACTTAGAATAAGGATGAGAGAGCTGAAAGTATTTGAAAACATAATGAGGAAAAAGGGCTTGGAGAATTTGATATTAACTGGACATATTGGAGAGGAGGGACAGAGAGAGAAAGAGGGAGAGAGAATTAACAAGTTTTTGTAAATTGATGGCAGAACAAAGACTGGGAGCGATGGTGTAAAAACAAGTCTTACTAAGAACTACAAAGCGCCATGATTGCCCACATCCTGAAGAAAACTTATATAATTTCAAAAAACATTTACCATTTCCAAAGACATTGAAAGGTTACCAGTAATGTAGATTTGGCAAAAAGAGCCAAAAAATTAAGGAAACTTTATGCAGTAATGTGTTAATTTCGTTATTATTATTATTATTGTTATTATTATTATTAGTAGTAGTAGTAGTGTTGTTGTTGAATATATGGTAAAACCCTTCAAGAAGAGTAAGCCCCTCTGTCCAGAAGTGAGCTAATGAATTACTGTATTTGACAGCATATAAGGCGCCCTTTTTTCTTTTCTTTTTTTTACTAAAAATATCTTTTTAAATTCCCCTGCGTCTTATATGCCATATGTAGGTTTACTAATATTACTAATTACTATTATTTTTTTTATTTGCCCTGCTGATATTGGGATGCTTCTTATACACCCGTGCGTCTTTTATGCCGTCAAATACGGTAGTTTTAAAATGGCGCGCAACTTTAAATTTTTAGACGATTCTTCGAAATTCACAGGGTGGTCCCAAAACTTTGGCCTATCACGTATATTTGCAGTGTTTCTAAAAAATGTCCAAACTAAAATCTAAACTATACTTTGCATCTTTTCTGTTACGAGAATTAAATTGGTTTATCACACCGGAAACTTCTGAAATGCACGATATCATGGGTCATTTATTCATATACTTAGTTGTCAAAGATATTTAATAATAATAAAAAAAATAACGTCTTTCAAATGTTTTGTTAACCGCACCTTAACATGAACACTTGCCAAACATATCTGCTCACAAAGATAACACGAGCCACTACAATAAGCATATTATTTTGAAGCGATCATGTGACCTTTAGTTTGAACTTCAGCCAACATCCTTTTACAAAGTTGGCGCGGTTCTGCTCGTTTCTTTCTCTGCCTTTTCAGTGTTTCTACTTGACACCGCCAGCGGAAACATGACAGAATCTCGGATATCCTTGGTCATACCCGGTCCGACAATATGCTTCACGACAACTGTCGTTACGGACTTCCAAACCCTTACTTATTCCGCTTTTAAAACGGCCCAATTTTTACTTATTATTATGAGACTTTACTTGTTAGCGAGTTAATTCTTGGACTGGAATGTATAAATGCCTCATAAAGCACTTATGAAACAACAAACCCTTTCTCACAGACGAGACGTCGCACAGCCTCTCGCTGCTCTAATGCTATTTTCATAGATAGTGTTCAAGTCAATTACACTCCTTAATTCCAGCAGTCCTAACCTTCACTGCTAAAATTCACCATGTCACACACATGGTGAATCTTAGCAAACCACCATCATTCCCTTCACTCCTTTGAATTCCAACGAACCACTGATTTGTGAAACCGACTCCCAAGAGAATGCTTACCCGACAGCTATAATCTTAACTTGTTCAAGTCTAGCGTTAACTGTTATCTTTCACACATATCAGCATAAGCTGTGCCTGTACTTCGAGTGATCCTCAGGCCTTTTGCAGAGTGAACATTATTATAAAAATCTCTCTACCGATCACGTTCCAGTTAATTATATAATAAATATTAGTAATATTTGTTTTAAGTACAAATATAATTATATGTCATTAATTTTTAAAAAATAATTTTTAATCACATGTTACTTCTATACATAGGTGATCATGGCTCTCCATAGATCCCGTGTCTTTATTATCGGTGAATTTCTGATACTTCTTTGGAAATATAGTGGAGTGATTTCTCGTTATTTTCTTCGCGGTTTTGAATTCAGAATTTTCCTTTTCGTAGACAGACTGACAGCCAAGGATGAACAGACTAATCTACTCTGCTATTTAACCAGTGGCTAGAAGGAGAAGAGGTAGATAGATCGATAACAACACAAACACTATGTATCAATAACATTTAACACCCCTTTATTCTCTGTGCTAACCGAGAAACTCTCTATTTCAAAATGACACCTCTGGTTATGATAATGATCGAGGCTTGTCTATTGAGTAGTAGGTTCGATCCTCACTGAGTGCCCCATAAATAACTCATAACCCTAAAAGGTTTGTTATGCTGTAAAAGGAATCAACTCAACCGTATATAAAAATCACAAAAAAAACTAAGACGAACTGCGACATATATTTTCTAAGACACTGTGTCGGGCTAGACAATTTTTCTCTCCTGAATCTATCTTGCATATTTCTAAGTCTACTATTAGTCCTTGCTTAGAATATTGCTACCCCATATGATCTGGAGCTCCTGCTTTATATCTACATATCCTTGATATTATAGGTCCTGATCTGGCGTCTCGACTTTAGTCACTTTCCCACCGCCGTAAGGTTTTGTCCCTATCCATTTTCTCGAAATGCTTTTATGGTAATTGTTCAGATGAACATGCTTTCTAGCCAACTTTGATCTTCAAAAATTTAAACGCAATATCAATTGCTATCTGCTGTCCTCCTGATTTCTCTTTCATTGTTCCTGCTACTTAGTAAAGTTTTTGTTTTCTATTTCTTCCAAACCCAGTAACCCCTTGTGCCATAGTGGTTTCACTGCCTTGCTTGGGGTGAACATGCTTAAAAAATAAGTCACTTGTTTTGTGTACTATAAATAGGGTTTTTTTTTCTCTCTGTAGTTTTCCTTTTACGCAAGCATCCAAATTTCATTTCCTCGGGATTTTTCATTGATTGCGACTTGCATTAACAATAAATGTGTATGTGTGTTTTTTTATTTTATTTTTGTTTTTTTGTTTTTCATTTTTGGCTTCTTGTAGTATTCTTAACCTCCTTTTTCATTTTGTTTTTCTTTTTACTCACATACCCCCTCCCCTAATAAAAACCATTAAAACATAGGATTACTGAGAGTGAAATAAACTAAGAAAACTTTGCAAAGGAGAATGAAAAATAAAAGCGCAAGATTCAAAGACCCAGAAGTTGAAGATTGGGGTTTCATTTAAATCGTAGTTGACAAAGATAAGAATTGTTCGGTAAAATCAATCCTTCTATATGGCAATGAATGCTAGCCAATCTCTTCACAGATGAAGAAGTGACAAAGCAACAGAAATGTGGTTCTACAGAAGGATGCTTAGAATACCATGTAGCGAACATGTGAAGAACGGCGAAGTTCTAGAGACAATGGAAACAAAAAGGAGACTTATACTAAATATCAGGAAGAGACCGAAGAAAATTCTAGGACACATAAAGTATAAAGAGTACTTGAAAATTGTAATACTCACTTACTTTAGATTAATTTATTTTGCTTATTTTTGTTTATTTATTTTATTTTGTTATTTATTTATTTTTGTTTGTTTTCAATTTCCGATTTTTAAGCAACGTAGTCATTTATTTTGTCACTGCATTTTAATATGAATTCTGATCCTTTAATTAATAGTTTGTGTTGGTCTGGGAAAGTAATTATATCTATTTTCTCCTCCAGGTAGAGTTTACAGTTTTGGGGTTTATTGCTGCAGGATAATGTTTTTTTCTTATTTTCCATGATATTTTTTCTTTGTTTTCAAGGTCCGTCAGTTAATCCTATGTATATTTTTTTCTAAGATATCTGCTGATTTCTTTATGTGACTTGGTATATTAAATTGTTCTGCAAGCAATTGCTGTTTAAAAGGGCATTTGTTCATTGTTCTGAAGTTACACGTGGATTTGATTTGTTCAAGCTGGTTTTTTGTTGTTATTATATATATATATATATATATATATATATATATATATATATATATATATATATATATATATATATATATATATATATATATATATATATATATATATATATGCAAACATATATATATATATATATATATATATATATGTGTTTGTGTGTGTGTGTGTGTGTGTGTGTGTGTGTGTACGCATGCATTTTTAAGTCAAGGATTTTAATCCGACACTAACTCTTATTCTATAAACGTTATATTTAGTGGTTACCCATATTTTAATAGAGATGGTTATTTTTTAAACAGTTAAAGTAATATGTACCGGTCTAGAGATTGAAAATGTTAATAAACAAAATATCTCTCGAGACAGTAATTGAAATTTTAAATCGGCTTCCCAGATTAAAAAAAAGGATATAGATTCAATTCCTGCTGGGTGGTATATTCCTTTCTAAAGACTTCCTATTTCTAAATCGGTAGACATTAATTTCACTTTTAAAAACAGAGGCGTCTATTCAAACACGTATACCCCCAAAATATGACGTTTATAATGATAATATAGGTAGAAGTATGTGTATGTATGTTTATGTGTGTCTGTGTGTGCGTATGTGTTTGTCTTTGTGTATGTGTGTGTGTGCGTGCATGTGTCTTTTCGTGTATGAGTGTGTGTGTGTGTGTATGTGTGTATGCCAGTGTGTACGATTTATGAGCTCTAAATGATCAGATAACGGCTCAAGGGGGGGGGCTAGTTTGTAATATTCAATACCTACAAATTTTTAAACTTTTAATCACCGAGCAGACCCTGAATTTTCTGAAATCATGAGAAGTGTTTGTACTCTTAATGATGCTCCTTTACTTAAACGTCTATTGGGACTCAAATTCACCATAAATCTCAAGTGAGATTCATATATACGATCCATCGCTAAAGATGCTGGAAAAATGATCGGTTCCTTGTAACTTTCTAGAAAGTACCTAACTCCCCCTATCACGTTCTATCATTACAAGAGTGAGATCAGACCAGAAATGGAGTATTGCTGCTAAATCTGGAGTGAAGCTACTTAATCCTTGATGGAGTTCAAAAGCGTTTAATTAGCCTTGTGGGCGATGATTTATTTTCCACCAGTTCAGATCTTTACATTAAGGACGCACCAGGCTATATACACAATGTCGAATCATTTCTCATTTCCTTCTTATTCCATCGGTAAGAAGAAAGTCTTTCTTGATCAGTTTCTTCCCGAAAACCTTTACTTTGTGGAACAGAATCCGGAGAGAATGATTCCCTGATCACTACATTCCTAGCTTCTTCAAGTCTAGGGTGAACCGTTGTCTAACCTACATATCTTCATAATCTGAACTTCCTCCTCCTATGTACATGCAACAATCTCAAAAAACAGAGAGACCCGAGCAACTAGACCTCGACGAAAAGCCAAATTACCAGTTGAATCGGCCTTAACTCAGAGAAAGTAATTAATTTAAAGAAGACATGAGAATAAACCTGCCGAAATGTGAAATATGTCCAAGGAAAGGCTATTGTGTATGATGCATATTATTTTTAATTCCATTTAGTTCGGTTTTAGCTAAATAATACGTAATGAAGAAGACAAAAATGTAATTCGAGAAAACGTTGTTTTCAGTGAATCTAAGGCTTTTAAGAGCTTTCAAATATCAATCCGAGCAAAATAATTTATCAAGGAATTACTAGTAGTAGATCCTGCTTCTCGTTGCTTTATCAACAAAAAACAGGAACTAAAATCTGTTTCTGAACAACAATTTGACTTTTCATCTCAGTTTTTGCTTTTTTTAGAACTCGCTTGGATTTGTATATTTTATTACAACAGCTGAACAATAAAGCGTAAGTAGGTCTATTTTAAGATTGAAAATAACTAAAATCATTATCGTCGAAACACTGTGGCTTTGGTGTTACTATGACAACATTCCGTTTGTGGTGCTCTCCGACCTTTATCAGATGAAAAATGAAAAAAAAAATTCATTGTTAAGTAAATATTATGACTGCAACATAAATGAATTTGGTTATTTTCGAATAGTTTCCATTATTTTCTTCAGTTCAGTCATATTATTTACATTATTTATTTGCGAACAATTGTTTTCATATTTGTTGCTATTATTACAATGTTTCGGCCGTTTTCCCCTCTGGCCTTCTACATGTGTCTGTCGGTCCAGGTAACCTTTAGAGAATTTCAGAAGGAAGTCTATATTTATTCTACGAAGGTAGATTATTCTAGTTCCACTGATCATGTCAAGGGATATCTCGTCTAGTTCTTATCGAGTACAGCTCAGTTATTGCTCGTCTCATTTTCACTGAATCCAAGTATGCACTGCCTGCCACGGGGATTGAATTCTATGTCACAAAATTCACTGTTCAATACATTAATCCACTAGGCTACAATAGAAATAACTAAGCAGTTTTAAATAAGAATTAGAGATATCCCTAGACGTGGCCAGCGGAACGAGAACAATTAAACCTGTAGATTAAATAACGAGCTCAGTTCGAAATTCCATGAAGGTTACCGGGAATGACAAACATCTAATGATGGACGGAGAGTTGGCAACTACCGAAACTTTGAAATATTAACTAAGATGAAGACAAATATTCACATGTAAATAATGTAAATAATAGAAGAAAATAATGAAAAACGATCTCAAAATATACGAACTGGTTTATGTTGCAGTTTATGTTTATTTAGTTAATAATCAAATAGTGCGTTTTTCTATGTTTTTGTATCTGTTCACGGCAACTTTGGAAACAATATCTATAAAACCTTCGTTTCTTCAGCAACTTTTGTAATCTACTACCTTTTTGTCTCTCTTCTCGGAAATGCAATCCAGAACATATTCTTCGGTTTTCAATGTGCAACTTTTCTGACGACAAAATATTTACAGCAAGTAAAACACATCAGCAGCTACTTTGCAAAGTAGATCAATAAGTCCATAGCTTGAAAGAGTTAACTGGAGTTTTAAAATATTTTTCTGTACAGTGGCCATTTTATGTGACTAAGAGAAAAGAGAAGTGTTAATTGCGTCTTCAGACGAGATTATGTTGAAACATTATTGTCGCGCAAATGGTTTCTTTCATTATTTTATGTATACAATTTTCTATATTAAGAAATGGACAAAGTCCGACAATTTATTTATTAAAGACATTTTTATGTTTAACGTTCTTTTTCTTTTTTTATAGATACAAGTATTTAAGTAAATGCTCTGTTTATAATAAACAGTATTAAATAACATTTACCGGCCTGAATATCCGAGAAATTTTCATAGAAAATATTCGTCCTTATAGGATGCAGGTTCGAATCCTGTCAAAGGACGAATATTTTCTATGAAAATTTCTCGGACATTCAGGCCGGTAAATGTTATTTAATACTGTTTATTATAAACAGAGCATTTACTTAAATACTTGTATCTATAAAAAAATAAAGAAAGAACGTTAAACATAAAAATGTCTTTAATAAATACAATTTTCTCTTTCTCTCTCTCCCTCTATACCATACATACCTATAAGTGTGTGTGTGTGTGTGTGTGTGTTAGATGTTTAGTTTAATATGATTCCGCAAGAATATTTCTATTTTTATGCAAATATTTTATGACCTTGACCAAAGTTGAAATATTTAAATAAAATTGGTGACATAGTCATTTTGTGTTCAGTCTTTGGGCCGGGCAGTGTGTACGTGAAATGGACAAGCAATAACTGAGCAGTATTAATAAGAAGAACTAGATATCCCTAGACATATGCAGTGGATCGAGAACAGTCTACCGCCGTAGATTAAATAAAGAGTTCAATTCAGAATTCCCTGCAGGTTACCCAGATCGATATACACCTGATGAAGACCGGAGAATACAACGACCGAAAAGATTAGGACAATAGTCCGAACATAAATAGTGCAAACAAAATAAACATAATTAATATTCTCAGAATAATTTTAAATATCATTATCGTGTTGAAATAATGTAATTTTCTGCAAGGAGAACTTTTTTGTGTGTGTGTGTGTGTGTGTGTGTGTGTGTGTGTGTGTGTGTGTGTGTGTGTGTGTGTGTGTGTGTGTGTGTGTGTGTTTATCAAATCTGTGCAAGCATCTGTTCTAAGTGATGAATTTTTGATCGCAGCAGAAAATTCGAGTATCCTCCTTATAAAATTAAGAGACACATAGCACGTGCCGGGATTTTCTTATTAACCCGAGCAAAGGTCAACCTCTCATTAACATCATATTTTCAGATCTTGGCCCGACACTAATGCCAAGTTAAAACAAATTATCCCACTTGAATCCGAGAAGAAATTCGTGCCAGTATTTTTTCTTTCTTTTTTGTTTTCTTTTTCTTTATTACCCGTCAGAGATTAGATTAAAGCTTTAAAGATATTTACATTAGTAACATAAGACGATCCTCAATTATTTTAATCATTTATTAAATTGTTCTGTTAACAATTTATTTTCTTGCCACAAAAGTTATATGTCGATATGTATCTTTGCCGAACATTTCCGAGTCTTTCAGATCTTAAAAAAAATTCACTTATCTGCCAATAAATACTTTGAATTTTATATTCTCGAGATGAATATAACAAAAAAGTTAACATTTTAAAGAAGGAAGCCAAATCTGATGATTGCTTAGGGCATGGAATTGATTTCCATGTTCACAGTTTCGATATACATACTCTCTATCCCTGAAACTTAGTACTCTTCCCGCATAAGTACAAAAAATTTTAAACGCTTTCAAACACGCATACTCACATCCGAATACTAAAACAGTGGAGGATATCTGAGCAAACATTCGGCCCAGCCTACGTCAGAGAAAATTGTTGGCAAAATTATTATTAATTTCTTTATAACAGGAACAACGAAAAACAGTTTAGATTTTGGGAGGGCAAAATGCAGAACAAAGATGGCGCACAATGAAAATATCAAATTGTAAAAATCAAAGTTGATCAATCAATTAATTTGTAGATATAACAACGAATAAAATTGATAACCAACACTGAACAAGGCACCAAAAATAGATAAGGGTATATATATAGAGATAGATAGATAGATAGATAGATAGATAGATAGATAGATATATAAATAGATAGGAGGATTTGATAATTATATTTAATTAATTCATCAAGTCTGATAGAAACATCAACAGAATGCAGAAAGCACTGGACGGCCGTTTCGTTCTATATTTGGGACTCATCTGCAGTGCGCATCCACTACCGAGAATTGTTGAGGTTTCTATCAGACTCGATGAATTAATTAAATATAATTATCAAATCCTCCTAATAATTTCTATCTGTGTATATCATTGCTTGAACCGGCTTCTAATGCTCTAGAGTGAGCGGCTTGGTGAGAGTAGGCACAGTCCTATGGTTACAGAGAACTCAGTAGAGTTCCACCACGGAATATGTGAGCGAGCGGCGCTATGTTGAGTCTGATTTGCAATCTATTTGTCACCGAGGCCCATTAGAACAGTTGGTATGATGTTTGATTGACAACATAATTGTCAGGGTTTCAATTCCCGATAGTGGATGCGCACTGCTGGTGAGTCTCAAATATAGGACGAAACAGCCGTCCATTGCTTTCTGCATTTTGTTGAGGTTTCTATCAGACTCGATGAATTAATATAAATATATATATATATATATATATATTCTCAATATTTCAAATAAACCATTGATAATATTATATAAAAAGATTACTTTTAAATATCAATTTTATCCCGACGTCGACGTTTCCTGTCTTCAAGGGGTTGTAGTTTTAAAGAATATTTCCATTTTTTTATCTTCTTTCTTTTTTTTTTCAATTTGTTCAATCCGGATTGAAAAAGACTCGGAAAAAATTGAAAAAAAATTTGGACATATCGCTTAAATCCAGAACCCCCAGAAATTTCGAAGTCAGGATAAATCGATATTTAAAAGTTAAGTAATCTTTTCATATAATATTAATATTATATATATATATATATATATATATATATATATCAATAGAGGCAGACCTTGTCAGTATTGTGTAGTAAAACTTATTTGAAGAATTCTTAGTGCCTAAGTACACCATATCTAAATCATATAAACCTGCAGCAAACAAGGCTACTAGCAAAACAAAATTTCGACCTTCTTCTGTTGACAGAGAAATCAAAACCTCGAAGGATACAATAAACGAATTAGGCACCCTTTCAGACTAGTGTGCTGACGGAAACAAGTAGTAGACGGCGATCATATATATTTTGTTTGTTGTTCATTCGTTGATAGAATACGAGAAATATCTAGTCAGGTCACTGGTTAGTTTGTTTCACACAGTGAAGTGCCCTCGGCAGTGTAAACAGCGGATAACTGTAGGAGGTCTAATGGCATTGTCTTTTCCGGTCTGCCTGCATTGTGCAACTGAGTTTATTCTGTTGCCTTTCACATATCTCGGATCCCTAGCGGACAGTTATATTCCATTCTACTCTATCTAGTGCAGCTTGGCCCAACTCTTTGTGGTTGATGTAGACCCTCAGTGAAGCTTTTCAAGGAGTGGCGCTATTACTAGCCTCATCGCAAGCGTTTATCGTGGATGACGCTAGTTATGAAACAGTTTCTTTAGAACCAATGGTTTGGCATCCAAACTACGTGACTTGCCCAGTGAAGCTTTGTCTACATGGGAATACTGATCAGTTCAGCGCGAAAGAGTACCACTGTATCAGGAATATTGTTTTTTAACTGAATGCCAAGAATTTTCATGAAGAGTGTAATATGGAAGTTGTTCAGCTTTTAATCGTGCCATTGTTCGACCATCCATGTTTCACAGCCTCAAACACTGTAATGTGAACTACGGTCCGGTACACATTGATCATTATCTCTAGAGTCTCCTGTTCTACACCATTAGGCTTCTACCGAATGCTCTGTAGTGATTCTGGCATTCACTCCGTCATTCATGACGATATTTCGGAAAAGTGTAATTCCCATGCAGGTGAACTTGTCCATCGAATTTACTCGTTGCCCGTTGATGGCAATGTTTGGTTCAAGGTAATGACTTCCCTGGACTGTTGCATCACTTTGGTCTTTTTTTTTTTTTTGTACTGGCTGTCAACATGGAATTGTTAAACGCGATAGAGGACCTATCAACATGTGCTGCATTTCAGGAGTTTCCTACCAAATTGGCGGTTTTCTTCCGGTAAAACGCGGGACCACCGACATGCTAAACTGCTTAATTGCCAGGAACCGAATGTAGACTTGAACTCCACCTACACCGATTTGACAAAGGTTTTAGATACTATAAAACATTTGGAGATGTACCAGAAAATATATCACCATCGTACCACTGCAACTCGATAACTTGACAACAGAATGACATTAGAGTCATTCTCTTCCAAGCAGAGTGAAACACGATTGGGTTATTACTCCCGCCCTGTTCAGCCTCATATTTCAAAAACGCGTGAAAAAATAAAAACAAACAAAAACAATAGATCTAGGGAGGGCCCAACATAAACAAGTACAAATTTTGAAAATTTGCAATGCATAAAATAGGCTGTAAATAGTTAACTATTTTTATGCGCATTATAAAGCACTTTTAAATGTATTTCAAATTAAGCACTGCGATATGCGTAAGAAACGAATTTTCAATGCACACACACACACACACACGCATATATATATGCGAGATCTGTCAAAATGCACACACACACACACAAACACCCCCCCACACACACAGATATATATATATATATATATATATATATATATATATATATATATATAGCATATTTATTTGCAAAGATGAAGCAAATTTGTGTCGGCAATTTCTAACTGACTCATTCTATTCTTTTTATTTTTCAGTCGCATTGTCATCTCAGAAAACAAAATGCCAGTCACAAATTCCGAAACTTAACAAAAGCAGAGTTCTAAACAATTAATGCCTGTTTATAGCGGGATGTATGACCTGAAAGTTCAATAGCAAAGACGCTTATTGCTGAGAGCGTCTCATGTTTCAAGTCCAGACGTTAATTTGTAGAACTTTTGTCGCGTTTGAACTTCCTTTACTTATTGGCCTACTGTCTCACACCCTAATTACATCAACAATCTACTATGGACTCACATTCTGGGTCCAGGCATAGTCTTTTAATCCTCATGAAACAATAGGCGACTAATATTTCCAGTTGGATAGTTTATTTTCATCTGAAAACGAGGCTTCTAAAATGGCGTACATTGGAATGGAAATTTTACTCGTTAATTTTAAATCACCATTTTCTGTATTTGTATCCTACAGACATGTACATCTGGTTATCTGCCACAACTGATTGGTTACAGGTTAGTCTCAAAAGGTTACAATTTTACAAGAACGATTGTAATAAGCCAATCTTAATAAAATGCGTAACTTTTCAAATTCTTTAATTTTTAAGACATCAGTTTAAAAATTGATGAGATTCTTTATAATATTTGTTCCAACATCTGGAAACAATTCAACATCTCAGAAAGGAATAAGTTAAAAACCAAAAATAAAAGTTTAAAAAATACGGTAAAACAAAAAATATCAGTTTAAAAAACAGAAAAATTTTGCCTACTACCAGTAAAATAAAATAAATACACCTAAGTGTACGTGAATTCATGCATATATTCTTTGGTCTATCTCAGTGATGCGACAAAGCTTTTTTGCTGTAGTTATTACTAATATTACGATTATGGATGCAGCAAGTGGAGTCCGCAAGCCAAATTCAAATTACTTCAGTCGCGTTCACTTTCGCATAAATATCCTTGAGAAAAGCATAAATTTATTTTACATTCCCAGCTATGGGTTAAATAGCCGGGTAGCCTGAGGTCTCTAGCCTTTGTTGGCAACCAGCTGAAAAGAAAGACCACTCTGAATTTAAAAAAATGAAAAGAAAAAATAGGGAAGACAAGAATAAGCCCTACTGCCACCTTTCCTTAAAAGTTCACAGATAATAAAGAAAAAAGCTGTGGTGAATGATTATCAATTACGCCATGAAAGTATATGAATTTAAAAATACCTGAATTGCAAGATGGTGATAGGAGAGTGATTTTCTATATCCTATCTCACCGATACTGTTATTCATAAACTATTATTGGATATTTTTTAAAGATAGGTGATTGATTGAACGTAGGGAAGAGGTTTTATGCCTTTTCTAAAGGCACCAGTGTGAAGTGAATATAAGCAGTTGATTTGATTATGACTCCCTTATTCGTATTCTTTACTATAATTTCGCTTACATTCCTCCTTCTCTCTCTCTCTCTCTCTCTCTCTCTCTCTCTATCTCTATCTCGTCCTCCCGACAAAAAGATAAACTCGTCATTCGACTATATATATATATATATATATATATATATATATATATATATATATATCGAGATCGATCCCAACGTACGGCACCTTTGGAAAGTGCCTGAAAACCATACTACTGGTTGACCCAAGCCTTGTGAGTGAAATTGGGTAGACAGAACCCTTGGGGGGCCGTCGATAAAAGCCACAAGTCATTCTGGCCGAGAGCTTGAGCGTGCTGGCCTTGTTCAAATTGTTGATCATGCTCTCTACCAGAAACTGTAACTAAGGTCTGCTCAGCATAGTTGCAGTATAAACTACAGGTGAGCTCTGTGGGTGTTGAGCGAACACAAATGTGCCCGAGCAATAGAGATTGGTTAGCCGCCCTAGTAGACGGGTATCCTCGAATACGAGTGGCCAACTATTATATATATATGTGTGTGTGTGTGTGTGTGTAAAAATTCTCAAAATTAGAATTCTGTAGAAATTCTGTAGAAAAAGACAATATGAATAAAGGAAAAAAGACAATAGAAAAATTGTATATAGCTTTAGCCGAGGTGTTTCGTCCACTATGGACTTTACCAAGGCAAAGAACGGAATGAATTTATTTGAAGAAAGTATCTATAATCTATATTTGTGCAGAATTTTCTGCTTTGAGTCTCTCAAAAAAATGCAAGCTGTCCGAAGCAAACCTCCATTACATTCAATAAGAATTCTATCGTTCGGTCTGTATTAATAATTAATAATTAATTATACTTAATATCGAATTGTTTTAACCACTTACACAATTTTGAACTGTTAGAATCTATTTGCTAAAAATTGATTTGCTGAAATCTCTTTCTTAATAATGATCTGTCAAAATGCACACACACACAAGGATACATGGCACAGTGGATAAAGGCGTTGGTTAGATCCAGTGACCCAAAGAGTGTGAGTTCAATACCCGGTTAAGGCAGTGGAGAACTTTCAGAGGGAAATTAACAGGATATAACTGATAACTGACATCCATCAAACATGGCACGTGGAACTAGAACAGTCTACCCCAGTGAGCGTAATAAAGGGTTCAGTTCGAAATTCCAACCACCTGAAGAAGGCCGGAGCGTACAACGGCCGAAACGTTGGGATAAATATGGCGACAAAGATGAGGACAATAGTCCTAATAATGTAAATAATATATATATAACTATATGAAAATTTTCATCATGAGTGTGCTGGATTGGCAGTTTCTTGGTTGCTGCACCTGACTTGTAGTAAAGAGCACGAACTCTTGTAGCGCGTAGAGAGGCATAATATCGGGGTATTTGTTGTGTCATGTGGTGCATGGATAGGTGTCCCTGTATCTATTTCCAGCAGGCTACCCTGAGGCTACATTATGCTTTAGCCTGTGCCACCTTCTGACCAGTTTGTATTGCCATAAACGATAATAATTATTTGGGCCTTTGCATTCTTAAAACTAAATCTTCTTATGACAGATGAAAGGAAAAGTAATGCGAGTAAACTAGTAAATAAAATATCACCTACCATCTCAACACTTCTTTCTCCAATATTTGTGGTACTCTGTACCGATTTCTGTAGTGTATAATTTTTGTCTTAAAAATTGTCCAAATACCATCGCACTTTGCAGAACCAATTTAAATTATTCTATTGCTACCAATGAATTATCTGTTCCAGACTATCTTCCTCTTTTTCGAAAAGTTTCTATGATACATATGCATGGCCTTGGTGGAAAAATCTTCCAGTTGCAAAGGACTTGTCTCTTGAGTTCTTTGATTTGTTGTCTTCTTTCTTTATTGCAGTCCGTTAGCTATCTATTTTTCGTTTATCGTTCTCCTTCTTCTCAGGACTGTAACATATTAGACAAAATCCCTGACAATATAGAAATCTCTCTCTCTCTCTCTCTCTCTCTCTCTCCTCACTCCCATTCATATGCGAACATTTCTGTGTTTGGTGATTTTAATGCTCATCTCGTCAAATGGCTTAAACATTCTAATTTTACTGATGTTCCCGGTATTCAGACTTTCACTTTTTCCGTTACTCAGTCTCTCAGTGAAATAGTAGATTTCCCTACGCAAACCATGCTATAGTATCTGCTGATATTTCTTTTGAATCGTCTGTTAGACAGGAAACTCCTATACACAAGACTTTTTTTCTGTTACCAGCGTCCTGATTAGGATTCATTTCGTGACTTTCGTCGAAACACCCCTTGGATTGATATTCTTAAGCTTATTACTGAGAATTGTATCATAGAGGTTTCTTCTTGAGTTAAAGCTGGAATCGATGCTTTTTATACCTTCTCAAATCAATCTTGTTCAAAATTGATTCCCACCGGTCTGTTCAGCTGCTACAGCCCACAGGAATCACTTTTTTCAGGCTGTACCAGCGTCAGATATCCGAATATTACAGATGCTTATTTGTCTGTTTGTAATAATTGTAAATGTGTCCTCAAAGATGCTAAGTCTTTGCTGATCGAATGAGACACCATAGAGCCTCTAACAAGTTTGGTTCTCGTGAATACTGGCGGCTGTGTAATAGTGTGTCAAATAAGAGTAAATCTCCTATCACTCCTTTCTTCACTCAATTTGAGGTGTTAACATTTTCTGCTGATAAAGCAGAATGTTTTGCTCGTAAAGTCTCTTCAAATTCTACTTTTAACTCATGTGGAGTATCTTTGGTTGACTTTTTACATAAAAATGAGAATGAGAGTGATATACATATAACTCCGTCTATGGTTTCTGCTATTCTTTTTAAACTGGATCCCCACAAAGCACACGGACTAAGTAATGTGCTCCTGAACTGACTTCTGTTCTCTCTATACTTTACATTAAATGCTTTGTTGCTTCTTGCTTTCCTTTTTATTGGAAATCCTCTTCTGTGGTTCTATTCATTAAGAACTCAGGCGAACTGTCTGATCATTCTAATTATCGACCTATTAACCATCTACCTCTTCTTGGTAAATCACTAAATGCTCTAATCAACTCTGAATTGGTTAGGGACGCCACCTCGCAGGATCTTCTTTCAGATAAGTAATATAGTTTTCCCTTTTCTATGTTAACTGTTGATGTATTAACGATTATTGCTAAAAGAGTCTATCAAGTTTTAGATAAGAATTGTGAGGCACAGGCTTTTCTTTGGATATTTCGAAGGCATTTGATGTTTGGCATGTTGGTCTTCTTCCCAAGTTGGTATTTCTGGTAGAATTTTTTAACTAATTCAGTCTTTCAAATCACGAAATGAAAGCCTGTCTTGAGCAGCCATTCATCCAGGTCTTATTGCATTAATGTAGATATCTCATATGGCTCTATCTTTGTTCATCGTTTCCATCAACAACCATCTTTACGTTACCAGTTCACAACTCGGTTTCTATGCAAATGGCACAACTATTTACTCCTGTTTTATTAGTCTGATTGGTTGGATAAGATCGAATAAGTCAGCTGATTTAAAAAAAAATTATAAACTATTGTTAAACGGGGCAAGTAGTGGCTTTTTAATTTTAACGCCTCCAAAATGAAACTGCCCTCTTTTAATCGTGTGAGAGAAACCTTCTTATCTTCCCCTAGCATAGCTGGTGCTAACCTCCAGGCGACTAACTCATTCACCTTCTCGGACTAACCTTTTTCCACTGAGAGGGTGTAGAAGGGTATATTAAACCAATTGTTGAAGTCTGCAGCTCGAGAGTTTCATTGTGCCGAGCTAGAGGAATTTTCCTCTCCAGAATCTATCTTACATATTTATAAGTTGACAGTTGGTTCTTACTTTGAATATTGCTGTCACATCTGAACTGTTGCTCCTGCTATATATTTAGAGATTCTTGTTAAAACCCAAAGAAGAATATGCAGTGTTATTGACCATTACCTTACATTTCGGATTTAGTCACTTCCCCACAGCCGTAGCGTAGCTTCCTTATGTCATTCCTATAAATACTTTCATGGAAATTTTTCTGATGATATTTCTTCTATGCTAACTAGACTTTATGAATTTAAGCTCTATATTAGAGTGGCGGAAATGTATAATAATTTTATAGTTGAAAGGGCGAGATGTAACCGTAAGTTCTGTGCTAACAGTTTCTTCTCTCGCACTTCTCGATTCCTGCTTTTTGCTTCCCAATCAACTTTTCTCTTCAGAAATTTAAATGCAATGTGAATCATTATCTTCTGTCTTCTTAATTCCCGTTCTTTTATTGTTATCTCTCGTTCATAGTGTTTTTTCTCATACTTTTTTCACGCTCAGCAACTTTACCTGCCTTGCTAGTGATGGAATGATTATATATATATATATATATATATATATATATATATATATATATATATGTTATAAATAGTATGAATTGTGTCTTTGATTTTAGGGTGGGCCGTTTTTCTCTTTTATTGAGGTCCCAATCCTCATATAACCTCAAGGTTCTAGAGAATCAGATCCCGTGGGCCTTCCCTCTGTAAACAGAGAGAATGCTTACTCGGTCTGAATGTTATGGACTGCAGCTTTCTTGAAATTCATATTTTTCCCTCCATTGCTTATCATTAATATCAATTAAACTTACACGTTTATTTTTTATATCCCAGAAATAAACTTGATAAGGCTGGGACGAAACCGGTTGTTTTTTAGCTTTTAAAATATACATTAAAATGCCATATAAATTATCGTTATTCTTAGCTATCCTTAAATTTTGTACTACAAAAAACTTATATATATATATATATATATATATATATATATATATGTGTGTGTGTGTGTGTGTGTGTGTGTGTGTGTGTGTGTGTGTGTGTGTGTGTGCATGTATTTGTGTATATATATATATATATATATATATATATATATATATATATATATATATATATATATATATATATATACACAAAATATACGCACAAATATATGTGTGTGTGTAATAAAAATGTGTTTCACATTCATCCATATTAATAAGAGATTGGAGAATTTAATAATTGAATAGTTTATGACCAAGGATCAACTTATAGAGAAGGAAACTGAGAAGAAGTTGCTAAGAAGAAAGTACAATGAGAAGGACATTATTCAGTAAGACATAAGACGACAATTGACGTTACATCAATTTTTTGAAGATCATAGCTGACAGGAAAGCAAGAAGCTGGAAGAGAGTTATAAGGCGATAAATGAGAAAGAAGAACGCGTTAAAATAGGACTTGCGCTTAGACTTAACAAATTCAACAGTAAAATGATGGTATATTACTGCTAATATAGAACTACATTTTTGTTCGAAATTACAAGTATAGACTTAACCTACTGATTAGAAACATTTCATAAAACATATTTAACGGCTAAACCTGGGAATCGAACTCGCTTCCCGTAACTAGTGTATTTAAATAGATTTTCAAGAGTAAAACCTACCTGACGGCACAAAACCCTGTTTTTCATGGGCTGGAACGCTATTTTCATTCAAACATGACGATTTGTCCTTATCTGAAGTCATTCTGTAAATGCCCTGTTGTACTTTATTCTGAAGTAAAGACAAACTCAGTCCTGAAAGCTCCCTGCTGCTCCCTCCACCACTTCCAGAGCCGCCTCCGCTTACACCTCCTCCAGCCAGCAACCTTTGGCTGACACCTTCCTGAACATCGACCTGATTTGCCAGAGTCTCCGGTGACTGTTGCAATTTTCCATTGGAACCAATGTAGACGTTGCGCTGTCGATTGTGCAATAGGATCTGGCTCGGGAAATAAGAGAAAGCAGATTTCGTTTCCGATGTCATCTCCCCACCAGACATCACTTCGGAAGGCAAGGTTACAGGCACCGGGGCCAGACTGTAACAAGTGCTGGGTGACGGAGACAACCCTGGTTCCTTTTTCACAATAATGCATGATGTCGTGGTAGGTGAACAAGTCGTACGATAGTTGGTAGAACTCCAAGTTTTACTGTCCTTGACCAATGGGCTCGGACTAACTGCTGCTTCTGAGGTAGACAAAGAGATCGGTAGGTTTACTGGTTCCTCCTAAAATAACAGGAAAAAGAAAAATATGTAGTAATTTGAAATGATCATCTCACAATACGTACCTATATATTGGTCTAGCACAAGATCAAAAAGTGGAGCACCCATTTAAAAAAGAACTCACTTCAACAACGAACTGATTTTCAAGCCGATCGTTAGAGCATTAGAGTAGAAACTCTGTCTAATTATTCCCATGTATTCTGGAATGCAAAAGACGGCAGTTAATATATTTGTGTTTTCTACTAGTATGTTTCTAATGGAGTCTGGTAAGTTTGTGTGTGTGTGTGTGCTTAAATGGGTTCTAATGCAGCTGTGATAAGATAGGTGTGAACAAACAGCGAAAAATTACATACACATTTATTACAAAAACCAAATGCATATTAATTACAAACAAGATGAATCTTCTCTAAGGCATATTATAAAGAAATATGCTACTCCAATTGACCCGAATAAAAAAATCAAATTAATTATCTATTATAAAAAATTTAAGACAGCTAACCTTATCCTCAAAAATAACAACACACCAGTTAAGTCAAAATTACAAAAAATGAACATTATCTATGAGTTCAAATGCCCCTTAAGGAACAGTGTTCCTGATCAAACCGGACTCATAAATAATTACATCAGTTACACAACCACATGCTTATCCAGACGTCTTACGTTACACCTATCTGATCACAGTTCCATTAGAACCCATTTAAACACACACACAAATTTGCCAGACTCCATTAGAAACATACTAGTAGAAAACACAAATATATGAAATGTATCCACCTGCAAAAAATAGACTAAAAATAATGGAAGCTTTAATAATAAAAAAGAAAAAGCCAACTCTTAACAATATTAACTACGAACAAAGCCACAATGTGCTAACTGTATTCGGAAATTAAAAACATCCCTACCACACACTAAGACATACACAGAACGCACACACTCAATTAAGCTGAAAAATCGAATCATCCTTGATAATGGCTAAACCGTAGTACCTTGTCTGTCGTTTTTAATGAAACATGCGTAAAGGAAGGATTGCTGCCTATATATATATATATATATATATATATATATATATATATATATATATTCAGGAAGCTTCTTAAAGGGGCCTGTAGATAAAATTAAGAATATGGAACATCTATATACGATATTAATTATACTAACTGGACGGCAATACACAGAAATATTTAAGCTAAATAAACAAAATAAGGTAATTACTCGTAGCGGGTGGAATTTTATATACTAATGAATTATGGCTATAAGTAATGTCTTTTTTTTTTTCAAAGATGCTCCCAGTCGTAGTTTATTGACATACCCAAGAATATTTCATTTAGTTATTTTCTGTTTATATTTTTTATCATTTTTTATTATGTATCGCACATTGTAATAATAGATGATCTTCCAAGAAAGTTAAAATGTTATAAAAACCTTCACGCAAATTTACTGTAATTGATATTTGTGCACACATGCACACGAAGGTCATCCACAGTAAAGTTTTGATAAAGTTCTAATGGACGTAACGCATCACACAAATTTCTTTTTTACCACTATGTCATTAATTTTCCTAATATATATATATATATAAAATCGAGAAGTCAATTAAAATACGCGACCTTATACACACACACACACATATATATATATATATATATATATATATATATATATATATATATATATATAAGTAACAATAAGATGGAGTCGGACTGGTAATAGAATAATTATTTCAATACTCCATCTAAGCAAAAATATAATAATAATTTTAACTAATATTTCCATTAACAACTCCCACCGTGCGGTGGCAATATATCAGCTTTTGAGTTCAAATTATTGTTTAAAATCAGGCACACGGGAATCTTGAAAATGACAACATATTGAGAAAGAAATCTCGGTTTCATGTCAACAATCGCCAATCCTACGACTTTAAAAGATGGAGTGGTCATCTGGCTTGTAATCCGGTTCCGTAAATACGAAAAACAAACTATCCTGACATTGTTAATATTTTACGCACCACCAAAGCAAAGCAAAAAAAAGTTAACACATTTAATGATGTCTCGATAAAGAAAAAAACGTTTCGTAAGATTGATTTCTGTTAAGTACAAAAAGGATTTAAAAAATGGTGTATTCGATAAAATTTATAAAAAAAAGCTGCTATGGTTCCAGATTTGACACACGTGAATAATATCTATTCAACAACAATAATAATAACTAGAAAGACCCATGAAAATTTCACGGTTTCCCTAATTAAATCTTCTGATAAGTCTTAATTATTTACACTTAAGTTAATGACTGAATAAGCTCATAGACTGGTCTATGACAGTAAAATAGTATTCGTACAACACCCTAGACGGTCGTCAACACCGCGGCTAGTCAATGAAGTGACCGCTTCAATCCAGAGTTTAACTTATCCCAAGTTGTGATTCACGTTTGATCATAAGACAGCCAAGATCGAATCGTCGCAGATATCTTCGTGTTGGGCTGGTCCAAGCAGGACGATGACGTACAGAAAAAAAAAAACACTCGAATAAATTGAACAAAAATTAAATACTGTTTTTATATCAGTCCTTTATACAATAATTTGTTATATCAGAGTTCGCATGCAATTAATTATAAACGCAACCCGCATCTAAATCGGAAGTGATATTATTGTTGTCTTGGCAAAGTTTGATTTGCTGCTTGGTAAAGTTTCGCACAAGGCTGAAGCCAGAGGCTTTCGTCGGCAGATAATCACGTAGGCCCCTCTCCTGTTTTCTGGTCTCGTCTACGTCTCTTCTGCCTAATTCGCTTCGTGCATTCGTATTTATGAACATTCGCCCAAACTGGCAAAGTAAGAGAATTAGTTAATTTTGGAGAATTACCTTCTTCCACTCTCTCATATTTTTACCTCTCACTAAATCTCCTCAGTAAGCGTGGGTGGCTTATCAACCCCCTCCTGGTATTTCAACACAACTTTCGATGAGGAGAATCAACTCTAAATCCATTGTTTACAAAAAATGAAATTTTCGCTTTACAGCTTGCATTTTCAGCTGTGTCTCAATCAACATTGCCCCGTCGCCTCCCTCTGTCTGTTCTACAAATACTTCCATGGAAATTGCTCCGAGGAGCTGCATTCGCTGGTTCCCATACGTCACGAGTTCCAGCGCCTCACGAGGATGGCATCCCGCTCTCACCCCTTCACTGTCGAAACTCCTAAATATAGCCGTCTCTTCTACTCTAATAGCTTCATGTCTCGCACCTCTCGCCTGTGGAACTCCCTTCCCTTTTCCTGTTTCCCTGTGAGCTATAATCTCCAGCTATTCAAGTGTAATGTCAATCGACATCTCCAGTTGCCTTGATCTATCCACTACCCTCATCCTTTCTTCTATCACTCCTATCTGATCTTGCTCTAAATTTTCTGTAACCCCTTGCGTCCTAGTGGCTTCCCGCCTTGCTTGGGGTGAAATGCTTAAAAAAATAAAAAATAAAAAAAATAAGTCTGGGTCACTTTTCCATTGTTCAAAATGCTCGACATACAATTCAAGTCGTTTATGTGTGAATTAAATCCTCAATTCTTCACACAGGTTTTTGGTATTAACCATTCTCGTTTCAACGTCTCTCAATACACAACACTTTCTCATGTTTTAACAAGACCTTCTTCCGTTTTACCGCGGCAACGACAAACAGTATCAACAAAATATCCGTAGAAATTTCCCCATCGCATCATTAAATATTTGATCCTAACAACTTTAATATTGCAATAACAATCATAAATATGAATGCTGGTCATTATTTTAAGAAAGGAGTACAAATGAAAACATTTGAAATTGATAACCTTTTCCATTTGATGAAAACATCCCTTAAAGACTTCTAATTTCTCTTCTTTCCTTCTTTCTTTTTTTTCCTCACTGAAATAGCGCCTCTAATATATCCCACTTAAATCAACTTGTCTTTTTTCTCTTTCCATGTGATTCATTATTTATGAATGTCTTGACATTTGTATTTTTCTTTCTTTCTTTCTTTCTTTCTTTCTTTCTTTCATTCATTCTTTCCAAATCCCTGTCTTACGAACATTTCTCCTTATAATAATTTTAAAATAATTCAGCAGACGACGATAGCATATATAATTTTTGTAATTGGATTTTTAGTTATTGCCTTATTCGGTTCCCGTTTTTCGATGCTGTGCGCCTGAAAAATGTTGTTGGTCTGTTGACTGGTATCAAATTATAGTTAATTGGCTAGTTTAAATATGAAGGGATTCAAGGACAGAGACGTTTGCTTCGAGATCAGGAGTCCTTGAGTGACTACAATCCAGGAAACCCATTTCATCTGAGACATGGATATCAATGTGCTGAGACATTTGACGTTTTTCAGCTTAACTGTTCGCGGAGGAGGAACTCCATCTTGGTCAGTAGGTGCCAGGATGCGGGTGTACATATTGTTCATGCGGGTGGGAATAGGCACCTGATTATGATGGATATAAGTAGTCCCTTCCGACTAGTTGCGATATATACACCCAATAATAAAAGTAAGCGAGGCTCTGTCTTTGGTCGGCTCGGCCAATTTTTGACTGCCCCATGCTTATTGGTCCCGAAGGGGCACTGCATGCCATCTTCGAATATGAAAAGAGGACGGGGACTGGGTGAACATTCCAGATACAGTTTTTCAAGAGCTCCTCAGGGACCGGTTCAGAGAAGATCACCCAAACCGCAAGATGAGAACATGGGCGCACAACTGGCCCTCTATCAGCAACATTTGTTACCTGGATAAAGTGCTGGTTCGTAAAGTTTACACCAATTTTACAGATTGCTTATCGTTTCGATATTTACTTATCCCTGAACCGGTAAATGCATATAGGTGCAAATATAAACGAATAATATTTATCTATCTCTGTACCGAATAACTGCTTATAAATATATAAAAAAAATTACAGCATAAAATTACCAACCAAGTGTTGATACTTCATAAAATTTACCAAATAGGTTTACCTTTCGTCTGTTTCACACTTCTCCCTGTTTTCTCTTATTTTTAAACAGGAGCAGATGTTTATCTCTTGGTTCCTATTTAGGATTGGGTTACTGGTTTCTTCTAAAGCCTTTTCTTTCTCTTTCAACTCCGGTGGCCCCCTTGTATCTGGGTGGCATTATCTCCTTGCTTGGGGTGATAACCCTCTATCTCGAGTGGCTCTTGGGCTGTGTACAGAGTGAGCATCATTGTAAATAAAAAAAAATTAAAAAACAGTTTTACAAATTGTAAACCAGAGGAAGACTAATAACTATCCTGATAATAGAAGTACTAAAACCAACAACAATACTGAGGAAGGTGCTGCGATCTACTGTCACTTGATCCACAACAAGAACCACTCGATAGTACTGGCGTGAAAACTCAACAAGTACAAAAATAATAATAGGCAATTTCTTTTAATATACTTTTATATCGAGTTTTCGTGGAAGAATAACCGAGAGAAATAGGGTTTGAGTTATAGACAGAAACAAGGAAAGTAAATAGAAAGAAGGGTGTATCAAGCAGGCCTTATGCAGATCTTAAGTGGATAGGTCTTATTACCGGTTGGACACTTTTACACTCAGCAAGTCATAATTCAGGCAAACAACCCATTCTTTCCTGTTCTCTGCAGCTTAAACAGAGGAGTACTTGATCTTATCGAGGGAAACATCCTCTTTTTACTTCTAAATTGCCTATCCCAGAATACATTTTACATGATACATCATTGTCCTCACACTCAATGCCAACCATACACTTAGTCTTTTTATGTGCAATTTATATCAGGCCATCTTTTTACGCACGTGTTGACTCAATTAAATTACCAACCCAAAATAAAACACTACCTTTATCTATATGACAATTTAGGTACTTCTCTAGATTACAAGGGAATCCCTCAGATTTAAACCTTGTAAAAAAAAGTTTTTTAAAAAGTGTCTTGAAAGCTATGAACCTCGGACAGCTTGTATAGTATAATGTAGGTACCTCCACTAAGTCGCGTAAGAAAGCAGCATAGCATTATGAAAAAAAGGCCCATACCTCAACGCAAACAAAGTTTTGTCATCAAAATATTTATGTTATTATTAAGAGGAAAGACCAAAGTATTTTTTATTAGTTTTTGAAGTTTTTTACTCCTTTCTAGCACGTTGAAAATTTTGGTTAAAAAGAGAAAAAAGGGTTGTTTTATTTTGCGCTTTTCCCGAGGAAAACACACGTTGTTGCTTTTGTTTTTGTTTTTTTTTTTTGTTTTTTTTTTGTAAAACAGTTACCTGTTTCTTCGAAAATCTGCCCTGAATTGTAAAAAAGAAAATGTAAAAAAAAAAACTATGACATTATTTAATTAAAAAAGCATTTACTTGCTTTTGTAAATAAGTTATATTAAGGACATTATTGTCTGAAGAAATAAAACTTTTTCGATGAATAATGTATTGTTACAAGAATTTTTTTCATTTTTTAAAAAATTTATTTATAATATTAGTACTTCAAAAATTGTTTAAAATTCTTCATTGCTTTCAAACATGCAATTTGGTGATATGGTTAAGTGAAAAGTAAATTTACGAATCGAAACTTGTAAAGCTCATAACAGTCGTTTGTACCCGAATATTTTTAAAATAATTTTTAAAATAATTTTTAGTGAAAAAACTTTCCTAATTTCTATCCATGGGGAATCTATACATGACATAATCCTTAAAAAGGTCACATGATTCGATTGTCGTCTGAGGTACTGCAATTATTTCCCTTCAATATCCAGTTCTGTTTCACATCGTTAACGTGTTTGCAAAATGTCCTTTCAAAATTTCTTAGTTTTAATTTTTGTTAATTGCTTTTTTACTAAATATTTTTATTTTAGGTGTATATTTTAGTTTGGGTCATATTTCATTGAAGTAATTTTTGTTTAAGTTAGTAAGTTATTAAATAAGATAAGAAGATTAAGAACCACAGAAACGAAACCCAAACTAAAAAAAAAAGTATTAAATAAAAAATAAATATTACATAATTGCTGAAAAAAGTTAATATTTTAAAAATTACTAGTTAAAAACCAAAAAAAATTCGTTCGCTTACTTTTCGTAAAATTATATCAATTTTGGTCATCCACAGTAGCTGTCATCACCTCATAACTTCTGAATAACATCGATAACGTGAATAAAGACATGAAAAAATTCAGACACATCGTTAAGAAATGTTTGGATACAATTTTTTATGCTATAAGTAAGTAATGTTTGTTTCAAATCAGATTAATTCAACTTTAAATTTTCTAATTTTACTCAAATAACGTGTCAAAAATATATAATTTATTTTAGGAAGAAGTTTAAAATCGAAAAATTTTTTGTTTACAAATTTCTTAAAATTTAAGAAAATGGCAAATTTAAGAAATTTAAAAAAAAACATCGAGCATATATTTGACATTCCAATCTATATAATTTCTATCTGAAATACACCAGAATATTTTGACTTACTGGAAATAATAAATTTCATCCATTAACTTTCAATTAAAGCTGAAATAAAATCTTTAAGAATGCTTTTTCATTTTTAAAAATTCATTTTAAACCTTATGTATCGAAAAATTGACCGGAGTTACCTAGTATAATGGAAACAGATTGTCAAATATCAAATGTATTACAAAGTTCTCTACATTACAAGGAAATACCTCAGATTTAAACCTTGTAAAAATAAGTTTTAAAAAACAGTCTCTTGAAAGCTCTGGACCTTGGACATCATGCATAGCATTATTTCAACATATGGCAACCTGTCTAATATCAGAATTACAATGTTCTCTACATTGCAAGTGAGCAACTCATATTTAAACTCTGTAAAAAATATAAAAATACAGTCTCAAGAAAACTATGTACAGTGTTAGAGAAAACCTAGAACAGGATGTATAGTACGAGGGTCACCATGTCAAATATAAGAGGGGTTAGATAATTCTGGATTAATCCCTTAGATTTAAACTCTGTAAAAAGAAAAGGAAAAAGATAGGGTCTCTTGAAAATATGTACATGGTTAGAGAAAACCTCGGACAGGATGTATAGTACGAGGGTCACCATGTCAAATATAAGAGGGGTTAGATAATTCTGGATTAATCCCTTAGATTTAAACTCTGTAAAAAGAAAAGGAAAAAAGATAGGGTCTCTTGAAAAATATGTACATGGTTAGAGAAAACCTCGGACAGGATGTATAGTACGAGGGTCACCATGTCAAATATGAGGGGTTAGATAATTCTGGATTAATCCCTTAGATTTAAACTCTGTAAAAAGAAAAGGAAAAAAGATAGGGTCTCTTGAAAAATATGTACATGGTTAGAGAAAACCTCGGACAGGATGTATAGTACGAGGGTCACCATGTCAAATATAAGAGGGGTTAGATAATTCTGGATTAATCCCTTAGATTTAAACTCTGTAAAAAGAAAAGGAAAAAAGATAGGGTCTCTTGAAAAATATATACATGGTTAGAGAAAACCTCGGATAGCTTTTATAATATGAATGAAACATCGGACAGTCTGTAAGATATCAGAATAATTAGACAGATTTCTACATTATAATGGAATCCCTCAGAGTATAAACCCTGTAAAGCATACTGTCTCTTTAAAGCTATGTACAGCATTAGTGAAAATCTCGACGGCTTTTATTGAATGAAACCTCTCAGTGGTAAAACCTGTAAAGATAAAAACTGTTTCTTAAAAATTATGTAGTGTATGAGGGAAAACTTTGGACAGTTTGTATCGCATGAGGGACATCCTGTCAAATGTCAATCAAGCTGAATTTCTTCCCTCCATTACGATAACCCCTCATATTGAAATTCTGTAAAGAAAAAAAAAACAGAAAATTTAAAGAACCTCTTGAAAACTATTTATAGCGTTATAGAAATCCTCAGATATCTTTACTGTATTACGGTTATATTGGACAGTCCCTCAAATATTAGTAGAGTTAGAATTAAAGTAAATGGTAAAAAGTCATGGAATCAGAACTATAAACAAATCTTAGTTATCTTTGCTACTAGTCTTTCTCTTTAATGGCGACTATCATCATTCTCGAAACAAAACACGATAAGTTTTCATTAAGTTTTACTCATGAAAGTAAAAGCTGTCACATTTAGAATAGAATTTAGAATAATTTTTTATATATATAGCATTGCTCAGTCATCGCTTTTAATACTTAATTTTCGCACGACATTTCTACTATCAGAACATCACAAATTATATTAAGTTTCCCCATAAAAGAAAAAAAAAACAGATATACGTTTGTCGGAACAGAAGATTGAATCGACGATCCGAGTCTGCTATGTTCACTTCGTACTATACACTTGGGAAAGGCATGGCTTCCTCTTTTCCATCTACGCAGCTACCAGGGTACACTGAACTCTTGATTGTTGTGTGGCAGTCATTTTATAAGAAGGGCAATGGCGCATTTCAAAGCTTGAGGAAGAGAACAAGAAGTCATGGAAACTCACATATATTAAATGAAGACAGCAAGAAATTATGAACACGCACATATATTACAGAACAAGAATATGTGGAGATCGATGACCACCGGTACGCTGAAGGTGTATAGTAGTTTAAAAAAAAAAACACAGTAAAAACGCTTCTGTGTCAGACTTTTTAACACGAGGTAAATATTCATTAAACAAGCTAAACATCAATAGTATAGCATTTTTGTAACATAATGATTAATACGCTGTTTTTGTGTAGTGAGTAACCGTTTTAGTAGGTGTCTCATTCTTGTAGCCTTGTGTCTAAACTAAATTAAATAGTAGGTTCATATTTTATGTTCCTGTGTTATTGTTCCAGTTATGTTAAGCTTCCATGTGAAACTCAGTTGTTAGACAATGAAATAGCAGGATAATATTGCATGTTCCAGCTTGGTGAGACTCACTATCTTGTAGTCAGCTAAAAATTATTGTTTTCAAATCATTATAAAATATTTTTGATATAACTGTATAGTTTTTTTTTATTCACTTCAATAAACACACAATGTAATTTTATGAATGGGGATAGAATGGACATTCTTTGTTATTTTTTAAATTACTTATGGAGTAAGGTTTTTTTTTTCCTTTTCGGCAGATATTTTACTGAGAATTGAAACAAAGCAATATCGATGAAAAATCAGATTGAAAATTAAACGAGTTCTTCAAGAAGAAGCTTTTGTTATGCACAAAGAGAAAAACTGACGTCATCATTTTTTTACTGAATTCTAAAACCTAAATTTGATTGTAATTAACACAAAATATACCTGTCGATATTTGATAGCATTATTATTGTGAGGAACGCTTTTAATAATGTTTTGATAATGATGTCAATAAAGATTGATATGTTAACGAAAGTACTCATGATTTCTTTTTTTCTTAAACAATATTAATTCTTAACCCTGCCTATTTCATTCGTAACTTTTATTCATTTTTTAAAATATTTCATAAACAAGGCATTTTTTCATTGATTATTTTTCATTTCCTTTTTATATTGTTTCTACTTTTTAATGATGTGCAAAGATTTTAATTCTGCTCTGTTAGAGCAATATGATTAGTATTAGGGGAAGCGTTATCAAGCATTATTAATTTTCGACTCATATTTACATTAATTTTAGTTACTTTATTTATCCTATTAGTTTCAGTAATACTAATATTATCTTCTGTCTATATTTAGAGATGAGGTATTGTAACTATTTACGCTATTTACATTGTTCGCACTGTTGTCCTCATCTTTATTGCCATATTCAAGATATTTCGGCCGTCATAATATTTCTTGTAGTTTCGAGAGTTGGTTGACTGATCCAGAAGTGACTTGACCCAAAGAGTTGTGAGTTCAATAACTGGCAACGACAGAGGAAACAGAAATATAGGAGTTGAGTTATCAAGGGGAATTAACTGGAACTGAAATATCCAAATGCATAACACGTGGAATTAGAACAATATATTCCCGTGGACTAAATAAAGGGCCCGGTTCGGAATTCCAACAGATATCACCTGAAGAAAGCTGAAGTGTACGGCCGAAACGTCTTGAATATGACAATAAAAATGAGAACAACAACACGAACAATGTAAATAGTATAAAATATATTATCTTGCATTCCGATGAGATGACACAATCAACCATTATTCATTTTTGACCCGTATATCATCTTAATTTCATTTTCTTTTTATAACAGGCAAAAAGGTGCCAATTAAGTGAGTTATTGAAGATTGAATAAAAGGTGTAAAATTAACAACTACAGCAGGTACCTAAAGAAAGTCGGAACGTGCATTGGAAGAAGCGTTTTGTCTATAACACACAAGATGGAGAAAATGGTTCGAATAATTCAGTTTATAATAATGATAATTTCTAAACTTTCAAACAAAAGGTTATGATTCTTCAAAAATCTTCTAACACGACACGAAGAATTTATTAAAATGATTTATTGCATTATTTTATTATTAATTTATAATTTTAATTATTTATATTATTTGTTTTTATGTTACTAGTAATAGTATTTCATTTTATTAGTTCATTATCATAGTCCGCGTCATCTCTGACGAGATAATTTATATCCGGGTCGCCGCTCCTATCAAGGAACACAATATCTGTGTTTTGTCTGAAATCAAAATGTTGTTGAGAAATCTCTAGAAATAGAATGTAGTATGTGTTTTTCATCTTAGCAGTGTTTTGCCTTCTGGCTGGACATGGCATAACACGCGGTAAGCAGAGTACCGAGGAGTCAGAATCTGTGTCAGAATCTCTCCTATTATAGAAAGGCAATATGGAAGTATTCTGATGCGTTCGGGTCACGAGGCTCCCATGTTAAATTGGCCATGTGTCACATTCTACCTTTGTGGGAAAGGAGTTAAATATCAAGTGTAGTATATATTTGTGTCACACCGTGAAAACTTTGCCACCTCCATCAAAACGTATCACTAAATATCTGCTTTGTCGTGTCTAGTAACAATCCGTAATTCTTTTGTGTTTGTATGTCTAAGTTCTTTTGTTTCTATCAAATAAAGTGGCCCATCCTCGTTACTGTTAGTTTTCAAAATACTATAAGTACTGTCGTAACTTAAAAGTAAATTTATTAAATAGTTGGAGTTAGGATTTTTCAAATTTTATGCATACAACTCTTACGGAAATATTATTATATCAATCACTAAGTCTTGCATAGCACATAACTGTGGAGTTCTTTCTGGATTGAATAAAATGTTAATCTTGTCTGATACGTTGGTGCTAAATATATTGATACACGAAAGAATTCATGGATATAGAGGTTGCGACAAAAGTAATGCCTTTTTTATTTATTAATTTTACTGAACAATAATGAATTACAATAGTTTAAGAAAGCTTATAACTATTTCACATCAAAACGACATTTGTTATGATTAACTATTTAACGTTCAAAATGCTTCTCTTCATGTTCAATACAAAGCTGTACCCCGTAAGCAACACTTCTACAAAACATTTGGCACATTTCTACAGTAATTTCAGAAAGTTTAGCAGAAATTGCTCATTTTAATTCAGGCACAGTTTTCGATTTGAGCCTGTAAACAAGATCTTTCAGTGGCCTGATCACTACAATCTTAACCTGTTCAACTCTAGAGTTAACAATTATCTTCCCCTTCTATCCATATAAGCTATCCCTTAACATAAATTCTACCTCGAGTGGCCCCGGACCTTGTACAGGGTGAACCTTACTGAAAAAAAAAAATAAACAAAACACCCCACAAAAAAAAGTCTGGTGGTGTTGTGTCTGGCGAGAGCACTAATAAAAAAGCGTTATTTATCCCACACCCCAAATGGGGTGTTAGTTTTGGGGTACACTGTATTTGAAAAGTCCTATAACTTTAAGGTTGTTTGTATACAGAAATAGTTGCATACTTATATCTTATTTAATCAAATCTACTTAAATTGTAATATTCTTTGAATTATGTTGACTTTTCTATCGCCATGAAAATGAAGCCAATACTAAAAATTCTGTGTTCTTTTTATGGTGAATAAACAGTCAAAGTTTTACTTGATAAATTTGAAGTAATTATATCTTAGTTAATTTTTGTGAAAGAATTCATGGATATATTTGAGAAGTTCTGTAACTTTAGATCTTCTTTATATATTGAAATAGTTGTATTTTCATACCTTATTTAATGAAAACTACTTGAATTGTAATATTCATTTGTATTTCAATAAAATTATATTGGGATTTTTTTTCTCCAGTGAAGTCACTAATAAAAATGATGTGTTCTCTCTTAGTTGGATAAAGAGTTAAACTCTTAGCTGATACGTTTGCACTAAATATATTGATACAAGAACTGATTCCTATGTAAAGTCCTATAAGTTAAAACAAAAAAACATTTTTATATATTGAAATAATTGCCTAGTCATAGCTTCTTTAATCAAATCTAATCGAGTTGTAATATTCTTTTTTTGTATTGCATTTTAATTATATTATGCATGAAGTTGATGAACGTATATATTTGGTATTATAACAAGTCAAATATTCCCAGACCAAACTAGTAATTTGTTTTGTTGTTTTTAGAAGTGACTTCTCAGATTTATACCTACTTACTTTTAATGATGTTAAATATAATGTTATTAACACACACGCGCACACACATAAATAAAAGTAAGTAAATAAAATAAAATTGGCCCTAGAAAAAGAAATAGATATAATACAATGTGACGCACTGGAAAGGTTTTGAATCGAATGCATTAAAATAAACATGACAATGTGTACTATCGAAATAACTCGAGATTATTAAATAATTCTAGTCTATACTATTAATGGAAAAATAGAAATTCTATTCAAATTATATACAACTTCTATTAGGTATTCTGTCCTATAACTTTAAACATACTGATATATTGAAATAATTGCATATCTATACTTTATTTAATCAAATCTACTTGAATTGTAATATTTATGTGTATCTCATTAAAGTTATTTTGACTTTTGTTTCTCCAATACAGTCACTATAAATATTTTGTGTTCTTTCTTAGTTGAATAAAGAGTTAAAGTCATAACGGATGATTTGTACTTACTATACTTATCCTTGTTAATCCTAATGAAAAAAAAAACAACTCACGGATATGTTTGGAAAAGTGTCATATACTGAAATCAAATCTACTTATATTTTAATGTTATTCAATTTCAACTCATTAAAATTATATGTAAAGCATTAAGTTGATGTACAAATCAATTTGTTTGTTGTTGTTTTTTTAGGGTTTTTTTTTTTGTATTATAGAAAGATTTTTAAAAAAAAGTACTCCAAAATTGTATATCAAGAATATGTTTTTATTAAACGTGACATTTTGGAAATACGACCGTTCATTTCAATCTATTAGCAAAAATTTACGGATAAACATTATATTTCATGTATATGAGTCATTTTAGCGAACTTATCGTTTTATTAATTCATTTATAATTTGCATGTATTTAATAACATAAAATTTATCTATTAAAATAAATTTATTGAATATATTAGCTAAGTTTAAACAGTTTTTTTTGGTTTTTTTTCATAATATTCTACCGCTACACAAAACAGTTCTTTGAAACTTCTAACAGGGGACAATTACCGAAAGACAGGAAAGATAGCGCTAGTTTCATGAATTTATCAAACTAACGTTGTTTTTTGCTTCAGTCACCGAATGAAATATCATAATCAAAATAATAAAGATGAAAGTATCAATCTGAATAATTCGTTGAATTAGAAATAAGACAATAATATTACATTTAAACGTCGAGGGATCTTATAAGAAAAATAAAATTTAAAGAATATTTCGTTTTATTTAATTGAGCTACTACTTGAATTCATTACGTTTTAAAACTTCATCTAAACTGGAATTCAGAAACATTATCTTACCTGATTTATAATCAAATATTTACGTTATCCTATATCAGGTTTTAACTATCACACACACACATATATATATATATATATATATATATATATATATATATATATATATATATATATATATATATATATCTGCATGTTGTGTGTGTGTGATAAAAAATATAATTTTAATCTGTTATATTTATAGCTGAAAGTGCTCAATATCAGTGATAGAGCACGTGTAAATATAAGGGTGGAGACTGAGTTCAATACTGAATGGGGATAGACATTTTTCATGCTTGAACGTAACCATCAAATTCCACAGTACAATATGGACTAGTAAAGAGAGAGAGAGAGAGAGAGAGAGAGAGAGAGAAAGAGAGAGAGATCTCGTAATCGGCTTCAGCTCATCCGAATAATTTTTAATGCATTCATAAAAATAGTCAATTTCTTTATTAACACTCAATCTTAAAACTTCATTGTTTTTTTAATGTTGTGTGTAATAAAATATTTAATAAAGAATTCAATATTATTGCTGCTGTTCATCTTTCTGTTGGACTATCTTTATATTTCCCACATAATTTCCGGAACATTAACTTATTAATCTAATTTATACTTAACTTTATTTTATTTTTACCTATTTATTTTTCTATGGAATATTGACAACTTTATTTACTTCTCCAAATCTTTAATTCTAAAGCTTTTTGTTTATCCTTAACAAATTTATTGTTATCAACACGTCTCGTCTATGTGTCGGAAGAGGGAGCTGAAATATAACCTGGCACTCTTCGACGAGTCTTTGTCTTCTAGGAAACAGTATTTTTTCCTTTACCCTCCCTCTTGTCTCCCTTAATTCTATTGCAAGAAGGTTTGTTTCCTTTCAATAGCTTTTCTGAATTCCGACGATTTTTCTTCTGACAAAGCGTCGGACGAAAGGTACATTAAAATTTCTGTTTTTAATCGTGATGATACTTTTGTATCCGTCTTTTTGACTAATAAAAATGTTTCCTGTTTTAAGAATACTATTTAGTTGGCGTGGCACTAAAAAATTCTCTCTCTCTCTCTCTCTCTCTCTCTCTCTCACACACACACACACACACACACACACATTTATTTTAGTTTTAATTTCAACCTAATAGATTAATTTTAATATTCCCAATAAGCAAAATACAATGCTGCATTTCAAAACTAATTTAAATTGATTGGAAGTTTTCGTTTTGAATTTTCTAAAGTTTATCAATTTAGCGCCATTTTTAGCAAACTGTTATGAAAACGTAAATCTATTTATTAAAAAAAATCTTCCAAAAATAAAATATGCTTTTCTAAAACTTTATTTGAGGAATTTATTTGCTGATTTAAAGTATAATTACTCTGATTTGAAACAACTATTATTTACTTAAAATATCACAGAAATGCATTTTTAACACGACGGTACCTAGTTTATTTATGTTGACAGTTTTTAGCAGCTACGTGATAGATTTTTATCTCATGTTGTTCTAAGGGGGCTCTAATTTTGTTAATAATTGAGGAATATAACGTAAGCGCCTTTTAAGTAATTGGAAATCTGAAAAATTCAAAAAATACTTCTCCTTAATCTAATGTTTTATTGAAGAATTTTGGCTCTAAATTTACTATAGTTATCGCTCTTATTTTCTGATAATGTCATCTCTGGGTGACCGTACCTATAAAATTCGGCACGTTTATTCACATACAAAAATATTTCAAAATTATTTTTTAAATATTTGGGGTCGTCAGATTGTAATAGGTTTTACGATGTATGATTTGTAAATATAGTTTTACTTAATAACAATATTTCCTAAGAGTTACACCATTGAAACTGAATCTAAAAAAATATTAAAATATTATAAATTTTTCTAATAAAAATTGTAAAAAGATGAGAACAAATCTTGTAAAAATTCATTTTTCATCGAATTCGTTTTTCTTAAAACAATATTTTCCTTAATATATATTATTCATAAAAGCAATTCAAAGCTTCTTTAATTAAATAATTCCTTAGTTTTATTGCATTTTTATTTTACGATTCAGAGTAGACTTTCTTTGAGACGGCGTCCGATTTTACGAAAGAAAACTGATTTAAATTCTCCAATGATCTCTGCTTATAAGTAATATTGTCACTAAAACTTATCACGCTGAATTTCTCGAATTATCATAAAATTAAGTGGGTGGAAACACATGTAAAAATAATATATTTTAACAAGATTTTCTAAAAGAAAACATTTCCAGCATAATTTCGTTCATTTGGGAATAAATCCTGAAAACGTCATTAAAATCCGACAGTTATTTGATTTTTGCAAGAATTTCCAATTTAATGTGTCTGTCATCGCAAAAAGAAGACGCTAACATTTGCTATTCTA
The DNA here is from genome assembly GCA_903632075.3 of Acanthosepion pharaonis. Lineage (NCBI taxonomy): Eukaryota > Metazoa > Mollusca > Cephalopoda > Sepiida > Sepiidae > Acanthosepion > Acanthosepion pharaonis. The sequence goes on along the minus strand of CAHIKZ030001768.1, from coordinate 902,518 downwards.
AATTAATAATACATTCGCAGACGCAAGAAAAACAAGATTTGTAATCAAAATTTCGATTGTACTAAAAAAGGATTAAGAAAAATATTTAAATATTCAAAAAATTCTTTGATCTTTCCTCTTAATAATAAATAACATAAAGATTTGGATGATAAAAATGTTTTCATTAAGTTCCATCACATTATGCTAATTTTCTAGCGATTTTGTGGAGGTACACACACATTTTTTATTAATCCGGCAGATTATTATCATTTTATTTATTTATTTTCATCTACCGGCCTATTATGAATAGTAAAGAAAAACATGTGCTCTCTGGTTTGAACCTGCGTCTCCCATAGAGGGAGCTACCGTTAAGACTGGTACGCTCTGACCAACTAAGCCGAGAACAATCGGCGCGGAAAGCTTTTAACCAGATTTAAAATAACGGTTAAGGTGATATCGTGATATCTTGATATATATATATATATATATATATATATATATATATATATATATATATATATATATATATATATTTATGTTATAATTTTAAATAAATAATTATATTCGCTCTATTCTGTATTGAGCACTCTTTTAAGAATAGTAATTGTTGATGATTGGAATTTATTCCGTATACACCAATCATACACTTGGATATATATATATATATGTATATATATATATATATATATATATATATATATATATGTGTGTGTGTGTGTGTGTGTGCGCGCTCGTGCGTGTATATGTGATTTACTCGATACCTGATATAAAATTTCTCAAAGTCTAAAGACATTTCCTGTCAGTTCTGTTTAATCGAACATCTATAAACAAAGAATTGCTGCCTAAATATGTATGGATGATACGCAATAGTTAGCAATGTCGTCTCGCAGACCATTTGTTGCGAGTTCAACTGCCTACAACTAAAAATAAGCTTCATAACTTTATGTGTATGTTTTTAATGTGTGTTCGCATGCGTCTGCATATATTTATGTATTATCTATATGAAGTGCATGAAACACCATGTATTGTTCAAATCATATCTCTGAGCCATATTTGTCAAAATACTTTCGGAACACAATCATAAGTAACAGGACTTCCGGAACGGAACCCTGAAAGTTAGCCGAGAAAAATACTTCTTGTAGCCACTCGCTACAAAACAATAAACTTTATTTCAGAGTTTTTTTTTTTTTCCTTTTTTGTTTTGTTTTAATCTTCTACCATATTACAGCAAATCTCATTTAAAACACTTAATATGAATTTTTAGAAAATAGCACAGATTAAAAATGACAAAACATAAATTAACCAGAGCAAATGTTTGTGGTGGTGTATTTTAAAATTCGGAATTTTTTTTTTCTTTTGCTTTTTTTTATGTTTTTGTTCTTAAATTACAGCTATATTTTTCGTGCTATGAAAAGTCTTAAAACAGCTAAAAATAAAAATTCCTCTTTTTACCAAATGAATATCGAAAGATAAATTAATTATATGTGATTGCTAATAACCGTTTACTTATGGGGGCATGTGATATAAACTGAAATTTTATGACTTTTGATGATGTTAGAAAGTAAGAAACAAACAAACGAGATATTTTTGATATCATTTTTTTGAGATTTGAGAAGTAACAGCTCTTTTGACATCAATACCCGGACCTTCTAGAATTATTTATTTATTTTTTTATATTGAAATGTTTTCTCTTTTTTATTTTGGTCTTGATTTATTTAAGAAAATCTTTTTACTAGATTTTATTTTTGTAATATAAGAACTGCAATCTTAAACTGCCTATTTTATTTTTTAAATATTTCAAATTTAAAATTATATTGAAATTGAATTTTTATTATGATGATTGCAGTTTAACTGCTGAAGTAGATTAGAATGAATCAAAATTTTTGCAAGCTAACATAGGCATTAACTTAATTTTGATTTTAAATATTCACTGTATTAACATTCAGCACTGAATGAATTATATTTACAAGGAAACAGACTATGCTAAAGAAGAAATACTGGTTATGTAGAATAAATGCTATTTTATTATTAGGCTAGGGATTTATTAATGTACCTACGTATTTCGATTAATATTTTTAAAAATAACATCTCTAATTATAGAATAACATTAATAAAAATTTAGTTTTAACCAAACGCCTTAAAACGAACCAGCAATGGAATTTTTCATTTTATTCAGAATTTTCGCCCTAAATATTTTTTGTGTTTAAAATTATCTAAAGACAAGAATCAAACGGATATACAAAAGTTAAAATTAATGTTATATATTATCAACTCTTTCTCAGAAGCATCTATTAATTGCATACTTACCCATTGGTATTAATTATAAAAATCACATTTAAAATCCTATATTAATTATAAGTTTCTAAAAAAATCTCGTATTAATTATAATGGAACAATGTGCAATAATGAGTTAATATTCTATTATTCATTCGCGAGCATCAAATTAAGGAAAAATAATAGTTTGAAGCAATTTCATTTTATATGCCCTTCCAATACATTATAGTAATCAGGAAAAAACAATTTTTGAGATGGACCATAAAATATTTAAAGTCGTTACGCTCTCTCTCTATCTATCTCTCTCTATCTATCTCTCTCTCTCTTCTTCTTCTTCTTCTTCTTCTTCTTCTTATCGCTCACTATTTCTCTAGTTTTTCTCTCTCTCACACACATGCACAGACACACACAAACACACACATAATCACAAATACCTGTAATACCAGCATGGCTATATATTTTCGAAATTATAAAGAAATGGATATAACATTGGCTTTATCATTTTGCAGCTACTTAAAATCCAATTCAAGAATATACACAGAACATATAAATGTAAAAGATAGATCAATAAATATGCAGATGAACGTGGTTATCAAATAAATTTTGACCTTAAATTATCAATGTATAATGTACGATATATAGGATGAATGAAAAGGCAATTGACTAAGAGCATTGAAAGAGAACGCTATTAAATTGAAAGTAAATATTTGTTGTGCTAATAAAAAGTAAAAAATTTTCATCATTGAAATCAATATATTGATTTATACATATATATATATATATATATATATATATATATATGTGTGTGTGTGTGTGTGTGTGTGTGTGTGTATGTGTAAAAATATATAGAAAATAGGAAAGAACTCGTTAGGTAAATAATCCAAAATTCTTTAGTATTTTTGTTATTATTATTAAAAAATAGTGCTCGATACAAAAGTAGAGCATAAATTTCAGGAATTAGTTATTCGAAAAAAATTCGCTTGAAGATGGAACAGAGCTTGGTACTTTAATTCAATTTAATTTAAATAATTATATTGAAGTTCTCAGCTCTTGTTTTAAAACATGAGAACTCTTATGTAGCGTAGGAATCATATTTTTAAATAAATAATTTTATATATATATATATATATATATATATATACAGGTTGCAATGGGTGATGGGTAAATTGTCATCTAAATTACACAAAAATGAAAATAACACTGACATCTCATTTTAACAGATATATTTGCCAAAATTACACAAACATATCTTGAAATACTAAAGAGTAAATTTATTTAATAAAATCTCCATTAGCTTCAACCACAGCCTCCAGACGACTTTAAGTTGATGAATGCTGTCATCATCCTTGCCTTTAGTATATCTTTGGTGTTACCAGGAGTTTTGTTTGTCTCTCGCTCAACTGCTCCTCACACATAATAATCAAAGGGGTTGCAGTCTGGAGAGTTAGGTGGCCGGATATAAGGGATGATGTGGTCGCAGAAATATCCTCATAACCATGATTGGGTTCTCCTGCTTGTGCGACATCCTGTTTCCAAACATAGGGTCTTCCAGCAGCCACTCCCTTGACCCAGGGCAGCACTACCTTCCCAAAGCACTTGATGTAGGCCTGAGTCTGAGGCCCTACGGGAAGATAAATGGAGGCATAACGTCACCATTACTAGTGATCACTCAAAACACCATGATGTTGACTGGATATAACATCCAACTCTTTCCGAATCCTCTGCACTGTCTTCAGATTGACATCCAGTCACTCTGAAATGTTCGTATTGGAGATTCCGGCGCAAATGCCAATCAGTACAGCATTCCGTTTCCAAATATCTGGCGGAGTGAATTGCGTCATGTTGCTCTTTTTCACACAGACTGTGCCCAACTGACTCTACTATACTATGCAGTCGACAAAATCAAAAACAAACAATTCGAATGCGCGAAATTAAAAATATAAAATGGCGATCTATCGCATCCTGTATACACACACACACACACATATATAGAGATAGATAGATAGATAGATAGATAGATAGATAGACACCAAAAATTAATTTAAAGAAGATGTATTAAATTCAGCCGAGAAGTTCTGTCAGTGTAATGTTTTCTTGTATTTTCCCAATTTTCGAATGAATGTTTGAACATGTTAGATAAATGTTCACATTTCCGTCCAGCTTTTTTATAACCAACTATTCTTGCTTGCGATACTGACAGTGTTTAGTCCCTGTTAAGAAGCGAAACGGTCGGAAGTATTCGAACGAAAATATGACATTTTAACGGATTATTCATTTCATAATATAACGTTATGTTGATTTCCAAGGAATTATTCGAAAATTTTCAAAATACAATAAATAAATTAAATAAGCACAACTTCACAGTTGAATTTAATACTCAATTATACACACACACAATATATATATATATATATATATATATATATATATATATATTAAATAAGCACAACTTCACAGTTGAATTTAATACTCAATTATACACACACACACACACACAATATATATATATATATATATATATATATATATACATATATATAAAAAGAATAATTCTGTCAGTAATTAATAGATAGATAGATGTACAAAACTTAATACTAAAATAAAATAAAAGCTTAAAACGTATTACAAACTGAGGGCTTAAGTCCAATGTCAGCAGAGCTTAAGTACAGTATATTATAATAATATTAACGCAATAATATAAAAACGGTAATCAAAATCCGCTATGCAGTTTTATGCTGAAACTTTTATTTGCCTTTATCTGTCTTTTGTCTTACAGCATGAAACTCTGAGTAGCAGATTTTTATTAGCATTTTAATATTACTATGTTAGTATTATTATAATATACTAGATAGATAGATAGATAGATAGATAGATAGATAGATAGATAGATGCCAAAAGTTTGGAGATATCTTTGGAGTTCAAAGAATCGCCTAATAATTGAAGGTTGTGCGCCTTTTTTCAAAACGAAATTACTAGCTCACTTTCCCTTTCTGGTGGGTTTTTAATAGCAATAACAACAACAATAACAACACCACCAACAATAACAATAATAATAATAATAATAATAATAATAATAATTGGAGCCCTAAGACTGGTTGGAAAAAATTGCAGTAGACTAATTGAAGGGATTCCTGGAAGTCCATGCCTCAAGGAGATACAAAAAAATTGTTCTGACAAGTACAGCGCACACTTTACGAAGGGCTTTATCTATGTAATAGAAATGCGTAAACGCCAGAAATCAAAGAAAATAATAATAATAATAATAATAATAATAATAATAATAATTAACAGAATTACGTTCTTTAATCGACTTTCCATTCCAGTGGTTCAATATAGATTTAACATCTTGAACCGGACTCTAAATGACATCTGTTGAATTTATTCTAAGACAAGAAAGCTTCTTTCTAAGCATAACATGCATCACCCAAAAGCTGATGCAGACCGTCTATACATATCACGAAAAGAAGGTGGAATAGATCTTATTCAGATAAAACTGTCATACAAGTCAACAACTATTGGCTTACTATCGTACATGGAAACAACAAAGGACTGGATGATACAAATAGTCAAACAACACCAAAACAGAAATAAAAAAAAATATTCAGTGATGAAAGAAGGTTGAAAATGCAAACGAGATTTACATTTAGTATATTCTATTCCCAGACAGAACCCAAGAGCCAACTGTTGCAGAAAAAAAATATGATAAGTATAAAGTTCTTGAACAGATGGAACAACGCTGCCAAAACAAACCTTTGCATGGCCAATATCCAGAACATGCGAATTAAACCGATGTTGATAAAGTTAACACTTATCGATGGTTACCAGCATCTGGATGACAGGCTGAAATGAAAGGCTTTATTCTTGCGAAATAAGATTAGAGACTTTTCGCTGGGAACTTTCAGGAAATATGATACATAATAATGGATCCAAAATGCAGGTTCTGTGACAAATGTCAGGAAACCATAGACCATCTAATCTCAAGATGATCTGTACTTGCGCCAAATGAATATAAATATCGCCATGACAGAATGGGGCAATATTTACACTGGTCAATGTGCAGACATTTTGGAAAAGATGTTAACAAACACTGGTATGAACATCACACAGCACAGGTTACAGAAACAGAAGACATCACAATTATATGGGATTACACCATCTTTACAGACAGGATGACTGAAGCAAATAAACCGGACATAATTATCAAAAACCGAAAAGAAAAACTTGCCTACTAATTGATATGGCTTTCCCAAGGGACTGTAATAAAGCAACCAAGAAATTTGAAAAACTATCCAAGTATAAAGACCTGGAAATCGAAATAGAAAAAATGTGGAAATAAAAAACAAGAATAGTACCAGTCATAGTAGATGCACTTGGAATTAGAAAAAAAAAAGGAATACAGAAACACACTGAAAAATCCCAGTTTAAGAGAAATACAAAAAATTGTCTTGATAAGTACGGTCCACACACTGAGAACTTTGTCCATGTACCGCTTGTGATGTTATGTGAGTTAGAAAAACAAATCATGAAATATAGCCATAACAACACCACTACCTGCTTTAGGACTTCCCGAAGACTTCGTCGGTAGTGTGACTAAAGCAGAAATCAAATAATAATAATAATCATAATCATAATAATAATAATAATGATAACGAAATTAATCAATTACGGTATAAAGTTTCATCACAATTTTAGCATGTTGTGCTTAATCTATCTTGCTGACTAATGGTAATCTTGGGGCTTCTGGATTTAAAATTTTAGGTAATCTCCTTTCTAGAGAAATGGACATTATTCGCTAGTGAATTAAATAGTTTTAATATCCTAGCTTAGTGTGAGTTAATCCGAATAATTTATGGAACTTACTAATTATTTAATCCAGCTAGTGTCCCTAAACATTTGATCTATACTGTATATATTAATATTTATTTACATATAAGAGATACAGAGAATGCAAAAACATTACTGGATTGAAACATTTTTCATTTTTTCATACAAGGAAATGTTACCCACGTAGTTATTCATTCATCATTAATTTATTTGTTGCACACATTACAGATACTTTTTGCCAAAATGCATTATTTTGTCTGCGAGCAGTGATGAATACCAATGGCTCCTAAATTTTGCATATGGAGCAATAGACCTTTGCTTCATACGTACTTTCATGTCAGATGTTATTTTACTAGAATGTTATTCGTAACAAGATACTATCGGGAAGGATCAACCTCTAGTGCCTTTCAACCAACATCTACTTATCTACTTGTGACATAATAGGACAACGTAATAAGATATTTTACTTTGAGAGTTACACTGTTTAGTGAATATATATATATATATATATATATATATATATATATATATATATATATATATATATATATATATATATATGTAAGGTTAATGGTCAGAGTTGAATCAACGGTAGTATTAAAAGGGCTAAATACACGTGTGAAAAAATAAAAATAAAAAGTAAAAATAACATGTAGAAATGTTTTGGTCATTTTTAAAAATATCGCCCGTAGACAGCGTCAGGTCGAAACCAAGGTCGCGTATTTTTCATTAGCCACCCGATTTTTATATATATATATATATATATATATATATATATATATATATGTGTGTGTGTGTGTGTGTGTGTGTATGTTGTGTATGTTTCTACATTCTTCATATATATATATATATATATATATATGTGTGTGTGTGTGTGTGTATTTCTGTGGGAATGGTGCTGAGATGAAGAGATTATCGAAATAAACTGTGGTCAGAGAAATAAACACTGCATACTGACTGTCAGCGTTCATCAGACCATTTCACTTGTTATGCTTTTTCAAATAAAGATAATTGATATTTTATATATATATATATATATATATATATATATATATATATATATATATATATATATATATATATATATATATGTGTGTGTGTGTGCGTGTGTGTGTATACGCGTGTATGTTTGTGTGAAATAGGCGTATGCAAACGTTTCCACAAACGTCATTTTTAAAAACACGTAAATAATGCGTATTAGAAAGACGCTTTGTTTAAAATAAAACTGAAATTTGAAAAAATTCTGACATGCACACATGTATACATACATATACATATGCATATACAGACACACACACGCACACACACACACATATATATATATATATATATATATATATATATATATATATAAATTAAACAAATATATATATATATATATATATATATATATATATATATATATATATATATATATAATCTCTATTTTTATTTTTTAAAAATAATGTTTCATTTCTTTTTCATGTAGTCATTTCAGCTATTGCTAGATTTATCGTTGGTCAGAAATTCTCGAATTTGTTTAATTTTTTCGTCTAATATTAATTCCTGCTCAATATGTGTTGCCAAAATTTTTTCAGCATTAAGTTTTGTGTTCAATAATAATTCATGTAGTTTAAATAATATATCCAGGTAGTAATTTAATATATATATATATATATATATATATATATATATATATATATATATATATATATATATATATATATATATATATATATATATATATATATATATATATATATATATATATACATATATATATATATATATATATAGAGAGAGAGAGAGACTTATATATGTATACATATATATATATATATATATATATATATATATATATATATATATATATATATATATATATATATATATATATATATATATATATATAGAGAGAGAGAGAGATATGCTGAAACGGCACTTCGTTCCAATGAATCTTTCTGAAGTAGTGCGGGACGAATATGGTCCGTTTTAAAGAATGCATTCCGTCATTTTCCAACCATATTTAAATTCTTTGGTAAAAAGTTTCTGTTAAAAAAGGGAGAAGTTTATTAATCAAAAAGTACGATACAAAGGTATCGTCTAGATTAAAAAGAGAAACTTAAAGTACCTTCACGACGATTTTTCTTCTGACAAAGCGTCGGACGAAAGATACCTTAGATTTCTATTTTAATCGAGATGATGCTTTAGTATTCAACTTTTTTGATTAATAAAATGTTCCCTGTTTTAAAAATTATATATATATATATATATATATTGGTTTAAAATATGTCTTAAATCTGACAGAACAGAATGACTAAATAAGGAATAAGTAGGAAAATCTTTATTAATCCAGTATATTTCGCTATTTATTTAGCTTCACTATAAATTTCGGTGGGTTTCCAACATTTCTGATGAAAATGAATAACGTTTCATGTTAAACTTCTAATTTTTTTCTACTAGTACCTTATTTAATAATATATATATATATATATTCCAGATATTTTCGAATGAGAATAATGCAGTGTTGGCCGTATAGTTCAAGCTTTGCTTTATATGAACGGAATAAAGATATTTCTATTAACTCATGAAAAAAAAATGGACGATATCAGTGCGATTATTTGATTAAAGTTATTATTACGAATACCGTTAACAATATGAAAGCACAAACAACACCGAAGAAAAAAAAACGAAATTAAAATCAGAATAATACTTACCATTTTACTCATGTAGATAAGAAAAAAACCAGTAAGAAAGAGTTAATTTATATAGATAATTATAATCTTTCAGGTTGATTGCAATTTGGCCTTGTACCTTTCCTATTTATCCAAGAAACTAAATTGTTTTTCATTGAAGTCTATTTTTTTTTCTTTTTCTTTTTATACCAAATAACGAGCGACGGTAGCCATTGTACTTATGGTGAAAAAAATTATTTTTGTAGAGTTAAAGGTTCCGGATGGAGTATGTTGAGAAAACAATCCATAAGTGTTACAACGGGCACTTCAGTACTGGCCACTACGGCGACAACAACAACTACTATTATGGACTACAATTCCTATTCCTCACCATTGTTATTATTAATACTACTACTACTACTAATTTCACTTAAATTTTCTATTTCAACTCTACGACTTTGGCGATAAATTTAGTCACAGTGAAAACAAATGTTAGAAACCCAACATTATTATTATTATTATTTAGTTAGTTTTATTATTATTATTTATTATTATTATTATTATTATTATTATTATAAAGTCATTGCTGATATTTCAATATCTACCATTGTTTGAATTTTATGGCTAACGTTCTGGCTGCAAAATAAAATGACAGTCAAATGCCAATGCTAGCCATTTAGTCATGGTCAGAATTAACATTTTATTGCTTAGTTCTATAATGAATTTTGGCTCTTAGAATTTTTTTTTGAATTGACAGAAACTTCTATTTAAAAGACCAAGTGTCACCAAGTTCCCTTAGCACTTCCACAACTTCCTTAATATCGACTAGATTTTTAGCAATTTTCCTTACATTGTTTCAATTTTAGATTCCTGATTGTTCTAATTTACTCTTGACTTACTTCTAAACACTTTTCTGGCTACCTGTTATTAGACGCAGATGTTCATCTCATATTTCATAAATTCAAATTTCTTAGTATATTTTATACATATTGGTAGTTTATTTGTCGTTCTTTTCTGTACTCAGAGCTTCTAATTGACAGACATTTCTTTTGCATTACCGCATTAGATATCATTTGGGAAGCAAGTGACAAAATGTTTCTCCACTCTTCACAATCTCCACAAAATTTTAGCCAACAACAACTGTAATGTGGTCTAAATCGCTTTCTTTATAGTTCATCATATCTGCATTTTCTCAAAAGATGACTGGAGATTATCGGTGTAGATTTAAATTTAAAATTCATATAAAATGGTGCATCAAAACTATCATTAGCTCAATGTCTTCCAGTTTCCTTGAAATATTACAGACAGAGATATACCGATAATTTAGGGAATACTAAATGATATGAAATGTTTCTTAAGCATGGATGAGAATAATCTACAACGTGGATTGCATAACGGGTTCAGTTCGAAACTCCAAGAATGTTACCAAATAAGAAGATAAACACCCGAAAAGGGTCGAGGATACAAGACCAAAGTGTCACGAGTATAGCAAACAAGATTAGCATGGTGCCCCGTTATAGAAAAGCATATTATCATGTTAGGAGAAAATCAGTAAACTGTATTTTTGTGACTGGGTTTTTAATGTTTCGATCATTGTCAGAACATTATAGATGAAAGATTTTTCAAAATAAATTATATTTAAAAAATATTAATTAATAAATTTAAGCAAAATAAAAGTTATATATATATATATAACCGAGCGGCTACAACTTTACTTTCCGTCTATGAGGAAGGTGATTTCTTGATGGTATCAGACTCCTGAATCCCACCCACAGATTAATTAGACTTAGACTCCATTGTCTTATGAAACAAGGATTCCAATAGCAGTAATAATATATGTATATATATATATATATATATATATATATATATATATATATATATATATATATATATATATATATATATATATATATATATATATATATAATATCAAAAAGAAAAATTTTTACAAAAATACAATGTTAGTTGATATGTAATTCTTTGTATAAATTGTGCGAATAACGTTTCGCAACTGTCAATATTTTTTTTTAATTTATAAAATAGCCACATTTGCGAAACCTTATTCGTACATTAGAAAAATATTAATAAATTTACCAGACATAAAATGTCTATTATTTTTCATAACGCAGATAGATAGATAGATAGATAGATAGATAGATAGATAGATAGATAGATAGCATAATTTCCACGTTTCAGACTAAAACGTTTTTCAATTTTTATTATAAGTTTCATTTTCTTGTCTGATAAATTGTTTTCAAAACCCATCCCTTTAAACTTTAGGAGCGATACGGAAACTGAATACTGATAGCTGATATCACCGATAAAGACCCTCACACCGAGACAATTACGACAAATTCCTCCTCTATTTCCTGACTTTCTGCAATCATTCTTGTCCATATTATCGATGAGTTGACCTTCGATAAGCATATCTAATTTAATGATGCATACATACGTACATTTATACATACATACACACACACACACACACAGATAGATAGATAGATAGATAGATAGATAGATAGATAGATAGATAGATAGATAGATAGAGGGTGGATAGTAAATGAATATCATCATGGACTCCGTACATAGCTATAAAATATGGTTTGGTGGTTTCAGCGTGTGCAACTTTATTATCAAAATTACTTTTCGGTGTCCAACCCAAGATAAATGCCAGGCGTACGATTGCTGGGTTTCAAACTTAGCAGGATCTTTTTCCTCGGAGGATTGGTCTCTCCTTCCCTATTTCCTTGACTACATCTAACCTAAGCTTACTATCTGGAAACATCAACGCGAAACAAGCTGGACAAACACAAGTAGAGAAGGCCGAGATATGAATGTACACGGATATGTCTATTCACCGTGACACATAAGCGTATCAGTAGAAAGAGACATTCATACACAATCATGTATACAGGGATGCCTGCACACTCCTTGATACCATGCAAGTGGCCGTTAAGTGAAAAGTTAACAGGTTCTCCTATCGCAAATGTTCAGATGATCACAATGGGAACAAAAGAAATAACTATAGAGAGCTTTTCTACATAATCCAACGCTCGTTGACACTTTGCGCCAAATTTCGTGTTTATCGAAGAAGTTTTATTGTAATAAGAATGAATACGAATATATCTTACAACTGTATGATAAGCAATGTCTTAGCATTTAAGTTGTATTTTAATTTGGAAATTTTATACTTTGATTGAGGAGGATATCTAAGAGTTTTATACATGGGGTTTGATGATCGCTTAAGGCGTGGAATTGCCAGTTACCATGTAGTGTTGATTTCTCTGTTCACTCTGTTTAAATCCACAAGCGCTATATCCTTTAAATTTAGCTTTCTTCTCCCAAAAATATATTTATATAAGATAGCAACCTATTAATTCTTCTTCTTCTTCTTCTTCTTCTTCTTCTTCTTCTTCTTCTTCTTCTAGGTGACATGTCTCTTCGTGGGTGATCATGGCTCTCCATAAGTTCTTCGTAGCTTTTAATACAGCTTGTCTTTTTGCTATATCTTCTAATACTTGTTCTTCCAACCGTTAGCACAAGCAAGTTCATTAGGTAGTTTCATTAATTTTCACCTATCTCTTTTGTTTTCAATATTTCCTGCGAGGGTCAAAATTTCTAAGTCCTTTTTTCTCATCACGTGCCTAAGCAATTTCAATTTTCTCTTTCTTTAAGTATGTGTTCTTTTCGGTTCCATTTTCTATAAAACTTCGCTTTTGCTCACAGGTTCAGTTCATAGTATATTATCAGCATCCTTCTATAGAACCACATTTCTCTTGCCTCAAGTTTGTTTCTAGAATCTGTCCAGCATTCACTGGCATATAGGAGGACTGATATTATATAACAGTTCGGTACTCTTTTTCTTTGTTTCTATCGAAATTTTCCTGTTTACTTAGCTTAACTTTGGGAAGGCATCTTTCGCTATCCCAAATGAGGCTTCGGATTTCGGTGACGCATTTTCTGTCATCTCTTAAAGTACTTTCTAGATATTTAAATTTTGTACTTGCATGATTTTGAAATCTTCAATTTGTAATTTGCATGTTGGGCTTTTCTTTTTGTTGACAACCATATATTGTCTTACAATTAATGCCTAGTTCTTTATTCTTCCTTTCCTTTATCGCCTTCTGTAGCAGTTCCTAAATATGTCGAATTATAAAAAAATATTTATTTACATAATTATAGCAAATTTTGAACAAAATCACACACACACATACACACACACACACACACACACACACACACACACACACACACACACACACACATATATATATATATATATATATATATATATATATATATAGTCATCCAAAGATAGACTGTTTCGCTGTATCACAGCTCATCAGTGCGGCTAGAATCACATTTCCCCGTTAAACGAGCGTGATAGTTCCGATCACAACAGCCGCCTATTTGTGGCTGCATGTAATGATTGCAAACGTGTCCTCGAAGGAGCTAAGTCTTTGTTTATTGATAGAATAATGTATTTTCGTGACTACTGACGGCTCTGTAATAGTCTGTTAAATAAGAGTAAGTTTTCTACATCTCCTTTCTTCATTTAGTTTGAAGTGTTAACATCTACTGACAAAGCAGGATGTTTCGCTCGTAAATTATCTTCAAACTCTATTTTTACTCCTCTGAATTATCCTCGCCTGACATTCCACTTAGAACTGAGTCTCTGTTGAGTGATATAAACACCTTCCAAGTGTTCCGCTGAGTATGTGAGTGTTGCTGGGAATCCACTATCTTTTAGGGCTGTTTCGTAGTCTTTCTTAGTTTTGTTCAATATGGATTCATTTTATTATAGAAGGCAGGTGATTGGAAGATGTGTGTATATAGAGTGGTTTATCATTGGGTTTTCTGTATGGTTTATATGTGCCCTTTCTTAGGTTGACGGTAACATCTAGAAAATCTACTTCGTTTAGGTTAGTTTTTATATCTATGCCGAATCCGTTATTTTGGAAAATCTTTATTATTGCTTTTCTAATTCTATCTGTGTATTGTCTGTTGCATTTTCTTAAGATTATGAGACCGTCGTCTCTGTAGAGTCTTGCGTCAGTTCTATGTCTTATTTTGATTAGTTCGTGTAGTAAGTATATACCTATGATATCACAAAATGCACCGTCAAAGCTTCCCATTGTAGTGTCAAAGATCCCATCTTTCTTTATCCATGCTTCTTCATTGTGAAAGAGTAATGATATACGGGAGCGTTTAATGATGTCGATTTCGCTTGGTTTTATTATTATTTTTACTACTTTAATAAAACACCGATTAAAATAAAAATAAATAAATGAATATATAAGTTAAGAAATAAAAATAAAGAATAAAAATAAAAATAAATAAAAACAAGCAAAATAAGCTAACCCAAATATATAAATAAACAAATAAACGACTTTCGTCAAAATAACCGCCAAAATAGACTATCCACAATCCACCACTGACCCGTATATATAAATAGCCGAGAAAAAAACAGCACTCGTGGCTTGACGATCGTTTCTAGCATGAAACAGCCTGTCGCCTCTAAGTGTTGACTTAAATGTTGACTTATATATATATATATATATATATATATATATATATATATATATATATATATATATATATATATACTAGAATTTGTATATTGTTCTATGTAAGCTTTTGTAGAGTTATCCCCCTTGAACCTGCGGTTTGTCATTGTCTTTGTTATGACAATGGAAGAATGTTCTAACATCGACTCGTGGAAGTTCAATGTACAACAATGGTGATTGTAATGGTAGGATTAGCAGTTTCCTTATACAAAAACATTCGGCATTCATAGACTGAACTGCTATCGTTATTTTCCATTGTAATTTACAAAATATTTCTTAGGTCTGTCATTTTCACTGTTATTGTTCTTTCTAGTACTGTTGGGGGTTACCTTCATAACTTTTTGTTTGAAGTCGTGTTGAAAGTCAAGATTTTAATTATGTCATTGTTTTATCTTCGAGTACTATGCATTTTAGTTGTTCTTGCTGTTGAAAGTCTTCAACTGATGTGGTTTTCTGTTCTATTCTTTGGGTAAAGTTCTTTGGGATTTTCTAGCGCCAGTCCACGAGATCTAGTGAAAAATAGTCTACTCCAAGACGTAAAAGCTTCATCCGCTCGAGGCTATTTTTAATCATTGATCCGAGAAAACAGCTGTATTCGGCTGATATTTAATAATTTCTGTGTGGCTTCCTTAGCATCCTTATGAGCGTCTAGATCTGACAAGTTTATTTAATAAGATGACTCCAGTTGTCAGATTAATGTTTGGTTGTGAATCATCTTGCGGTGTTCGAAAAAAAACTACCCTTGGCGCACCCTATTATTTGTTGAATTTCCTCATCTCCTATATGAAATTTTTTATAGCAAGTTATTCGAAGTATTTAGTATTTACTAATTCCGTAACTATAATTTTTATGATATATTCAGTGTATGCATCACCACTGCTTTCTTTCCATTTCCAGATCATAGTTTATGTTTTAGATAGGTTTAACTTGGCTCCTATTTCTTAGAACACTTTGTGGAATATGTTGATATTTTTTATTCAAAGTCCTTCTTGCCCCAACTAGGAATAACCTCTCTCCTCATCAGTACACTGGCACAACGATTTTTTTACAATGTCAAAAATAAATACTGAATTAAATATTTAGAATTTAATTATAATTATTATACATCATTAAAACATTCTTTTTGTAATAAAAAAAATATTATTTGCCTCTATTTTACGTTTGAACCGTAGATTTTTTAAAAACTGGATACTAAAATAGTTTATGTATAAAAAACGCAAATTACTCATAAAACTAATATAGCAACTCAAAATAAATACTTATTTCCTTCAATTAAATAACGTAAATGATATTGCGAATGTAAGGAAAATTTATTAGCATTATTTAAGCAAGCAACACGGGTAGAATAGCTAGCTCAAAAACAAACTGAAACTAAAATGCGCGCTTCTCTCATCGCCCTTCCATTTCTGTCCATTCATTACTTTATGATTTGCTCGTCTAATATAGAACGCCATGGACATACCCCAAACAAAAATGAGTGGAAATAGATAATATGACAGAGGATGTAATACAAACTAAAACAAACGAGATACGATAATCTAGCCGCGACATAAATTCTGATTCAGATTCAGTCATTGATGAAGAGAATCAAACATTAGAGCAGAATTCCTTGAAAGCAACAGAGTTGAAATAATTGAAGCAAAAAATCACATCATTCCCTGAATCAGCAGATTAACTCGTACACAAATTTCAGAAAGAGACCGGCTTCCAGAAATTTATATGACAAACATAGCGTTGCATTGGAAACATTGGCAGACTACTAGAAAAGATCACAGAAGTAAATAATGCCATATATGCAACAGCTTTCTTTATCAACTATTGAAAAACATACTGGCAAGACAAATATAAGAATAAACAACAGACAAAAAGAGCCCCCTTGTAAGGCAAAATTAAAGAGAGTTGAGGAAATCGGATGTTAGTTATCGATACTAGGTGAGGTTTCAAGAAATTAAAATGTTATCAAATGATCAAGAAGAAATATAAAATCAAAGCAATACATTAAATTCCACCAATCAAAGAAAAAGTCACAGACGATACGAAAAGCATTGTAGGTTCTGTCGACAAAATAAGATATTCCAAACGGACCTCAAGAATTTTTACAGGGGAATTGGAAAAACAGTTTCACAAGTCAAAAAAGCAACCGTCTATTGAAGAAGTGCCAACATTTCGGGAGAATATTTGGAGCAACACAAATGAATATAATCCCAATGCAGAGTGGATAAACGAGAACAAGAATGAATGAATGATAAACTTGTGCAAGATTGGAAAATATAAGCAAGAATAATAAGAGTTAAACTCTAACAAAATTACAACATTGGAAATCCCTGGGAAATGACAAGGTACACAACTTTTGGCTGCATCATCTGTCAGCAATCGATTAAACTCTTACGCAAAATTTATCAATGCTAATTAATAACCCCATGAAATTCTAGAATGAATCATTGAAGGTATCACATATCTCCTACCAAAAACGGATGAACAAAACAATAGGCCAATAACATATCTGTCGACCACATATAAATTGATCACGGCTGTCCTAACGAACCGTACTTACTCTTTCCTCGATGAAAACCAACATCCTCCCGCTGGAAAAGAAGGGATGTTGAAGAGATTCATGCGGTTGAAAATATCAACTACTAGTAAATATAAGTATCCTGGAAAATTGCAGGAAAATGTTAGAAATCTCAGCTCAGCTTGGATAGATTTCTATATAGCCTTTGATGGTATTCCACACTCTTAGATCCTTAAGACTTTGAAAATGTACAAAGTCTCCTCGGTGGTAGTAAATTTCCTTAAATATAGCATGGAAGTGTGGAAAACCACATTATGCCTAAATCAAACCAAAGGTACTGCCACTTCCATTTGTTTAAATGTCGGACGAGGAATCTTTCAAGGAGTCTCCCTGTTGTCCCTTCTGTTCTGTCTGTCTTTAATCCCTACTTCGCATGAACTAAACAGTAATAACTATGGATACAAAATAAAAAAAAGAAAGTGTTTAATCACCTATTCTACATTAATGATATCAAACTATTTGCCAAAGATGACATTGAGTTGAAGGTTATCCTCAATATGGTAAAATGTTTCAGTGATGACATCGGTATGGATTTTGGATAACATAACTGTGCAAAAGTAACATTCAAGAAAGGGAGAATTACAGAAACACACTCAATAGAACTAGATTTTGTCACAAAGATTAGGGAACTGGAACAAGAAGAAGCCTATAAATGCCTAGGAATCAGCGAAGGAGATGGAATACAGCATGCCCAAATGAAAGAGAAAGTAAGAAAAGAATACTAGAGGCTTGCACATTTGGTATTAAATACCGAGCTGAATTCACAAAACAAAATATCAGCCATAAATACTTTGGCTGCAACTGCGGTATAATACAGATTTAACGTCCTTAATTGGAACATAGCTGCTAGATGTAAATGTCTAGAGATGTCGTCTACTTCTTATGTTGTTTAGTATTCAAGCGTTTCGACTGAGTGCAAATACACAGTGCTGGGCCTAGGTTTTTTTATGTACTAGGCCATTGACCCGTAAGGCAATTTGCTGTAGTAACCTTAGATTCTTACACTTAACCTGCCTACTGATTAGATTGCAAGTGCTATTGCTGCTGCTGGCTGTTATGTTTTGACTGCTGCTGTCCACATTTAGACTGCTACTGCCATTGAAGACTTGCTGTCATTTGTCTTTCTTTCTTTATTAGCGACTCCAATATTGTATGTATTTCTACGCTAGGCCTTCTAAGGAGATCCTCATAACCTAGCATATTCTCTGATCCTAGACATGAGCAGTGGAACGAGAACATTTATTAAATAAATGGTTTAGTTCAGAATTCCCTGTAAGTTACACAGGTCGATATATATCTGAACGACCGAAACGCTTTAATTACTATGTTTCTGGACTATAGTTCGAAAAATATACAGTTCAGAAATGAAAGTGATTGGTTTAATTTTCAAAACATGCACAAAAAATATTATAACAGTTGGTCAACTCCAATTCGAATACTTCAAGCTGTGACCTCAAAGTTAAATTCATTACAGTCTTCAAGACAATAAATGGTTTTATTAAAGTAACAAAAGAACTTCCTTATGAATGCCATCAGCAAAGCAATCGCATATTTATGAAGGTCACAACTGATCAAATTAGAAATAAATATCAAAATATAGTTGCTTTTTAAGCTGAATATAATTTGTATTAATTCAACTGCATACGTTGTCGTACCCAAGCATTTAATTTCTTCTTTGCTGATTACTTTCTTTATGAATGGTGTTGATAACTAAATTCATCGCCAACGTGCAGGTTCAGGATGAGAAGCTTCCAGTTTCACCAAAACTTGTCCCCGTCACCCATTCTCTATCGCTTAGAACCTACGGTTAAATCTAGCCAATTCAACTGTGGATTGACAAAACCTTGCCGCCAGTTTAGTACTGCTCTTAAATTCATAAAGTCCGAGCACCATAGAGAAGAGTTCATCCGAATAGTTACCATGAATTTATTTATAGAAAAGATACCGGGAAGCTACATTACGGCGGTGAGCAAGTCACTGAAGCCAAGACACCAGCTCAGGACCAATAATATTGCAGATTCTTGTTTGGATTTTATCAAGAATCTCTAAATATATAGCAGGAGCACCGGGCCATATGACAGCAATATCCAAAGCATGAACGAATGATAAACTTATATATATGCAAGATATATTCTGGAGAGAAAAATTGTCTAACACACCACAATGAACCGACTTTTTAGCAGCAGACCTAGCAATGGATTCAATATAGTCTTTCCACTTCATATCAGCCGAGAATATTAGTCCAAGAAGGCTCAACAAGTCACTTTCCAGGAGGCTAACATCAGCCATGCTGATGGGAGGTACGAAAGGGTATTTTAGATGATTAATAGAAATAAGTTTCGTTTTGAAGGTGTTAGAATTAACAAGCCATACCTTGTCCCAGCTAACAAAAACTACAGGTCTTCTTTTAGATCACCTGTCAATTTCATCTTATCGAGCCGATCAGACTTATTATTGAAACAGGAGTAAATGGTTGGGTCATTAGCATAGATACCAAATTTAGAGCTGATGTCATCAGAAAGGTCGTTGATAAAAATTAAGAACAAAGTAAGTTCAAGAACAGGGCCCTGGGAGAAACCGCGTTAATACAAAAAGATCTAGAAGAGTGGCCATTCAGGACAATTTTCATTTCGTGATTTGATAAGATTGACTGAATTAGTTTTAAATTCGTCCGTAAATACCATAGCCTTTCAACTTGTGGAGACGACTCGTATGCCAAACCCTGTCAAAGTCTTTCAAGATATCCAAAGCAATAGCACAAGCTTCACTAGTCATATCTAAATCTTGATAGGCTCTTTCAGAAATAATCGTTAGTACATCAGCAGTTGACCTAGAGAAGCGAAAGCCATACTGTTTGTCTGAAAAAAAGACCTGCGATTGGAGATGCTTATTTGGGAATGATATTAGAATACTCTTGAACCTTTACTGGCTGCAAAGTACCTTAATACAGATAGAAAATGAATTCGATACATATACAAAAATAGAAAATGACTAAGACAAGGGTGTATAGTCTCACCGGATTTATTCAACCTATACAGTGGGACAACTCTGAGAGAATTAGAAGTCCTACCAGTATTCATTACTGACAGTCACAATCTTAACTGCATAAGATACGCAGAATAGAAATTGCAAGCATTTCTACATAAAAAGGAAGAAAAGCAAGAAAGGACGAAACATCAATTTCAAGAAAATCGAATACAAGTTGGTAAGCAAAAGTTCAACATGTAAATTACAAATCGGAGATACCAAAGTTAAACAAGCACAATTTTAATATTTGGTAAGTGTTTTAACAGAGGATGGAAAATGTAACACTGAAATTCGAAGGTACATTGGGATAGTGAAAGATGCCTTCCAAAAGCTATGCAAAGTATTAAGAGAGAGGAAATTTTCTGAACTTTGACGTAATATCAGTACTCCTATATGGAAATGAATGTTTAACAACCTTGAAGTAACAGAAATGTAGTTCCTCAGAAGGATGCTGAGAATACCATGAACCAAACATGTGAGCAACGACGAAGATGTTGAGAAAATGTAAACTAAAAGGACATTTATACTTAACATCATGAATAGACAATTGAAAATATAGGACACCTAATGAGGAAAGAGGGCTTTTAAATTTGATACTCACAGAACAGATTGAAAGCAAGAGAGACAGAGGCAAACAAAGCATAACCTACCGAGCGAGCTTGAGTAAGAGGATGACAGGTCAAGTTTTAGGAGAGATAAAAGAATTTATTAGGAACTATAAGGGAATTGTGAAGAGACATGATCGCCAATGAAGATAATAATAAGATTTTCAAAATAATCAAAAAGCGAGCATTGATTACTTCCCTTTATACATTGATTATTTCCTTTTACAGCTAAGCTGCAATTTAAATGCTACATATTTTCAGGACAGAAAATGGATTTATTTGGATAACCAAATAATACAATTATAGAAGTCACTTTGATTAGAAAGATCCCAAATTATCGATTGGAAACGACTAATAAAACACAGTTTACACAATTTGGTTTTAAAAGCTGTACATGCAAAAGAATAATTATTGCGATTACGAAAGAGCAGATAAGTTGGTTAATGTAAAGTTTGATGAATGTTTATAAGATCAGCTGAATTTTCAACACATGTGGGTCGAATTTCACTGATTTACCACTATATTGTGGATCGTTGTATAAATGCTATGAGAAACATTCTCTGTTTTGAAAAGTATTTTGGTAGACATTTTGAAAAGAGATCAAGAGAAGTTTTTGCGAAACAGAAAAAGACTGGCAACTGACAAAGAAATATTTTAGCAAATTATAACATCTTTCGGAGGATAACGTTTAAAATGCGTTTTCATGGCAAAAGCATACAAAACTACATGATATGGAGCCAAACCAGATAAATTGAATCTTGATCAAGTTAAAAGTTTAGCTGGTCTTATAAATGTTTAACGCACGATACAGGAGGTTGGTACATATGAATAGTGTTAAGACAAAACCAGAGATGTAAATGGTAGTGGTACATTTATACGTAATATTTGCGCGAACGCACGCATACACGGAGACACTCAGAGACACATTCAAACACACAAACCACCAACGTTAAAACGGCTAAACTATTAATCGAAAACACCTCGGAACAACAAACACTCAAGACAATTACTCCACACACTTAGTTTCCAAAGAAAGAAAATTTATAAGGACAAAAAAAGCTCAAAAAACAACTTACAACACGTTCCTTGTCGTCGTCATATTCAACGAAACCTGCAAGCACTTCTGCAGCTCTCACTCTCTCTCTCTCTCTCTCTCTCTCTCTCTCTCTCTCTCTCTCTCTCTGTACATATATATATATATATATATATATATATATATATATATATATATATATATATAAAAAAGTATATTTTGGCAAATATTTAACCAAACAAGGCTGATTAAAAAGAGCCGACAAAGGTCTATCTGTTTAATTTTAATATTTAAAGAATACTAGGATGCAGACAAAGGAATTCTAAGTACCACACAGACCCCACTCAGATTGATAATGATTGCAAAAGTCGAAAGTAACAAAATAACAAAATATGAACTTTATCCGAAAAACTAGGAAAATACAATAAAATAATTAAACAGACATACCTTGTCGGTTATTTAGAATCAAACTTGTTTGGATGAATACTTATATATATATATATATATATATATATATATATATATATATATATATATATATATATAAGCCAGTTTCGTTGTATCACAGTTCATCAGTCTGGCTAAACATTCGATTGCTTCAAGCCGGACCGAAAGCCAACCGATCTGGCATCATTTGGAGAGTCTACCGCTAAGCTATCGGCGCATGGCGGATAAATGCAAATTTTAACATATTATATATGGATGTATACAAACGCCAGCAGCCAGAGGGCTCAATTCATTAATGAATAGCGGTGCGTTAATAGCGGCAAAGTGACTACAGTTTTGAAATTACACCTTTTCTTTATAGTGCTCAATCGAATAGCAAGACCATAATATAGACATCCATATACAAGCCTGTTTCGCTGTATCACGGCTCATCAGTGTGACTAGACGTCCGAGTGCTTCAAGGTGTGATCGAAACCCGACCGATTTATATATATATATATATATATATATATATATATATATATATATTCGATCCCGGCTTTAGTCAGTCGGATGTCTAGCCACATTAATGAGCTGTGAAACATCGAAACAGTCTATCTGTGGATGATAATATATATATATATATATATATATATATATATATATATATATATATATATATACATGCTCCTAAAAAATTATTTCAGTTGAGCTCTTGGGGAGAAAATTGAATTTGAATTTGAATTTGAATTTGTAGTGACTATTGTTGCTGCTGATGCAAGACTCCTCGTTAAGATTAATCGCGTTCTCCAATTCACCGGCGTGTTTCTCTAAAAAATAAATACGTCTAAATTCTCTTTCAACCCTGCCGTGGCTTAGGAGTAGAATCTCCACTCCCGGCTTGAGGCAATCGGATGTCCAGCCACACTGATGAGCTGTGAAACAGTTTGTCTGTGGGTGACAATATATATATATATATATATATATATAGGATGCGGCAGAAATGCGTCCTACATATATCTCCCAGAAATATCTCTCATATAATGGTATGTCAATGGTGTCTTCATCTTGCTAAAGTCCTACCATTATGCTGTAGGTATTTCTGGGCGGAATATGTGGGAGGTATTTCTGCTTTTAAAGACTGTTAAGCTTATGATACTTAAATGGTACGGACCCAGATATAAAGTCAGAATTGGTGATTTTTAGTGAAAGCAATTCCTTCTCCCCGAGAATATTGGCGAAGCTTAATCTTCTTATTCACCATCGCCTCTATTTGGTTAAGCTAACATTAATATATAATTTTAACATTCTCATTTCTCTTTCAGACGTATCAAAGGCTTTAACCTAGCAGCTTTCAGTTTCACAGCGGAAATGAAAAGCAAACTGTACTCATGGCACTGACCCATGACCGTAATAACTCGGATACGCAATGTATACCAATTTCAAGTCATTTGTAATGGTCTTGAAGGAGGTGAGAAAAAGCGTGCTATGTCACGACTTCAAACTTCTTCCCATAGTTGGTGAATGCCACCGACTATCAGTAACTGTGCAATATAGCATCATATGTTTTAATCTTGAAAAAAAAAACAGTTCCTTAAATATCAAGTGTTGAAACTCTATGCGAAAAATCCTGTTCTTTCACTGAATGCTACCTGCAAATAAAAATTGAAAAAATTATTTCATATTTTTGTAATTATCCGCATTAACGAAAATCAACCAAATATTCAGTTGTTTCGTTAACCAAACCTTGTTGCGCGTGGCGCTAACTATACTCCTTTCAGTTTATGTTTCCAGATTCATAAGAAAGTATATATTTCTAGATTTTCTATCTTTGATTCTCTTTGAATTCTACTGATAGTCTTTTTTTTCCATTTCATTTATTAATTCAATGCTTTTATCACTTTTTTCTTAGATTTTTTGGCTTTTCGAGTGCACGCAAATTAGGCCCTGTCATGGCGTTAATCTACCCCATGCCAAGTGTCATAAGCCACAGTTTTTTTTTTTTTTTTTTTTCTTTGTTTTGCCATTTTATTTCTTATATTTTATCAAAGACACCAAAATTCTTCAGACTCGGTATATGTATTCTTCTCGTCCCTATGTTTCTTTTTGTTCTCTTCTCTTTTTTCAATTGTTTTTTTTCTTCTTCTTCTCTTTGGACTTCCTTCTTCAATTTACAACCTCTTGCTGGAAATCATTCATCCTTTTTTTCGTTCATCGGCTTCTTTGGTTTATTTCTTGTCTTACACTAAGCACTAGAAGTAAAGGCGAATTTCTCTTTACCTTTTTATTTCTTTTTTTTTTCTGTTTCTATAACCCACCAATCCCGTTCCCCTATAATCCTTGGAGCTCTTCATCTTGGGGACCATGACTGCAGGCAGTTTGATCATCACAGCCTCAATCTATCAGTGTCGTGACGTATATGCTTTCGTGATCATCTTAAAATTATGCATGCCAACGACGCTTTTCACTCATAGTCGCTTAAACACACAGACACATAAAGAATCTAACGGCATTTAGGTAGACACGTAAGCCCGTCTACATAAAATGCACACGCACGCACAGACACACGCACTACATGCATACAGTGAAATACCGAGTTACACATGAACACACACACAAAAAGACACGTGCTTTCTAAACATAGTGGGTAAATGTGCGAGAATGCAGGAGTAGGAAGATTAGGTTGCGCCAATATTGGAAGGTTTCGCCTGCTTTAAAAATTTATAGTCGAAGACTCGGAAGCATATATATATACTAAATGTGTGCAAAATTTTCAAAAATAATTTTTATTAAAATAAAAATTGTACAGTGTTTCAGCCATAAGAAATGAAAGAAAAAGAACCTTGGGAGTTTCTCACGCATCTGATCTTCCCTGGGGTACGCATACACTTAATTTTAGAACTGTGTACACATACATTAATACATGCGAATAGATAGATAGATAGATAGATAGATAGATAGATAGATAGATAGATATGGAGTTATATATATATATATATATATATATATATATATATATAGAGAGAGAGAGAGAGAGAGAGAGAGAGGTAAAAAGAAAAATAGAGAGTGAAGAATGAACTGAGATAGATAGATAGATAGATAGATAGATAGATAGATAGATAGATAGATAGATAGATGCATAGGAATATATATATATATATATATATATATATATATATATATATATATATGTATGTATGTATATATATAGAGAGAGTGTGTAGATGAGATAGATAGATAGATAGATAGATAGATAGATAGATAGATACTTTTATGCACAAACATGTACTCACACACAGAAACGCACGTCTATTCACAGACACGCGCTCCCTATTCCGTGCACATAATACACAGTTTCCCGCACTTTGACGATGCTTAAGGCGATGAAAAGTTGCCAGCCGTGTGATATCAAATGTAATTTTTCAGACTTCCGCTACGAAGTCCCGATTCCTGCTTGGGCGAAGATAATTACCATTGAATGGCAGTGGCCCGTCTTACAATCATGTCTTACAAGCCACGTTCCTTCGACAGTTGCCAGCTAAGGAAAGCTAAGGAAACTAGAAAATCATATAACATGCTCTGCGCCCGAAGGTACGAAAAAATGCCCAGTCTTCAGAAAATAATTCTGGATGTTCGTTTGTTTTTTTAGATGGGACCTTCGATTTTGTAGTGGATGTCCGTGCGGCACGGCTTCATGATTATAAAGGTGGTCAGAGGATTGTTATTTGCTTGTGAAGATCAGAATATCGTAATTATTGGTTGGCTATTTATCGATTCTTGTGACAATGTTATTACAAGTAATGAAGTCCATGAAAGACATGCAAACTGAAGGGAGAAATTGGAGAATAAAATAATTTTGTAAGAGTAAAAATATTATATATATATATATATATATATATATATATATATATATATATATATATATATATTGATGTATGAAAAATTGGAGAATAAAATAATTTTGTAAGAGTAAAATATTATATATATATATATATATATATATATATATATATATATATATATATATATATATTGATGTATGAAGTTTTACAGAAAAGAAAAACAAACAAAAATGTATCTCTCACTATCTCTCTCTCTCTCCCTATATATATATATATATATATATATATATATATATGTGTGTGTGTGTGTGTGTGTGTGTGTGTGTGTGTGTGTGTGTGTGTTTCGCGCGCATTTAAATAGTCAGGACATAAGGATCAACCTTACATCGAGACTGAAAGTTTCACTCCTTAAGCGGTTATTATGTCATCAGGCGTGAAACTTCCAGTCACCATGCACTGTCAATATGTTCACTCTGTTTATAGCTATGAGTCACTCTCCTCGATATTGTTTTTTATTGTTATTTTATTTTTTGTAGTGGAAAGTAGACTAAATGTTTATTCTTCTTCCATGTGCCATGCCACTTCATTCCTTTTGGCGATCATGACTCTCCACAATTACCTGTCCTTGTAGCTCTTACTAAATTTTGTCTTTTTGTTATCTCTCCTAAATCCCGTTCTGTCACCCATTTAAACTCGTTAGGTAGATCATACGCTGATTTCCACTGTGTCTCTAGCCTTCAACGTGCCCTGTGAGTGTCAAATTTTCCAAACCCTCTTTCCTAGAAATTTCAAATGTCTCTTTCTGATGTTACGTATAGGTGTCTTTTTGCTTACATTCTTTCTAAAACTTCGTCAACTATGTGCCCACTTTTATATATGCATACGCACTTTTACCTATAAATATAGCATACCTTAAAGCTATATTTTATCATATTATACACACACATTTATATATATTTATATATATATATATATATATATATATATATATAGAGAGAGAGAGAGAGAGAGAGAGAGAAAGAGAAAATTCGTGTATATATGGATCATTTCATTACAAAATCAAATATTAACTCATTGCTAGATAATATCCAAATACTATAAAGCACTCACTGCAAGGAAAACTCAACATACTTGGCGCCATTATTAAAGAACCCGCTTTAAGTAAAATATATTTCATCGGGAGAGACAGTATTTTAAAGCATACCTAAAATAATTAATATGGATATAAAATAGTAATAATATACGTATAAAGTACAGATATTTTTCGGTACAGTCAAGATCTGAAATAGTTCTACATGTGATGTCACTTATATGATATGCATATATTTGAATTTGAATTGTAGCATTCCCTTCCAACAAGCAAAAACAAAAAAACAAAATTCCAATATGTAGCCAACAGATATTATTATTGAAATATGTATAAAATATTGATATACAAAATAATAACACATTCATACATTCTTTAGTAGTGCAGTTAAATACAAGGAATTGAATTGTAGCGTTCCCAAAATCTTGTTTATTATACTGACAACACTCAGTTAATAATATGGACTTTGAACAGCTTTTCCACATTTGAATGTCAATCCGTTTATTCGAAAACTGGAAAATTACAATAAAATATTAAACAGACTTTGTCGGTTGAAATAAACAAGTCTTGTACATTATTGCAGCATTATGAAGTTCTTACAGCACACATTAACCTTTTGCCATATCACGTTGAAACACCGGTTCTCGTACGATCACCATTTAAGCAATGTCGAGCCTGGTCAGTACCTAGATGAGTGACCGCTTGAGGATACCAGGTGCTGTAAGCTTGGATATGCAGTGGGTGTAATGGATAACGGCCCGGAATTGGAAATCGGAGAGAGCCGTGTCTCAATCCCTATGGGTTAATTAGTAATACATGCTTCAGTAAAACATTATTATCCCCCAAAAATCCTTACAGTCGAAAGATATTTTCTGTCTTTAAATAACCTTCAAAAGTCTGATGTAGAGAGATAGATGGATCACTTCAATCTTCTAGCAAGTGCATGAACGCGTAGAGCATTAATCTTCTTAGCGCTATGGATAAATAATGTTGAGTAAACAATTCTCTGTTCAGATTTTGGTC
The DNA here is from genome assembly GCA_903632075.3 of Acanthosepion pharaonis. Classification (NCBI taxonomy): domain Eukaryota; kingdom Metazoa; phylum Mollusca; class Cephalopoda; order Sepiida; family Sepiidae; genus Acanthosepion; species Acanthosepion pharaonis. Next base: position 873,602 of record CAHIKZ030001768.1, on the reverse strand, counting down.
GTCTCCTCAAAAGTAAAGAAATCGTATGAAGTCAATTAGTAAATTTAGTTTAGTCTGCATCACGTCCGTTAAGCATGGAGCATTTACGAGGATCAAGACCACTATAGTAATAATCATCTGTGACACTGGCTTGCTCACACTTGATCTACGCGGTGAAGCACTCATAAACATAGTCACTGTATTTATTTAGCTTTATTAAAATACAAGATTATGTAAGGCCAGTCTTCGAAGTATGAGGAACATTCCGACTTTTTAAAGAATCAGTAATTAAAAACTGCCTTTTAGAAGGGTCTAGGCATCAGTCTCTGGTACCGATGAGATTTACTTAACTTAGCCATGAAGTAAATCGAGTGATTTTATATTCTGAATGCTTGCCTCATCATTCATTATTCTTGATGGATATTTTAACTATTTTTTTCTTTGTTTTTTTACTAATGTTCCTCTTACACAAAGCCCGAGGGATACTCCATCGAAATGGTTACTTAAGGTGTGTGGTTAGAATAAAAGCGTAGATTATGATGATATGTGTGAAAGATAACAGTTAATCCTAGACGAAGAGGTTAAGATTTTAATGGCCGAGAAAGTATCCTCCTGGGATTCTGTTCCACAAAGTAGCAGGTTTTGGGGAGAAGCTATCCGAGTCTAACTTACTCCTTAGTTATGGAATACGAAGGGGATGTGGGTGGTTCGCCTCAGTTTACACGACGTGGCTGGTCTTAGCTGGAGCAAGAGGCTTGCAACGCTTCGTTTCTGAGCAAGGCTTTGTAAGGTGGATAACAATTCATCCGCCCCCCACAAGGTTACGTAGATGCTTTTGAACGCTATGAAAACAGGAGAGTGAAGACTGGCCTGCTCCAGACCGGATATGGCAGCAGAACGTCAGGAATTCCTAGATAAAGTAGTCAAGGAAAAGGAGGACTTAACCATCAACTGTAACAAAACACAATGTTTGGTCGTTTGCAAGAGACATCCCAAAATGTGACTTACGAATTACAAATGTTTAAATCAAGCAAGTACAGGAATTCAATTACTTGGGAAGTGTTATAACAGTAGACGGAAAATGTGACACAGAAATCCTATGATGCACTTCAATAGCGAAAGATAACTTCCAAAAGCTAAACAAAGTATTAGGCTGTCATAAGTAAATTCCGTTTTTTGGGAATTACTTGTAAATTTTTTTAACCAATCAAGTTCATAAACAAAACGGAAATTATTTATGATTCAACTTAATATTAAGAAACAGGAAATTTCCATTAGAAACAACAAAAAGACTACTAAACTATTTAATATCAACACTTCCTGTATGGCAATGAATGCTGGACAATTTCTTCAGAGATGAAGAGGAGGCCTAAGCCAACAGAGGTGTGGTTCTACAGAAGGCCACTGAGAAAATCATGGGCGGAGTCTATGATCAACAAAGAAATTTAAATGAAAATGGAAACAAGAAGGACACTTATACTTAACATCAGAAAGAGACGGTTCATATCTCTGGGACACATTATTTAGTTTGTTTGTTTTGTTTAACGGTATTCCAACCTTACATAATTTAGAAGGAAGGCTAGGAGAATTTGTCACTTACAAGACATACTGAACGCCGTATGAACGGAGAGACACTAAAAATAACCTACCTAATGAATTTGTTCCAATGGATGGCAGAACAGTTATATAAGAAGATAAACATTACTTAGAGATACCAAGGATAGGAAGTTGTAGAGAGTCGTAAACGGGAACATGACACATGAAAGAGAAAGAACTACTACCAAATAGCCTTTTTGGATTTTAATTCAATTTTTTTCACATGATGTTCGGTCAGTTAGAATCGAATCTCCAGATATTATGTCATTTTTTCCTCTCATCAAAATCAATTTTTTTCAATGATTATTTTATCGAAATATGTACGTGAGTGAGTGTAATATTTTTTACTCAAAAAATGATGAGAATGGTGATAGGATTTCTTTCGGAACTATACCTGAACAGAACCGCTCCAGGGCAAATTATGGTGGAATTTTTAATTAATTTCATAGTCTCTCCTCGAGAAAAGTGTGTATCAAAAAAGTATGATCAAATACATATCTGCCCGGAGAGCAAATTAAATTTAACATTCAATCCAACAAAGACATGTAAAGTGTGAGATTTTCTTTTCCTTATAAGCAGAAATTATTTTGCACTGAAAACTATGTGTTTGCACCCTACCCAGCTATTTGCAATTTATTCTCAAAATAAAAAAAATAAGCACGAATTACAATGCATCAATCCCACGACGCAATCCTCTGTTCGTATAAGTTAAAGGCAACTTATTAACAAACCTTATTTTTAATTAAATGAATTAGAAGTTTGCATAGAACTCAAAATGATAAATCTTTTAATAATTAGCACCATCTAAAAATCATAAATATTTATCGATAAGACAGAGATCGACCATTTTCGGAAAGGTTCACCAACTCCCAAAATTTAAATTGAGAGTGAGATAAATTAAAGTAATACAATGTGTAACAAAATTGGTCGCTAAAGTCTTTTTTTTTTTGATTAACTAGATACCTACTGAGAAAGGTACTTAAATTTATAAGTCTACCATTCGTCCATGCATTGAATATTACTGTAACATCTAGTCTGGTACTTCTGCTATGCATTTAAATATTCTTGATAAAATACAAAGAAGAATCTGCAATGTTATTTGTCCTAACCTGGCATTTTTGTTTCAGTTACTTTTTAATCACCGTAACGTGGCTTCATTGTGCCTTTTCTATAAATACTTTCATGATGATTGTTCTGATGAGCTTTCCTTTTTGGTATCATGACTTTATGAATTTAAGCACAGTACTCGATTAGCGAAAAGGTCTCATTCTGTTACAGCTGAAATATCTAGATTGAACCGTAAGTTCTATACTAACAGTTTCTTCTCTAACACTTCTTGCTTATGGAACACTTTTCCGGCTTCTTGCTTTCCAGTCAACGTTGATCGTCAAAAATTTAAATGCAATGTCAATCGTTATCTTCTGTTTTTGTTTTTTTATTCCTGTTCTTTTATTGTTCTCTTTTCCTGAGTAATATTTTCTTTTTCTCATATTATCTCACATTCAGTATCCTCTTGCGTCTTAGTGGCTTTATTGCTTTACTTCGGGTGAAATGATTAAAAATAATAGGTTACATGATTTTTCATACATAGTCCCATACAAAAAAAAAACTGTCATTTAGTAAGCTGAACTTTGTCTGATAGAAATCGGCCAATAAAGATCAAACTAAGAACACTCACCTGTTGAGAATCGGAATACTTTAGGCTCTATTTATAATCTATTCATATAAACATTCAGCAAAATAAATATAATAAAAACTAACGTATTCTTAATTTTACCAAATTTTACTACGGGTTCAGTTAAGATAAATTGATCTTGTTCTTCTGTCTAATGGAGAGAAATGATTGAGCAATACTAAAAAGGGGGGGGGGGTAAACGATGTTCTTAGATCTAGAATTATCCCACAAGATAATAGCCAAGATGATTAAAACATTGGTTCATGAATTTCATGGATTTAGTGGCATATTGATGTGGTGTATTGGAAATTCAATCTTTTGGGCAGGTAGTACGGACCCAGACTAAGTATAAACAGTGCTAGAAATAAATGAACAGACGTGAAAAATAACAAACTAAGATATCTTGAGACATTTCACACGTGTAGTGTTCAGTTCAAAAATTGCCCGGAGGTTACCTGGATCGACAGAACCTGAAGAAGGCCAGATGGCACAACGACTGAAACGTTATGATAATAGCAACAAAGATTAAAATATTAATCCGACTGTAAATAATGATAAATCATCACATTTATTTACTTATTCTTAATAATCTATATTAACCGACTGTTTTCCATTATTTTATTATTTCCATTGAAATAATTTGCACTTGATTCAGTCAGTTGGGTCCAAATGCAATGAAAAAGCTGAACACCGAGAATGATACTCGCCATTTTGCATTTATGCGAAAGTTGATACATTTATATTTTACCTAATAAAAAGAATTTTGCGAACTGAAACCGAATTTTAACTTGAGCAGTGTAAATTCACTTTGTATCAAAAACCTTGAATAATGCACGAATTATGCTTCTCTCTGATCTGTGTCACATCGCTGGATATCTTGACAAAATATCTCGTCAGTAGCACATTAACAATAGTTAACGGAAGCAGACAAGAAATTACCTAGTACTAATTTTTTTGCTTATGCAATGCCCTTGGCGAAACACATGAATCAAGCGTCTCTCTGACCTGTGTAACATTGATAGAAATGTCATTATTTCTTAAAATTTCTCTTCGGAAATAATGACCGTTAGCCAGATCTGAGATACAATTTTTTTAGTAGTCGCATGGTATTTCTACGAATTTAAGCGGTTCTTTTACTCATACATAAATATACGTGTCCAGCTAAATATATTCACGGATAAATGTTGGAAAAATCTATGACAGTGAAAAAAGTTTTCGTTCAACGCGTTTCGTCTTTTACGACTTCATCGGACTAAAGTGATGTTTCAGTTTGATGCGACTACACATGCGCACTAATAAGGGGAGCTAAGAATTTTAAATTTAATTTTTTTTTAAAATATGTTTTTGGTGTATAGTCTTGTCGATTTCAATTAGTTTCTTTTTTATTATGTTTTTATCACTTTTGTCATTAAATATCAAACATTGTAATAATAAATCTATCAATAAAGGTTAAATATTGTAAGAACCTGTATATAAATTTACTGTGGAGGGTCTAGCGAATAAAGCACGTTAAATGCTCCACAGGGAAGTTTTTTCCTCTTTCTCATAGATTTACACAAAATTGTTCTTTATATATAAAATTTGTATATCGATTTCCTATATATATATATATATATATATATATATATATATTAATTTATTACTTAAACATTATTTCTAATGGATACCTGTATTTGAGTAGATGGTCTGTTTTTATTTATTAAACAGTATATTTATTTATTTCCATCCACCGTCTTGAATATTCGAGAAATTTTGTTAAAAAATATGCGCCCTCTGGTAGATGTAAATAAATATAATGTTTAATAAATAAATACAAACAGAGCATCTACTCAAATATGGATATCCATTAAAAAATAACATTTAACCAATAAATTAAACTATGTCGGATTAATAAAATAAAAATCATATATATATATATATATATATATATATATATATATATATATGTGTGATAGGATAAGGATCAAATAGGAAACTTTATAAATCTAACATGTTTCACTTGTATTTAGGAATCTTAAAGCCCGCATCTCTGAACATAAAAAATAACTATGTTTTGACAGCCCTTTAATCATGCTGGTAATATAGGTACCTCCACGAGATCGCTAAAAAAAGAAACATAGCATTATGAAAAAGACACCAAATTTTCCGAAAACAAAATTATATCGTCTAAATGTTTATGTTATTATTAAGAGGAAAGATCAAAGTTTATTTTAATTATTTAAAAAAAAATTTTTCCTTCATTTTAGAACATTCTGAATTATTCATTTAAAAAACCTTGTTTATCTTTGTATCACAGAAACTAGTAAAATAACATATACAATTTTTAACACGTTTTTTTTGTTTTTTTTTTTGTTTGTTTTTTTTTTGTTTGTTTTTTTTGTTTTGTTTTTTTGTATGGCACACATTAATTTGGAAAATCTTGCAAAAATAAAAATAAATATCGGATGTCAATGAATCTTTCACAAACTATTCACAGATGATCGAAATTATTATAAATATGTTTTCTTTTATTAAAGTCAAGGCAGTTTTTTTATATATTTATTACCCCCACATAACTAATTATATAAAAACTCTAGAAATTCGATCGAGTCCACTTTAGTAATTACAATAGTTGAAAACACAAAGCTTTGGGGAATGCAAATCATTTTTTAATTGTACCCCTACCTGAAAATCAGCTCTGAATTGTAACATACAAAACTCAATAAAACAAAGATATTATTTAATTTCAATTGCTTTTAGTTGTTTTTATGAATATGAACAATATTTTCTGAAAGCAAAAAAAGTTTCGATGAAAAATGAATTTTTAATACAATTATTTGTTATTTTTAATTATAATAGATTTTTACATTTAAGTTGTTAAAACATTATAAAATTAGTTAAAAGCCGCATCTACTTTTGTAAGTGTCCTTATGAGATAGATCTTTTCTTAGTGCGTTATAAATTGTAACGTTTTGATTAATCAGAAGACTCACAGTAATTAAGAAATGTAATTTTGTGTTTATAATCGGGCTCTAATTATAAAGTACGGAAGACCAACTAGAACACAATTAAGTTGCGTTATTTGAGTTAAGCATTGTTCTCCGCTGTTAAGGCCTTTACTTTTGCGAAATAAGTGTGGAGAAGTTTATTTAATTTTTCAATTTCAACTGAGAAGGGTACCTAGAAGTAACAGTATCATCTAATGGAATTTATATGATCTTATTTTTATTAATGTATTTTATTATTGTGATTCTTTCAAATGAATGCAACCAAAATAATATGATAAAAAGACATGATATGTCTAAATTATTTACCAAAACCTTCATATATATATATATATATATATATATATATATATATATATATATATATATATATATATATATAAATATATATATATATATATATATATATATATATATATATATATATATATATATATATATATATATATATTGTGTATTTACGTAAGAATCCGTCTTCTATACATGTTTCGTTAAATACTATAATAATTCTTTGAGGATAGTTGTTTTGATAGATGGATGTGAAATGGAATTATTTCTGTACACGTGGTTAAGGATTATGTCAATAGTTTGATCAACGGGGACGTTTGTGAATAAATTTTCAATGTCGTGTGAAGCTGAAATACTTTGGGTTGGTTTTATACTTTTTAGAATTTGAAGCAATTCGTGGGTTGATGTGATTCTATAATTCGTATGTAGATATGGGGTAATTATGTCATTAAGGAATTTTGATAACTCATAGATAGGGTTTGGGATCCGATTGCTCGTAGCGGTATCCGGTTTTGTGTATTTTTTATATTTCCGTATAAGTATCCTTGTTGGTATTTTCCGATGATTTGGGGGATTTTCAGGGCACCAACATTGATGTTATCAGTTTATTGACAGATCTTTTTTGGGTCCCTATAGGATTTCTGCTTAATTTGGTGAATTCTCATCGATCATTAATGATGTTTTGTAATGTTTTATGGTAATCGGCTTTATCTAAAATTACATGTGTTAGCTTTGTCGGCTCGTCTGATGAAAATCTTGCAATTGTTTTTAGCTCTTTTGCAGTAATTGTTAGTTTTGTTGTTAAGATAATATTATAGTTGTTGCGAGGAGAGCGGTCTTTTAGGAGATCTCTTAGGTCTGAGTGAATTGCTATGTCTCCACGCGTCTCGAGTTGGGATAGTGATTGGTGTAGAATTTCAATATTGGTCTTCTTTGTAAGGAGGTCAAATTTAAGATGAAGATGGCAGTTTGTCCCTAAATTTAAGAATTCTTTTTGGTCATCTGTTAATTTATAACAAGACAGGTTTATATATTTATCGCTGCTATAGGGTTGCATATTTCCTTCGTATAGTTTACATAGCTTTTTTTTTATAATTATTTGCCTGTGTGTAATTTGGTGTTCATTAATGCTAAGGTTCTGGTGGTACAGTGCTTCTTTATATTCGGGTTCAGTCAAAGTGTTTTTTAGTACCTCGTTATGTTTGTGGATTTCATTATTTAAATGTTGGATGTCATTTTTAGCTGTTTTTATTTGGCGTAAGACGAGGTTTTCTGAATTTTGTCGTGTTACTTTCATTGTTGGCTACCGGGTCGTGTAGTCTGGTAATTGTGTATTTAGGCAGCAATTCCTCTTTTATACACGTTTTGTTAAAGACGACTAAAAAGTACTGTGATTAAGCTTTTTATTTAGTTTTTCTTGTGTTCGTACAAGTGTTTTCTTTTCTGAACAAAAAGTGTGTAAAAACTGTCCAAGATATATAAGATATAAAAATGTATAAAAATGGTTAACATGATGTCAAGACGGAAAACTGTTTGGTGACCCATTTCATTCTGAGGAGATTGATTCTGATTGATTCGTCTTTTTTTGTTGTTTTTTTTTTTTTTTGTTTTTTTTTTTTTCAGCTTTATCAACACTTTAAATCTAGAAAATATTTTAGATTGTAGCAATTTTTTTGGTGGGGGAGAGATAATAATATATAATTAACCCATAGTTGGGGTAAAAGAGGGAGATTCATACTTTTCCTAGGAATATTTGCGCGTAAATGAAAAAAAAACGAACCCAACTGGAATTCGACACTCCTCCGATCCAATTCCTGTCCATTATCCATTACACCACTTGCACATCCAAGCTTACAGCATCTAGGTATTTCCAAGCGGTCACCCATCTAAGTATTGACCAGACACGACATTGCTTAACTTTGGTGATCGTACAGGAACTAATGTTTCAATGTGGTGCGGTCGTAAGACGCTGTTCCGAGACGGAACTTCTTCTGACAAATAATCGTTTTATTAATGGAAAGTCTTATTTATAAAATTGGTGCCATTGTGTGCGCAAAAATAAAGATATAAATGAATATATCTGCAAAGATAATATTAAAAGGAAGGACGAGAGGAAGATTATTTTTTAAATGCATTTCATTCCTTGAGGAACTTCATTAAGGCAAATATAGAAGTTTATCGAGAAATCTGTATTTATGTTCATAGAAAAAATATAACACTACCATTTACTCCTGTCTCAATAGCAAATCTGCCAGAGCTGACAAAGTAAACCTGGCTGCTGCTCTTGAAAAGGACCTCCAGACAGTGGTTAACTGGGGCAAGAAATGATTTGTAAATTTTAATACTTCCAAAAAAACTGCTTTTAATTTAACTATCAAAGAGAACCTTTTCTGCCTATCATAAGCATGGCTGGTGCTAGACTCCATGAGACCAACACACTGAGCCTTCTGCACTGACTTGAAGTGAAACGACTACATCGAATCAATTGCTACGCCTGCTGCACAGAAAATTGGTTCACTATGTCGCGCTAGAAAATTTTTCTTGTCAGAATCTATCATGTACATTCATAAATCTACCATTCGTCTGTGCATTGAATACTGTTGCCGTATCTGGTTCTTGATGTACAACTCGACATTCTTGACAAAATCCAAAGAAGGAGCTGTAATATAATCGATCCTGACCAGACATCTCCCCTTTAGTAACTTTCTTAACGACATGACGTGGCTTCCCTCTGTCTTTTCTACAAATATTTTCATGGCAACTACTCTGACCATTTTTTCCTGGTACCCTTACTACATGGATTTACTAGATTAGCATTTAGGTCCCACCATTTTATTGTTTAAATTGCTAAATCCAACTGCCACTTCTACTTCAATAGTTTCTTTTCTCGCACTTCCTGCTTGTGGAAATCCTTTCCGTTTACTTGCTTCCCTGATAACTACAATCTTCAAGAATTTAAATGCAATATCAGTCGCTATATTGAACCCCTTTCTTCAATCCTCCCTATTCTCAGTGTTCTCTTTCACTTTCACTCCCTGCGTACTAGTAGCATCCCCCCTGTAAAAATGTTTTCCTGATGCCATTTCTTTTAAACACAAACATATACACAGAAAAACATTACAATTAGATGAATATACTACTGTTCAAGGCAGCTTTCAAAGATAGAAGACTTATTTCTGAAAATCGACACTTGAAATCTTGTCACTGGACTAAGGTATGATTTTCACAATATTTCATTTAACTATAGTAAACTTCTCGACAACCAAGTATACTCAACTTTTAAAATAAAAAAAACGAGTGGATAATTCAACTGTTAAAAAAAAGATGTAGCACTCGGTGAAGAGGAAAAAATCAACATCCGATTGTGGACTGATATTTGGACGGAAACCTGACCTCACAACCACGAACTAATGCTCTAACTTTTAAAATTGATACCAACATCATTTTATTGTAATTTTTTATCAGCTATATAATGGAATTATTTCTATATTTCAATGGGGTGACTGAATAATTGGATTATGAAAAAATGAAACAATCTCGACATTTTTTCAGACAAAAGGTATTAAATAAGATTAATGCAGGAAATGAATAGGTGTGAATATTCAGTATTATGCGTATGTACACACACACACACACATATATATATATATATATATATATATATATATATATATATATATATTTGCATATATATAGGGTTCATGTGCGCGGTATATATATATATATATTTATATATATGAACGTATGTATATATACATGACTATAATATATAATATACATATACTCATGATTATACATATTCACACACGTCTGTGTGCATAAATTATATTCACACACACGTATATATAAATATATATATACACACAAAAAACACATTTATATATATATATATTTCACATATATGTATATATATATATTCACTCATATATGTGCATATATATATATATATATATATATATATATATATATATATATATATATATATATATAAAATGGATCGACAGTTATTTAATATATTTTTTTCTTTATAGACGTTATTTTTATAGATTCAATTTATTTAAGTAAATGCTCTGTTTTTAATTAAACAGTATTAATTACATTTACTGGCCTGAATATTCATGATATTTTCGTAGAAAATATGCGTTCTCCGACAGGAATCAAACCTATAGGAATACAGGTTTGATTCCTGTCGGAGAACGCATATTTTCTACGAAAATATTTTTCGAACATTCAGGCCGATAAATGTAATTAATTCTGTTTCATTAAAAACAAAGCATTTAATTAAATAAATTGTATCTATAAAAATAGCGTATAAACAGAAAAAATATATGCACGCATACGTGTGTGAATATATATATATATATATATATATATATATATATATATATATATATATATATATATATATACATAACTTCCTTCCTTCCTCGAGATGGACGTAAAATAAAGCGTGTTATAGTGAAACAACTACTTTTGACCACTGCTCAGATCTTTGAAAAGGCTGGAATTGAGGGATTCGTGAAGGACAAAAGGTGTAAAATAGTTTGTGAATTGGGCTCTGTAAATTAATTTCCTAGGAAACTCTTCACGATGAAGCAAATATTTTAAAGCGTTAAATTTAGGCTGAGAAATACATGGCTCTCCTAGTGTAATTATCAGGGAAAAATCTCGAGTGACATCTAATGGACCTAATGGATGGGCCAAAGGGTGGATTTTACTCAATTTAGATGAAATTGAGTGGAGGTAATGGGGGTAGCATATGTAAACAAATATTTTACCAAAATTTTCTAAAAGAAATATTAAAAAATAATTTCACTCATTTGTGAATAGGTCCTGAAAGATTCATTAAAATCCGAAAATTATATGATTTTTGCAAGAATTTCCAAATCAATGTGCTTTTTTTATCGGAAAAAAGGCGCTAAAACACCTATAATAACCTTTGGCAGATCACTGACGCAAATAAAAACGAGATTTTTAACCGAAATTTCGAACGTGCTAGAAAGGATTAAATTTTTTTTTAAAATAGTAAAAAGGTACTTTGATCTTTCCTCTTAATAATAGCATAAACATTTTGACAATAAAGTTATTATCGATTTTGTGGCCTTTTTTCGCCATGCTATGCTGTTTTTTTTTTTCAGGTAAAAAGCGAAGGTATCTAGATAAATACGATATAACATATCGCTATAACTATTACTACTGCTACCATCTACTTTATTACTATTATTATTACATTGAGTGAAAAGACAGCACGCCAACAAAATAAAGCTCAGGTACTAATACACAAAGCTACTATATACATCATGACACCCAGTTTGATAAAGGTATGTGGCGAGTACGAAATAATAATAATTTCCTTTATTCACTCCATTCAAATTCGGGCGAGCTGAGGAAAAAGACGGAAAGAAATTCGCAATCCTATGTTAAATTTTCTTTGGACCAATGAAAATTTTGTTTTCACAGGAATTAACCATTGAGCCTAGAAAAAGAAAGAAAAGAAAATAGTGATCCTATGCGAAATCCTTTTTGATATAAAATAAAGAGAAAAATTAAATCTATGAGAAAAGAGAGTCTAAATTCATGTGAAAAGTTTCATTCACGCGTTTCTGTTCAAGTGTCCAGTGTTCAAATTTTCGCCACAGACTAATTATATTATCAGCCTTAACGAAGTTCTTGGCACTTGAAAGAATTTTAATTCAACAATTCAAGAAAACTACGTATTTCAAACTATCGCTCTTCATCTCCTTTTGAATGTATGCAACTATATAAACCTCATGTGAAAAACGAATTATCTTAATTTGTTTTAAACACTTTTGAATTTTATTTTGTGTCAGAAGATTTAATCTGTTGAATGAACATTTTCTCTTCGTGACAATTCATTGAAACTAGGATTTTTAAAACTTTGTAATTTATTTTCCTGAAATGAGCTACTGACACAATTTCAGTCGTGTAAATTTGTAAATATATTCCTTATCTAGTTAAAAATAGCTCGTGTGTTTCTTCGTCTTTATCTGCCTCCATTAATCTTCTTAGTGCAGATAAACCAACTGTTCATTTTAACCCCGAAGTCGTATACCACTATAGGTATATCAGGCACATATATTACAGCCAGATATGCTTGATATGATAAAGAGCTTCGATAAAAGCAGAGAATAACGTTGCAAAGGCTTCAAATGAGAAATGCCTACAGATCGCGTGAGTGAGTGTGTTTCCAAGTATTCTATATTTGAGTCACAAGTCATCTTGCAAGTCTTAGCCTTTAAACTTAGAAAATACCCGACTACGATACATCCTTTCTACTCCTGCCCATGAATAGAGATGCACACTCCGCCAGCTTCTAAGGGGGTATGTCCAAAGCATCAACACTTTCGACATCTAGCCATGATTCCCCCCCCCCATACACACACAAACACTACTACTCATATTCGTAAACAGAAATTCATAGAGTTAGTTAAGTCGACACAACTAACAAGTAACAATCAAATCTGTAGTACGGAACAGGATATTGACTGTAACTCATCTTAATTCATCAAGAATGTACATGTTAACAACCTTAATCAAGAATAGTTAACGCCAGAAGCCATGAGTACCTGGTTTGGAATAATAGCATTTATTATTATTATTATTATTATTATTATTATTATTATTTCCAATTTTCAGAGAAGTAAAATTGGTAGAAAATGAAGAGATTGTAAAAAAAAAAAGTGAAAACAAATTTTAAAGCCTCAAGTTGACAGTCGCAAAAATACTGTGAAAATGATAAATCTGAAAAAGAAGTAAAACAATCCATCAAGACGAAATACAGCTGGGAAGTGATGGGACATGAGAAGATTTGAGATCATGGGAAAAACGTGAATATTGAAGCCAACACTTAGAGGCGACAGTCTGTTTCATACAAGACGCAATCGCCAGGCCACGCGTGCTGTTTTTTTCCTCGGTTATTTATATATACGGGTCAGTGGTGCATTGTGGGTAGTCTATTTTGGCGGTTATTTTGCCGGAAGTCGTTTATTTGTACATTTATTTATTTGGGTTACATTATTTTGCTTGTTTTTATTTATTTTTATTTTTTATTTTTATTTCTCATCTTATATATTTATTTATTTTTATTTTAAGCGGTGTTTTATTAACGTAGTAAAAAATTTGTTTATATCGCTTATTTAATAGTTTTGTTTAGGTTAATTAAAGCTATTTATTCGATTTTGGGGTTGATTGCTGTAGTTTATTCTAGCTATTATTTTGGCGGGAGCAGTTTTTCATTTGTGTATTACTTCATTTATTTATTTGGATTGATTATTTTACATGTTTTTCTAACGGTTAATTTATCAAGATCGGTTTGTTAGTTTGTTTATTTATTTATTTGGATTAATTTAGATTAATTTATTTTACTTGTTTTTATATATTTATTATACTGTATATTTTATTTACTCTTTTCGGTTTTCGATTTTAGTAATATAGTATTTTTTTATCGTTATATAACAGTTATAGCTATGTTTTTCGACCGATTTTTGGTTTGATTTTTTATAGTCTAACTATTATTTTGGTCAAAATGGATTTTTAATTTGTTTATTTACTTTATTTATTTGGGTTCATTGATTTTGTTTTTTATTTTTTTATTTTTTTATTCTATTTTGTCTATTCTAACGGCTGTTATTTGGGAATTTGTGTAGGTTAATTTATTTTACTTATTTTATTGTCATTTTGTTTATTTATTTTATTTTATTTTTCAGTTTTTTTTATTTTGAAGTAGCGTAGTAAAAATTTGTTTTTATGTCTGCATTATATTTCTTCATATATATATATATATATATATATAAAAACTGAAAAGCTTGGTGACATATAAAGTCAGCCTCTACAATACACTATCTGACCATGAGAATGGAAGTCGGCAATAGTGAATGCTAGCTACCATGTGTATTATTTGCCGCTTCCGCTATACTGGATAACCAAATTTGTTCTTTACGATAGGACAATTTGACTTATACTAAGTTAAAACCTAATGTAATGGAAGGTATAAAATCCCATTCCCATCCATTGGTAAGTATGTCTACAGCTGTCAGCTCGGACTTGTCAGCTGTGGCCTTTTCTTTTCATTTTTTTTTTTGTTTGTTTGTATGTGTGTGTGTGTATGTAATAGGAGTAGGTAGGCTTCCTTGTCGTCCGGTCAATACTCCTCCACCTTCACTTGAACAAGAGTAGAGGCTCACAGCTTTTTTCTTGTTTAGGAATGGGTTCCCGGATTTCTCCCTTGCTATCTCATACAAACTCAAATTTTTCAATTTCTCAATCCCTCACGCAAATAGTTGACTTCCCCACACGTTTTCCCTACAATCTGGATGGTAAGGTTTCTCTTCTTGATCTATGTTTTACCTCCATCCCCGAGTCCTGTAGCGCCACGCAGCTCTGCCCTCTTGGCAACTCCGATCAACTCCACCCCCCTGCAAAGAACCTCATACCACTAGAACATCGTTCTGCTATCAATGAGCGTTCCGAGATTTCATTCGCGACGTCCCCTGGGACGTTGTGTTCCCGCTCCCCGTTCAAGAATGTGCTTCAGAGGTCTCCTCCTGAGTTAAAGCTGGAATCGAGGCTTTCATCCCTTCAAGGAAATATATGGTCAAATTGCACTCTTGCCCCTGGTTCTCCGCTGTTTGCTCAGTTGCCATTGCCCATAGGAATCACTTCTTCCACCTTTATCGAAGCGACATGTCTGATTGCAATAGACGTCTCTTTGTCTCTGCCCATAACGAGTCTAAGCGTGTCCTCAATGAAGCAAAGTCACTATTTGCTGCTCGAATGAAAGAACGTATTGCATCTCGTAAATTCGGCTCCAAGGATTATTGGCATCTCTGCAATAGCGTACCTAACAATAGCAAACCCTCTATACCTCCTTTGTTCAACCAGTTTGAGGTTCTGACCTCTTCTGCCAACAAGGCTGAATGCTTTGCTCGGAAATTCTCATTCAATTCAACGCTCGACTCTTCGGTGTACACACACCCGATTTCTCCCTTCGAACTGAGGCTCAATTGAGCGAATTGCACATAACCCCGACATCGGTTCTGGGCATCATCTCTAAATTAGACCTCCACAAGGCTAGTGGTGGAGATGGGATACCAGACACTGTCCTGAAGAAATGTACACCTGAACTGGCCCCTGCCCTCTCCAAATTATATAACTACTGCCTCAAGGAATCTTGTTTTCCATCTTTTTGGAAGTCCTCATCCGTTGTTCTTGTCTTTAAGAACTCTGGAAACCTTTCTGACCCTTCTAACTACCGTCCTCTCAGTCTTCTACCCTTCTTCGGCAAAATCTGTGAAGCTTTAATCAACGCCGAAGTGGTTATGCACCTTACATTCCATAATCTGCTCTCCGACAAGCAATATGTTCTACAGCTGATGTGCTTACGACCATAACTGAAATTGTTTACCAAGTACTTCATAATATCAGAGAAGGTCGTGCCGCGGCTCTTGATATCTCCAAAGCGTTTGATAGGGTTTGGCATGCCGACTTTCTTCGCAAGCTTCAGGATTATGGAATTACAGGTCGATTGTTCGATTTAATACAATCAGTCCTGTCGAACCGTACATTGAAGGACGTTCTCAAGGGATTCTCCTCCAGCTCCTATCCCACAAACGCAAATGTTCCCCAAGGCTCTATCCTAGGCCTTACTCTGTTCCTTATCTTCATTAACGATCTTCCTGATGTCATAGTTTCCCAAGTAGGCATCTATGCGGACGACACTACTATTTATTCCTGCCTCAAAAACAAATCTAGTGTCGCCGACAAAACTAACCTGGTCGTTTGTCTTGAAAAGGACCCCCAATGGGTTGTGGACTGGGACAGGAATTGGCTGGTTAACTTTAATGCCTCAAAAACAAAACTGCTCTCTATTAATCACCACAGAGAACCATCCCTGCTTCCCATTAGAATGTCTGACGCTCAACTCCACGAGAACACCTCTTTGCGACTTCTCGGTCTTACATTGTCCGATGGCCTGAGATGGAACGAATCCACTGAGTCCACCGCTAGGAAAGTTCGCTCCCTGTGCCGCGCCAGGAGATTTTTCTCGCCGGAGTCAATCCTTCAAATCTACAAATCAACCATTCGCCCTTGCATGGAGTATTGTTGCCATATATGGTCTGGAGCCTCTTCTAATTGTCTCAAGGTCCTTGATAAAATCCAAAGACGGATATACAATGTAATTGGCCCTGATCTGGCATCTCGTCTGCAGTCGGTCTCTCACAGACGTGCCGTTGCCTCCCTCTGTCTTTTTTACAAATACTTTCACGGTAACTGCTCCAATGAGCTGCTTTCGCTGGTTTCCAGACTTCATGAATTTAAGCGTCCACCTAGGCTGGCACCTCGCTCTCACCCTTTCACTATCGAAACTGTTAATGTAGCCGTCTCTTCTACTTCAATATTTTCATGTCTCGCATTTCTCGCCTGTGGAACTCCCTCTCCATTCCTTGTTTTCTTGATAGCTATACTCTCCAACTATTCAAATGTAACGTCAATCGACGTTTCCAGAAGCCCTGAACTATCCCCGAACCTTCTCTTCATCCTTTCCTCTATCACTCCTCGCACCAACTCTCTGTAACCCCTTTCGTGCTAGTGGCTTCCGCCTTGCTTGGGGTTGAATTCGTAAATATATATATATATATATATATGTGTGTGTGTGTGTGTGTGTGTGTGTGTGTATGTGTGTATCACTTGAACGTTAATTATTATTGGATAAAAATTTAGTGATAAAACTTTCCTGGATTAATAAATAAAAAAACATTCTTTATAAATATATACGTTGTCACCCGCAGACAAACTGTTTCGCAACTCATCAGTGTGGTTAGACGTCCGGTTGCTTCTAGCTAGGATCGAAACCCAACCGCATTGGCGTCAGTCGGGGGATTCTACCACTAAGCCACTGTGAATTTAAGCGTATTTATTTTTAGATAAACACGCATTGACTGAGAGAACTCGATTCGATTTACCGAAGAGTCTTGCATCATTAGCCGTCACTGTTTACAAACCCACACATATAAACACACACACACAAACACACACACACACACACACACACATATATATATATATATATATATATATATATTTAAAGTATACTATATTTGTGGTTAAAAGTCTTCAGTATCAGTGATAGGGCCTTTTTAAATATAAAAGTGAACACTGAGGTCAAATCCAAACGACGATAGTTTCATACTTCAACGCAATCCTCAGTCTATAGGTGTCTTGTGTTTTCGCTCGGTTATTTATATATGCTGGCCAGTGGTGTATTATGGGTAGTAATATCTATTGTATTATCTGCTGGTTATTAAGTGGGCAGTATAACGGTTGTGTTTCGAATTATTTTAGAGGCTGTTCATTAGAAATAATTGTAGACCCGAGTGCCGTTTTTTTGCCAACTTTTTACTCATTATTTATTATAGATTGCTTAATTATTTGTTGTTGCTTTATTATTATATTGATTTTTATATAGTATGTTGCATTGTTTGCGTTGCCTATAATGCATATGTTTGCATTTTTCATGGTGGCATTTTACAAGGTATAAGTTTTTGGTTTTCGATTTTTGAGTAACGTAGTAAAAATTTGTTTTCGTGTTTGCATTTTGATATGAGTTCTGATAGTTTATTTAGTAATTTGTTTTGGTCTGGGCAGATTCTAGCTATTTTTCCTCCAGACAAAGCTTACAATTTTTTGTTTTACTATTGTATTTTGATGCTATTTTCCTTATCTTCTACGATATTTTTGTTGTATTTTTTAATTTCTCATATATATTTCGAAAGTGTTGTTCTGTTTGCGTATTTACCATTTGCAAAGACTACTTTATGTTCGTAATTTGGCTGTTTCCAGGGTCTGTCAGTTATTCCTACGTATATTTTTCTTCGTTATCTGCTGATTTTACAGTGACTTGGTATATTGTATTGTTTTGTAAGCAATTGCGATATAATGGACAATCGTTCTTTGCACTATAGTTACAGGTGGGTTTCGTTTGTGCGAGTGGTTTATTAATTTTTTCTGTAGTTGCACCCAGAACATGGCACAAATAATTAAAAAGCACAACATAATCCGGAAGAAAAAAATATACAACTCTTAAAGAAAATGGCGACAGAAAGAATTCTTCTATTCCATGGATACATAATAAGAAATGAGGGCTTAAAAACTTAACGGGGCATATTGAGGGCAAGAGTTGTAGAGGAAGGCAGTGAGATACTTACCTGACGAGCATGTGTGAATGGATAGCGGGACGGAGTATGAGTGTCTTAGAAAAAGCAGAAAAACTATTAAGAGCCACAAGGGGTAGAAAGCTGTGGAGAGCTATGATCGCATATGTCCTAAAAGGACGCGCCATGCAGAAGAAGTTTTGCTAATTCCGGCGTTACCTCGTTTGCTGGAACCGATTTCAAGTTACTTAAAGGTGACGTCATTTACAAAGGACAAACTGAATTTTTACGTGATTTCTTTTTGCTATATGCACTTCACTATACGATCTTTGATGGAGAAAGATATTCTATTTAATGTTGGCTGCTTTCCTTGTATTAAAACCGCTTCCAGAACTTTATGCGTTTCTTTGCATTGAGCTCTATATAATATTTTGGTGTTATCCATTGGAATTTATCTTGTATAATTATTGTTTTGTTTATTTGTGATTGCACATCTATATCTCCGCTAATTGGAGTAAATTTTGACAAATGACAAGTCAACCAACGTGAGAGTGTGGTGTATGTGTGGTCTATATAAAAATTTAATGTTGATTGTTACTATTGGAAATAAAATATCAGAAAGGATGTGAGAATTCATAAACAACATTATTTTTATATCGAGTGGGTTTTTACATCGAGTGGAGTTTTAAGATGCTGAATTATTTCTAAGAATTAGATTAGACACTTTGATTTTTTAAAAATAAATGATAAATCTAAGGTATTTGTTAGGATCAATAACTATTATTTACCGGAAAATTATATTTTTAATAGCATTTTCGATTTAATTATAATTAAGATTCATCTGGTTAAAATAAAATAATATAATACAATAATATAAATATATGTGTGTGTTTTTCTGTGTTTCCGTGAATGTGTGTGTGTGTGCGGACGTATCTATGTGTGTATGTGTATTTGGCTGTTAAGCAAATAATGTTTTCTTTTGTTCATTTTATCTAACATTATTTCTTATTAGTATAAGCGTTATATTCGGGAGGTGCATTTTCTTTAATAAGATATTCGATCTCGATGACGATTAGCTCCAGTTTCAAAAATGTCTACTCAAAGACGTGCACCAACTAAATATAGAATTCATAGTAATAATAGATAGATAGATAGATAGATAGATAGATAGATAGATAGATGAATGAAATTTTTCCTAATTAATGTTGTATTTATGCTATACCTCCTTTGACATAATAATGACACATGACATTTAAAAGTCAGCAAATGTCATATTTAACTCTATTTTCCAATTTAAACAGCTTGCAAATAGAAAACTTTGATTACATTCTAACTTCTTAGAGTTAACTCTTGCTCAATTCAGCTAGCTAGTGGAATTACACAGTCAATATATATATATATATATATATATATATATATATATATATATATATATGAAACTTATCTGTCAATAACGATCCCAATAATTTCCGACCTTTGACAATAACCGTCCCAGATTTTTAATAATCGATAAAATTTATCTAAAAGTGCTAAATTCGACGGTTACATTTTACTTAAAGATTATAATATATTTAGTTTTTCCTTACACAAAAGGTAAAAGTATAGCAAAAGACGTCACCCAAAAGCTTAGTAAAGTATTAAGAAACCGGAATATTTGGTTAGAAACAAAGAAAAGAGTATTGAACTTTTATTTAATATCAGTCGTCCTCTATGCCAGTGAATGCTGGACAATCTCATCACAGATTAGGAAGAGACTTGAGACAATAGAAATGTGATTCTAGAGACGGAGGTTAGGCCTACTATTGACAGACAATTTGAGTAATGAGGAAGTTTTAAGGAAAATGGAACAAAACTTACATTTAGAATGAGAAAAAAAACAGTTGAAATCTCTAGGGTCCATCATGAGGAAAAAGGGATTGCATAATTTGACACTCACGTTACATTAACGGCAAGAGAGACAGAAGAAAGGAGTAACCCTACCTAAGAAAATTACGTAAAAGTAAGACAGAACAGGGATTGGGATGGAAAAAGACAAACCTTACTAAGAGCTACAAACTATAGGAAGTTATGTAGAGCCATAATCGCCGACGTTCTGAAGAAACTCGGCAATTAGAAGTATGTGAGATAAAGACTATTTTGATTGAATGAATAAATTTCCTAATGCTTTTTTTTTAATTTTCTTTAAATAAATTAGTTATTTCATGTTGATCAAAAAAGAGTGGGAAGAAAGTCTGAAAAGTTTTCTGACAACACAAAAATAGATATTTTTTTAATTGTCTATTTATTAGGTCAGGTTTTGGGAAATATGTTAGGCCGAGAACATTTCAGCACACCAGATTCGTCGCCTGCGATTGGTGCCGTCTCACTCAGAAAGCTTATCTCCCACCACCACTGTGAAAATGAGATTAAATAATTTTATTTTGCAAATTCTTACTCGTCTCTTCTCAGCACTGATTTAAAAACTGAAAACATTAATACAGAACAGCTTCATATTTATATCATAATTTACATTCTTTGTGATTATCACTATTTGATGTCAGTTTTCAAAACTTTCACAAGGACTCATACTTGCTGTTGAACGTGAAATTGAAGAATTAACAACGACCATGTGTTTCCAAATATACATGCTCAATTTTATTTTCTTTCTTACCTATTCTATGAGAATAAGCATCGAAATATTAGAATAACTCATAAGTTTAGTTTGTCAGATAATGACACATAATGAGGAAAAAAGAGTTGGAAACAAAAAAAAACACTCACAGAACATATAGAAGGCAAGAGGGAAACGGTGAGTAACCTTCCTAAAGACCTTGAGTAAATGGCTACCAGAATATGGACTGGCAATGATGCTGAAAAAACAAATATTACTAATAGATACAAAATACAGAAAATTGTGGAGAGTCATGACTGCAAACGTCCTGAAATCACAAGGCACATAGAAGAAGATAATTGAATTTCATTGTAGGTCCTATATTTTTTTATTTATGTTCTATTTTTTTTAATAAAAGGTAAAATAAAACTATTTTCTTTTTTGCTTGAAAGTAACAATGCTGACAGAAGCAATATTATTGGGCCTATTCGGCATCTTTTTACAGCAAATGATACCGTGATTATACAGGGTGTCCACCAAAACTGACATCATTTTGTAATCTTAACAACATAGCCAATTCTTGCTTAAATGATCTCAAATTTTAATTATGTTGACCGTGCGAACTTATCGCAATGGGAATCTACCATGAAGATAGATCGGGCGTGCCAGTGATAATGACAATGTGCTGTTAAAATGGCCACCACGTTCAACTGACTTAACACCTTGTGATTTTTTTCTATGGGGCTTTGTGAAAGGTGTCTATAACCCACCTCTTCCTACAACCCTATAGGAACTTAAGGAGAGAATCACTGAGGTACTGGAGAATGTTACGCAAAATATGCTACAGCGTGTTTGGCAGGAGCTGGACTACCGAATTGACGTGTATCGTGTCACAGGTGACGTGCATATTGAACATTTGTGAACCTTTGTAAAATCGGTTATAAAATCTACATCCTTTTGAACATCTTATTCGAATTTTGATAAATAAATCTTTTATTGTTCAACATGTAGCCTATTTAATTTCGTTTGCATGAGAAAATAGTCACTCAGATATTCACAGTTTAAATGATGTTAATTTTTGGTGGCGACACCCCGTATTTATTTGGGGGTAGCCAAGGAAGCATTCGAAAAGCCAAGCAAAATACTAAGAAATAAAAAAAATGTTCGCTAGAAACAAGAAAAAGAGTACTAAACTACTATGTGATATCTGTCTTCCTGTATGACAGTGAGTGCTCCTAAAAAATGAAGAGGAGACTTGGAGCAACAGAAATGTGGTTCTACAGAAGGATGCTGATGATATCATGAACCGAACATGTGAGCAACGACGAAGTTTTGGAGAAAATAGAAACAAAAAGGAAACTAATACTTAACATCAGGAAGAGATAGTTGACGTTTCTAGGTCACATAATGAGGACGGATGGCTTAGAAAATCTGATACTCACGAGACGGGAGAAAAAAGACAGAGGAAAACAACGCAAAACATACTCAGTGAGCTTGAGTAAATGGATGGCGGAACATAGGAAAAATAACAGTAAAATCAAAGTTTATTAAGAGCTACAAGGGACAGGAAGTTGTGGTGAGCCACAATGGCCTATACGACACATAAAGAATAATAATAAATCAGGACACGATCAGATACTTCTGCTAGCGGAAAAATACGATCACTTGTAAAGTAAACTCATCTAAAAGATGAAGCCAATCTAGAAATTGCGTTGAAGCATAGAGTTTATTTCATGAGCCATTGTTTGTAACGTTATCTTTTTTTGTCTGTTGAAAAACGGGTTTTCTAATTTTATTACCCTTTCTTTACTCCTACTTGTAAAATTCTAATAGCAGTACGATTTCTGTGAAGGAAGCAAAAGACAGATTGCAATGTATCATTTTGATTGAATTAAGTGCGAGTGCGCATACGTCAGATTTGAACCAGTTTCGCGCCATCTTATTGGTTGCGTTTTTTTCTTTTTTTTTCTTTTTTACTTTCATCAGTGAGTTTCCGTTGTACTTGTGACACATAAAAAGTAGAAAATGAGCAAAGAGACCACACAGATCCACTGAAAGCTGGTAAGAGCAAAAAGAGACTACAGGAAGTCTATTACTAAACACTTGACATAAGTAAATTATTACTTTTATAAAATATTATATATTTAGAAATGATCCATCATTGTGTATGCGTGAAAAGGAGATAACAGTTTCAAATTCAAACTGACAGAAAAAAATTATTATTTTACATCAGACCTTACGATTTAACCACACACACATTCCACACATACAGAAACCTTTTATGTATGTTGTGTGTGTATCGAGTGTAGGATTCTATATGGGGTTTATTATGATTTAACGCAGCAAATGAAAAGCCCCTGTGAGGACTAAACTTCCTGCACTTTAATGGTCTTCGAGATTATCTTCCGCATTCCAATGATCCGGTGATATTTTTGTGCCGTATCTCATGACACTCTAGAACCTTTGTAGCTCTAAGCATTGCTTAACCCATTACCAACCTTCTTAGTAGCTATTCACGCTGCTATCCGTTTACACAAACTCTTTGGGAAGGTTAATAGATGTTTGAATGGAGTTTTCTCAGTGAGGGAATGCCAGATGAAAATGATTTCTAAACAGGTATCTCTTTTTGTATTCACAACTTTCCTGTAGATTTACAAAAGCTTTAATTCAATCATGTTAAATTTGAATTAAGTATTTACCAGCGGAGTCACTCGAACGATATGTGACAAAAGGCCAAGGCACCTCGACGTGGTGTAATGGTTAGAAAGCTTGTCCTGCTAGATCAGTTACGACTGAGTAGTGAGTTCGATCCTCACTGGGTACCTCATAATTTCGGCCTTGTGCCACATCTAAGCTACGCTTAGAAAATCACTGTAGGACAAAATGCCAACTTTGAGGTGGGTATTTCAAGTGGGCATAGAATTGGTAACAGAATTTATCTAATTATCTCAGCATTTAGTCTTAGGACACAAGTGTTGACACACACACACACACACACTCTCTCTCTCTCTCTCTCTCTCTCTCTCTCTCCCCCAGTGCAGTGAGCGTGCGGCTGTTTGAAACCTTACTAAGCCAGTTTGTGGTTCGGGTCACCCAAATAGGCCGAGAAGAAATTTGAACTTATTGACCAGATAAGAAGATCATATTCCGTAACCATCTCGGAATTTAGAACCAAAAGCTTTATTCAATCCATGAAGGGTGATAATTTGTGTAAGTTAATCCTTCGTATTTAAATGGTTCTTGTAATCACGAAAATGTGAAAATATTCCTAAGGCGCAGAGGAATAGCGAAATATGCCTTTCAAAAACTAACCAAAGTATTATGTAATATGAAAAACACAGAAAATGTGCAATATCTAACCTCCTATGTGACAGTGAATGTTAGAC
Source organism: Acanthosepion pharaonis (assembly GCA_903632075.3). Lineage (NCBI taxonomy): Eukaryota > Metazoa > Mollusca > Cephalopoda > Sepiida > Sepiidae > Acanthosepion > Acanthosepion pharaonis. The sequence continues at coordinate 848,934 of CAHIKZ030001768.1, read as the reverse complement.
AATCTTCCCAGAAATGATGAAGAGATTTGGAACGACAGAAATGTGGTTCTACTATTGAATGCTAAGAAAACCATGGACAGAGCATATCAGAAAAGAAGAAGTTCTAAGGATTTACAAAAACATGCTACTAAAAATCAGGAAGATAACAAATATGTAGTATTGATGCCATATCTGGGATGGAGCTGTATAATCCTCACTTGCCTGTCTTGAACAAGTTCAAACGCGTCTACCCGGCCTTGTATTTTCTGCCCTACAACTTTTCTTTCCCACAGACGCCTCTCACTGGTCTATCACTACTTCCATGACATGTGTTCTGACAGGCTATATTCCTTAATCCCACCACACCTGACTTTTACAACTGGGATCCGCTAAGTAAGTTCCATTCGGACAGTTAATGGTGACTACTGCTTTGTGGAACAAACTCCTGGCAAGATGTTTTCCCAATCACTACACTCTTGACTTCTTCTAGTCTAGGGTTAACCATTATCATTCCTGCATAATGTCACCCCAAGGCGGTGTAATGGTTAGCGAGCTTGTCTCGCTAGATCAATTACGACTGAATAGTGAGTTCGATCCTCACTGGGTGCCCCATGCTTTCGGCCCTGTGCCACATCTAATCTACGCTTGGAAAATCACTATCTTTCCTGCATAGGCCGATGCACTTCACTTCTTGTTCTTTCTTACGCTCATACAACACCATACTGTAACCTACTACATTGAATGACTCTTGAGCATTTTATTGTGTGAACCTTAGAATAAAAAAAAGGAGAAACTCGGAATTTCTGAGACATAAAATGATGAAGGAGAACTTGTCGAACAGGACATATTGAAGGCGAGAGAAGTAATTGGAAACAGTGAGTAACCTACTTAACAAGCTTGAAGGAATGGGTGACAGAATAATTTCAAAGACTAGTAAAAGAGCATTAGTTATTTCGAGTAACACAACCGAGGAATTTGTGGAGAGCTATGATCACCTACGTCCTTTCAGGATGTAGCACATAAAAGAAGATGATTTCTTTCACTTTTCGTTTTCTTTTTATTATCAAAATAAAACGTACGTATGTAAATTTCGACATTACTCAATATATTAACTGTTTTTCATTTGGAAGAATAATGTGACATCGAGTTATATTGAAGTTAATACATTCCGAAGTAATTATTGTAACTACTAAATAATGTATATAATGATATAAGTTTTAATTGTAATTCATGTGAAGTGAAATTATTATTATTATTCTAATTATCATCTTAACTTCGGCTTTTGTATTAAAACTACATAAGCTTGATAAATAAAGATTTTTTTAAATTTTTCTACCCTTCCAAACGGAAAATATCGTATCTGTAACAGGCTGCACATACTGTGAATCATTCACTCTTCCGGTTGTACCAGAAGTACGGGGCCAGTCTCTATATGAGTGCAGCGTTAATCACGTCCGACAAAGAAGTTCAACTCAGTGTCTTTTCACGTCAGTTAATTCTCGTTGCATTTGCATCGACAACACTCGTCTGTATCTTTTTATAGAACAAAATATCCTATTATTGTCGAAATGGCCTATTACAACAAATGCAATTAAAAGAATGATGTTTTATATTTTAATTGTTGCTTCGTGTCTGTTATCATATCTTGGGAATTTACTAATGTCAAAATATTTCCTATGGACAGATTTTGAACGAATAAAGAGTGCGATATTCATAAGAATAGTCTTTCCTATGAAGATTTACATGTTACGTAGAATAGACGAAATCGTTGAGATTATTCTGATCGAACTGTTGCAAATTACGAATGAGGGTAGTGATATCAAAGGAAGGAAGGAATTGAAAGAAACCCAAAAAATGAAACTAGTAATAAAAGAAATCAAAGTTTTATGGATTCTTAACGTACAATAAAAATTAAAAATACAGTTGTTGAAAAGTTCAGGTGAACAATTGAGAAAAATAAAATTCTACAAATACTGACGAAGCGAAATCAAAGAAAAAATAGAAACAAGAAAAATATTTCAAATAAGAAAGAAAAAAATAGTAAAGAGAAAACAGGTGAAAAGAAAGAAAGAAAGAAAGAAAGAAAGAAAGAAAGAAAGAAAGAAAGAAAGAAAGAAAGTCATAAAAAGGGAAATAAAGAAAACAGAAAATGAATGCTACATATGATTGAAAGAAAGAACGAATTAGTAAATAGAAAACAGGTGAAAAGAAAGAAAGAAAGAAAGAAAAGAAAGAAAGTCATAAAAAGGGAAATAAAGAAAACAGAAAATGAATGCTACATATGATTGAAAGAAAGAACGAATTAGTAAATAGAAAACAGGTGAAAAGAAAAGAAAAAGAAAAGAAAAAAAGAAAAAGGAAATAAAAAAACAGAAAATGAATGCTAATATGATTGAAAGAAGAGAACGAAATTAGTAAAATAGAAAACAGGTGAAAAGAAAGAAAGAAAGAAAAAAGGAAAAAAGAAAACAGAAAATGAATGCTACATATATGATTGAAAGAAAGAACGAATTAGTAAATAGAAAACAGGTAAAAAGAAAGAAAGAAAGAAAGAAAAAAAAAGAATGTCATAAAAAGGAAAAAAAGAAAACAGAAAAATGAATGCTACATATGATTGAAAGAAAAGAACGAATTAGTAAATAGAAAACAGGTGAAAAGAAAGAAAGAAAAAGAAAAAGAAAAAAGAAAGAAAAAAGGAAATAAAAAAAAACAGAAAATGAATGCTACATATGATTGAAAAGAAAGAACGAATTAGTAAATAGAAAACAGGTGAAAAAAAAAGAAAAGAAAAGAAAGAAAAGAAAGTCATAAAAAGGGAAGTAAAGAAAACAGAAAAAGAATGCGACATATGATTGAATGAAAGAACGAAATATTAAATAGAAAACGGGTGAAAAGAAAGAAAGATAGAAAGAAAGTCAGAAAAAGGGAAATAAAAGAAAACAGAAAATGAATGCTAAATTGAAAGAAAGAACAAAATAGTAAATAGAAACAGGTGAAAAAAAAAGAAAAGAAAAAAAAAGAAAGAAAAGAAAGAAAAAGAAAGAAAAAAGAAATAAAAAGAAAGACAGAAAGAAAATGGAAATAAAAAAAAAACGAAAAAGAAATACAAAAGAAAGAAAGAAAGAAATAAAATGGAAATAAAAGAAAAACAGAAAACGTAAATATATGATTGAAAGAAAGAACGAAATACTAAAAGAAAACAGGTGAAAAGAAATAAAGAAAAAAAAAGTCATAAAAAAGAAATAAAACAGAAAAGAAGAAAAAATGAAAGAAAAAATAAAAAAAAAGAAAATCATAAAAAGAAAAAAAAAAACAAAAAGAAACATACTGAATGGATTGAAAAAAAACAGAAAAAAAAAAAAAACAAACAAAAAGAAAAAAAAAAAAAAATCAAAAAAAAAAGAAAACAGAAAAAGAATGAATTATGATTGAAAGAAGAGACGAAATAAAAATAGAAAACAGTTGAAAAGAAAACAAAAGAAAGAAAATAAAAATCATAAAAAAGGAAATGAAAAAACAGAAAAAAGAATGCTACATATAATTGAAAGAAAGAACAAAATAGTAAATAGAAACAGGTGAAGAAAAGAAAGAACGAAAGAAAGAAAATAATAAAGAAAAAAAAAAAAAGAAAGAAAAGAAATAAAGAAAGAAAGTCAAAAAAGGAAAAAGAAAAAACAGAAAAAGAATGCTACATATAATTGAAAGAAAGAACGAAATAGTAAATAGAAAAAATAAAAAAAAAAGAAAAAAAATAAAAAAAGAAAAAAGAAAGAAAAAAGAAAAAAGAAAAGAAAACAGAAAAAAGAATGTCATAAAATGGGAAATAAAAAGAAAAAAGAAAAAAACTGAGTAAAAAAAAAGAAAGAAACAAAGAATAAAAAAAAAAAAAGAAAAAAAAGAAAGAAAAAAAAAAAGAAAGAAAAAAAGGGAATAAAAAAACGAAAAAGGATGCTAATATGATTGAAAAATTACGAAATAGTAAATAGAAAACAGGTGAAAATAAATAAATAAAAAATAAATAAAAAATAAAAAAAAAAAAATAAAAAAGAAAATCATAAAGATTGAAATAAAAGAAAACCGTAAAAGAAAAACATATGAAATAAAAAAAACAAAAAAGAATAAATAAAAAATAAAAAGAAAAAAGAAAGAAAAAAAAGAAAGAAAGAAAAAAGAAAAAAGAAAAAGAATGAATAAAAAAGAAAGAAAACAGAAAAAGAAATGAAAATTGAAAAAAGAAAAAAAAAAGAAAGAAAAGAAAGAAAGAAAAAAGAAAGTCAGAAAATGGGAAATAAAGAAAAACAGAAAATGAATGCTACATATGATTGAAAGAAAGAACGAAATAGTAAATAGAAAAACAGGTGAAAAGAAAGAAAAAAGAAAGAAAGAAAAAAGAAAGAAAAAAGAAAGAAATAAAAAAGAAAAAAACATAAAATAAAATAAAAAAAAGAAAAGAATTAGAAAATGAAAAAAGAAAACAAAGAAAAAAAGAAAAAGAAAACAAAGAAAGAAAAACGAAATAAAAAAATATAGAAAAAAGAAATCGAGAAATAAAAAAAAAAAAAATACTAAATAGAAAACAGGTGAAAAGAAAAAAAAGAAAGAAAAAGGAAATGGGAAATAAAGAAAACCGAAAAGAATGATTGAAAGAAAGAACGAAATAGTAAATAGAAAAACAGGTGAAAAGAAAGAAAGAAAGAAAGAAAGAAAGAAATAAAGAAAGAAAGAAATAAAGAAAAATCATAAAAAGAAAATAAAGAAAACCGAAAAAGAATGCGACATATGATTGAAAAAACAACGAAATAGTAAATAGAAAACTGGTAAAAAAGAAAGAAAGAAAGAAAGAAAGAAAGAAAGAAAGAAAGAAAGAAAAAAGAATGTCATAAAATGGGAAATAAAGAAAACAGAAAAAGAATGCTACATATGATTGAAAGAAAGAACGAAATAGTAAATAGAAAACAGGTGAAAAGAAAGAAAGAAAGAAAGAAAGAAAGAAAGAAAGAAAGAAAGAAAGAAAGAAAGAAAGAAAGAAAGAAAGAAAGAAAGAAAGAAAGAAAAGAAAAAAAGAATGTCATAAAATGGGAAATAAAGAAAAACAGAAAAGAATGCTACATATGATTGAAAGAAAGAAAGAAAAATAAAAAGAAAAACAGGTGAAAAGAAAGAAAGAAAGAAAGAAAAAAAAAGAAAGAAAGAAAGAAAAAGAAAGAAAGAAAGAAAGAAAAGAGAAAGAAAGAAAAAAAAAAAAGAAAAAAAAATAAAAAAAAAGAAAAAGGATGCTACATATGATTGGAAAAAATTACGAAATAAAAAAAAACAGGTGAAAATAAATAAATAAATAAATAAAAGGAAAGAAATGCTATAAAAGAAATAAAGAAAAACCGAAAAAGAATGCTATGAAATAGTAAATAGAAAACTGGTAAAAAAAAAGAAAAAAAAAGAAAAAAGAGAGAAAGAAAGAAAGAAAAAAAATGTCATAAAATGGGAAGTAAAGAAAACAGAAAATGAATGCTACATATGATTGAAAGAAAGAAATGAAAACAATTAGTAAAATAAAAACAGGTGAAAAAAAGAAAGAAAGAAAGAAATATATAGAAAGAAAAGAAAAAATCATAAAAAAAATAAAAAGAAATAGACAGCTATATATGATTGAAAGAAAGAAAGAAATAGTAAATAAAAGAAAAGAAAGAAAATCAAAAAAAGAAAAAGGAAATAAAGAAAACAGAAAATGAATGCTACATATGATTGAAAAAAAGAACGAAATAGTAAATAGAAAACAGGTGAAAAGAAAGAAAGAAAGAAAGAAAGAAAGAAAGAAAGAAAGAAAGAAAGAAAGAAATATAGAAAGAAAGAAATCATAAAATAGAAATAAAGAAAACAGAAATAGACAGCTATATATGATTGAAAGAAAGAAAGAAATAGTAAATAGAAAGCGGGTGAAAAGAAAGAAAGAAAGTCATAAAAACGGAAGTAAAGAAAACAGAAAAAGAATGCGACATATGATTGAATGAAAGAACGAAATACTAAATAGAAAACGGGTGAAAAGAAAGAAAGAAAGAAAGTCATATAAAGGGAAATAAAGAAAACCGAAAAAGAATGCTACATATGATTGAAAAAGCAACGAAATAGTAAATAGAAAACTGGTAAAAAGAAACAAAGAAAGTAAGAAAGAAAGAAAGAAAGAAAGAAAGAGAGAAAGAAAGAAAGAGAGAAAGAAAGAAAGAAAGAAAAAAGAATGTCATAAAATGGGAAATAAAGAAAACAGAAAAAAAAATGCTAAATAAAGAAAGAAAGAACAGAAATAGTAAATAGAAAACAGAAAAAGAAAAAAAAAAGAAAGAAAGAAAGAAATAAAGAAAACGAAAGAAAGAAAAGAAAAAAAGAAATAAAAAAAAAATAAAAAGCGGAATAAAAAAAATACGAAAAGGATGCTACATATGATTGAAAGAAAGAAATAATAAATAGAATACTGGTGAAAAGAAATAAATAAATAAATAAATAAATAAATAAAGAAAGAAAGAAATAAAGAAAGAAAATCATAAAGAGAGAAATAAAGAAAACCGAAAAAGAATGCTACATATGATTGAAAAAACAACGAAATAGTAAATAGAAAACTGGTAAAAAAAAAGAAAAAAAAAGAAAGAAAAAGAAAGAAAGAAAAGAAAGAAAGAAAAGAAAGAAAAAAAAAAAAAAAGAAAGAAAAAATAAAAAGAAAAAGAAAACAAAAATGAATGAAAATAAATGATTGAAAGAAAGAACGAATTAGTAAATAGAAAACAGGTGAAAAGAAAGAAAGAAAGAAAGAAATATAGAAAGAAAGAAAGAAATCATAAAATAGAAATAAAGAAAACAGAAATAGACAGCTATATATGATTGAAAGAAAGAACTAAATAGTAAATAGAAAACGGGCGAAAAGAAAGAAAGAAAGTCATAAAAACGGAAGTAAAGAAAACAGAAAAAGAATGCGACATATGATTGAATGAAAGAACGAAATACTAAATAGAAAACAGGTGAAAAGAAAGAAAAAGAAAGAATATAAAGGGAAATAAAAGAAAACCGAAAAAAGAATATGATACATCTGATTGAAAAAAAGAACGAAATAGTAAATAGAAAACAGGTGAAAAGAAAGAAAAGAAAGAAAAGAACGAAAGAAAGATAAAATGGGAAATAAAAAAACCGAAAAAGAATGCGAAATAGTAAATAGAATACTGGTGAAAAGAAAGAAAAGAAAAGAAAAGAAGAGAAAGAAAGAAAGAAAGAAAGAAAACCGAAAAAAAACTACATATGATTGAAAAACAACGAAATAGTCAATAAAAACTGGTGAAAAAAAAGAAAGAAAAGAAAGAAAGAAAGAAAGAAAGAAAAAGAAAGAAAGAAAGAGAGAGAGAAAAAAGAAAAGAAAAAAGAATGTCAAAAAATGGAAATAAATAAAACCGAAAAAAATGCTAAATATGAAAAAGAAGAACGAAAATAGTAAATAGAATCAGATGAAAAGAAAGAAAAAACAAACAAAAAAAAGAAAAAGAAAAAAATTGAAAATGAAAAAACAGAAAAATAGTAAATGATTGAAAGAAAAACGAAATATTAAATAGAAAAACAGTTGAAAAAAAGAAAAAAAGAAAAAATAAAAAGGAAATGAAGAAAACAGAAAAAGAATGGTACATATAATTGAAAGAAAGAACAAAATAGTAAATAGAAAACAGGTGAAGAGAAAGAAAGAAATATAGAAAGAAATAAAGAAAGAAAGAAAGAAAGAAAGAAAGAAAGAAAGAAAAAAAGAAAGATATAAAGAAAGAAAGTCATAAAGAGGGAAATAAAGAAGACAGAAAAAGAATGCTACATATAATTGAAAGAAAGAACGAAATAGTAAATAGAATACTGGTGAAAAGAAATAAATAAATAAATAAAGAAAGAAAGAAAGAAAGAAAGAAAGAAAACAGAAAAAGAATGCTACATATGATTGAAAAAACAACGAAATAGTCAATAGAAAACTGGTGAAAAGAAAGAAAGAAAGAAAGAAAGAAAGTAAGAAAGAAAGAAAGAAAGAAAGAAAGAAAGAGAGAGAGAGAGAAAGAAAGAAAAAAGAATGTCATAAAATGGGAAATAAATAAAACCGAAAAAGAATGCTACATATGATTGAAAGAAGAACGAAATAGTAAATAGAAATCAGATGAAAAGAAAGAAACAAACAAAGAAAGAAAAAAGAAAAAAATCATAAAAAGGGAAATGAAGAAAACAGAAAAAGAATGCTAAGTATGATTGAAAGAAGAAACGAAATATTAAATAGAAAACAGTTGAAAAGAAAGAAAGAAAGAAAGTCATAAAAAGGGAAATGAAGAAAACAGAAAAAGAATGGTACATATAATTGAAAGAAAGAACAAAATAGTAAATAGAAAACAGGTGAAGAGAAAGAAAGAAATATAGAAAGAAATAAAGAAAGAAAGAAAGAAAGAAAGAAATATAAAGAAAGAAATAAAAAGACAGAAAAAAGAAATATAATGAAAGAAAGAACGAAACAGTAAATAGAATACTGGTGAAAGAAAGAAAGAAAAGAAAGAAAGAAAGAAAAAAGAGAAAAGAATGCTACATATGATTGAAAAAACAACAGAAATAGTGAAAACTGAAAAAGAAAGAAAAAGAAAGAAAGAAAGTAAAGAAAAGAAAAAAAGAAAGAAAGAAAAGAGAGAGAGAGAGAAAGAAAGAAAAAAGAATGTCAAAAATGGGAAATAAATAAAACCGAAAAAGAATGCTACATATGATTGAAAGAAGAACGAAATAGTAAATAGAAATTGAAAAGAAAGAAAAAACAAAGAAAGAAAAAAAAAAAAAATCATAAAAAGGGAAATGAAGAAAACAGAAAAAGAATGCTAAATATGATTGAAAGAAGAAACGAAATATTAAATAGAAAACAGTTGAAAAAAAAAAAGAAAGAAAGAAAAAAAAAAAGGGAAATGAAATAATGGTAATATAATTGAAAGAAAGAACAAAATAGTAAATAAAAACAGGTGAAGAGAAAGAAAGAAAATATAAAAGAAATAAAGAAAGAAAGAAAGAAAGAAAGAAAGAAAGAAAGAAAGAAAGAAAGATATAAAGAAAGAAAGTCATAAAGAGGGAAATAAAGAAAACAGAAAAAGAATGCTACATATAATTGAAAGAAAGAACGAAATAGTAAATAGAATACTGGTGAAAAGAAATAAATAAATAAATAAATAAATAAATAAATAAAGAAAGAAAGAAAGAAAGAAAGAAAATCATAAAAAGAGAAATAAAGAAAACCGAAAAAGAATGCTACATATGAAAAAAACAACGAAATAGTCAATAGAAAACTGGTGAAAAGAAAGAAAGAAAGAAAGAAAAGAAAAGAAAGAAAGAAAGAAAGAAAGAAAGAAAAAAAAGAAAAAAAAAAAGAATGTCATAAAATGGGAATAAAAAAAACAGAAAAAGAATGCTATATGATTGAAAGAAAGAACGAAATAGTAAATAAAAACAGGTGAAAAGAAAAGAAAGAAAAGAAAGAAAGAGAGAAAGAAAGAAAGAAAGTCATAAAAAAGGGAATAAAAAAAACGAAAAAGGATGCTACATATGATTGGAAGAAATTACGAAATAGTAAATAGAAAACAGGTGAAAAGAAATAAATAAATAAATAAATAAATAAAGAAAGAAAGAAAGAAAGAAAGAAAGAAAGAAAGAAAGAAAGAAAGAAAGAAAATCATAAAAAGAGAAATAAAGAAAACCGAAAAAGAATGCTACATATGATTGAAAAAACAACGAAATAGTAAATAGAAAACTGGTAAAAAGAAAGAAAGAAAGTAAGAAAGAAAGAAAGAAAGAAAGAAAGAGAGAAAGAAAGAAAGAAAGAAAAAAGAATGTCATAAAATGGGAAATAAAGAAAACAGAAAAAGAATGCTACATATGATTGAAAGAAAGAACGAAATAGTAAATAGAAAACAGGTGAAAAGAAAGAAAGAAAGAAAGAAAGAAAGAAAGAAAGAAAGAAAGAAAGTCATAAAAAAGGGAATAAAAAAAAAAAAAAAGGATGCTACATATGATTGGAAAAATTACGAAATAAGTAAATAGAAAACAAGGTGGAAAAAAAGAAAAAAAGAAAGAAAGAAAAAAAAGAAAAAAAAAAAAGAAAAAGAAAAAAAAAAGAAAGAAAGAAAAAGAAAAAGAAAAAAAAAGAAAAAGAATGCTACATATGATTGAAAGAAAGAAAAAAATAATGTAAAAAAAAACAGGTAAAAGAAAAAAAGAATGAAAAAAATGGAAAGAAACAAAACAGAAAAAGAATGCTAAAGATCAGTGGAAAGAAAAAGGAAAGAAAAGGAGATAGGAAAGACTTAAAAAATAAATTGAAAACAGGAGAAAAACAAAGGGGAAACAGAAAGAAAGAAAAGAAAGAAAGAAAGAAAGAAAGAAAGAAAGAAAGAAAGAAAGAAAGAAAGAAACAATTGATTCCAAACTCAGTGGTCTATACAGCACCAGGTTATAATCAACACAAATTTGTCTCACATTGACAATACCCAGTACTTGTTAATGAATGAGTTCCTCCAAAATTCTGCTCCCGATATACATCTTTTCCGGAAATTGGATAAACACAATAAAAACTAAATAGAACTTTTCGGAAATACTTATGGAAGTCATTTCTAAATTTCATCATTTTCTCAACCATTCCTCGGGACATTTCGTAATAATTATTACATAAAAATATTATTTTATAAATGCTTACTTATATACTCTAACTTTCAAATTTACTGTTACAACTGTCAGTTTCGTGAACTCTCAACAGCAAACAAAAAGCCATATATCTCTATCTATAAAAGGCAGATTGTGTGTATGAGTGTAACGAATGCACGGCCGCAATTTTCGACGGATTTGCACCAAGATTTACATGCACATACTCCAAGTTAGCGGAAAGGCCAAGACCGACTTTGCATTTCCAGTCTCCCATTGATAATGGAAATAATCGATTTTTTCATGCTTCTACGGCAGTTTCCTCGTAGTTTGCGGCCATTTTCTACTGGCCAGAGTGAGAGCCTATAGCTGGCTGCCACGAATTTTAACTAGCATGCTAGCATGCACAAAATATCGATAACTACATTCGTCACAAGTGGGAAAAGTTTAAATCTGCATGGCACTTTACTCATTCGCTTGCTTAAACTCAACGTTGATTCTGATTCCGCAGAACTGAGGAGTGAGAAAAGTATTTCTTGTTAACATTATTTTTCATTCGGTTTTTCCAGTTACGAGTCCTTTTTTAAAGCTGATCGTTTTGTGTTCATTTTGTTTAGTTCTTTTTTCGTAACAGATTTAATGTTTAGTATAGAGCTTAGAAACAATTCGCAGTGTGAGATAGGCAAGAAGTAAGGCATGTGACAACATCAGTACGGCAAAGGGCACTCCTTTAAAGGCAAGGAAGGGCAAAAATATTTTAAGTCAAGTGATAGCGATTGCTGTATGAGTCATACGATTTTTGAATCAAGCACGGGAAACGCCGGGCCATGCTGCTATATATATATATATATATATATATATATATATATATATATATATAAGATTATAACATAAATATGTTATAAAATCACTACAAAAATAGCTATTTTGTTTCAACACCTCCGGTGTCTTATCAAGTGATGATGTTGAATGTAAAATAAATGGTTTTAAAAGTTTCAAATTAATTAACGATCATTCGCAAGGGGAAAACGTTGTTACAAAAGCTAGAATGACCAATCAAAATACAAGTATAGGAAAATTCAAAAAGCTCGACAACGAAGTCATGTTATAATAGCTATTGAGATCTTTAAAATAGGGGTAATATTAAAAAAGAATTTATTCTAAACAATAATTATTAAATTATATGATAAATTTTGATATTAAAAGTAAAAATTATCAATTTTAAAATCCATATTTAATCACTATTAAGTTTAAAATTATAAAATTACTGAGGAGAAAAGAAGAAATACATATGTTATTCAATTTATTTCTTCATTGACATTACGTTAGAATAGACGCTATGTCATCCGGTCCTCTGACAATATGTATACATTTTAATCCCAAGTGTGTGAATGGGGTCCTAACCTCACACGTAAAACAACACAAACACACTCAGATTATAATGCATAAGCACCCAGAAATATTTAGATATATATACAGACAAAAAATGTGACGAGACAGGGAACATCTCCACGTCCCTTTATGAAAAAAAAAAAGAAAACTAACACATACATACACAATTAAAAGTGAATGCACTTTCCATATACATAGACACCGATAAATACATGTACACACATCCACATACATTGACCTAGACAATCAGATACCACAACCAAAAAATATTTAAGACTGAAAGTGTCATTAAACAAATGCTGACCACTTATTAAAATATAACTTAAGCGAGCAAATATACAAAGATAAAAATGGTTAAAAATAATATTATTTAATAGATTAAAAAACGAAAATTCCAAACCCACAAGTACACAAACATATATATACCAACACATATACAAACATACGCATACACATAGAAGAAAAAAAAACAAAAAAAGAACATGCAAACGTAAATTCACCTATATAGACATATATACACGCACAAACACCCATATATATATACATACACATATACACATATATACACACATATATATACATATATATATATATATGCATACACAACCACACATATGTATATACATACACACATAAAAACAGGAATATACATACATTCTAACAACATTATCTTATTAACAATAAAATATAGTTCATAATAATTTTATAAAAAGTAACCACACACAGTTGTTGATTAAGTCTATAAGCCATTAAAAAATCCCTATCATAGGTAGATGATCCCTATCAAGGGTAGATTTTAGTTAATATCGATGGTATGTTTCAAGACACTGATATATATATGAGAGTCTGTCTATATTTCTGAGATGAGGTATTATGTACAGTATTTACATTAGTCGGACTATTGTCCTCATCTTTGTCGCCATATTTGTCACAACATTTCGGCCGTTGTACGCTCCGGCCTTCTTCAGGTGGTTGGAATTTCGAACTAAACCCTTTATTTCGATCACTGGGGTAGACTGTTCTAGTTCCACGTGCCATGTTTGATGGATGTCAGTTATCAGTTATCTCCTGCTAATTTTCCCTCTGAAAGTTCTCCACTGCCTTAACCGGGTATTGAACTCACACTCACCATCTGTCACTGGATCTAACCAACGCCTTTATCCACTGTGCCATGTGTCTTTCAGCAACCATTTTTACCAGTGCTCATATTGCAATTTTGCTGTTATCATTGCATGTTTTTACCAGAGCTCATATTGCAACTTTGTTATCATTGCTTTTCTCTGGCACTCCTTATTACTGGTTCCCATATTGTATTTATTTCTATGCTTGGTCGGCTCAGGAGATTTTTGTGGTCTAGCATATGTGCTGATTCCTTAAGTTTATGAATTTTCCAATGGTGTTCCCTGTCTATGATCTCAACATGATCCCACAGAGGATAGTGGTCTCCCTTCTCTCTCCATATGTGGTCAGCCATGCCTGATTTTTCTACTTCCCCTCGCGTTACAGCTTTCTGGTGTTCTTGAAGCCTTACCTTGAGGGGTCGGCCTGTCTCTCTTTTATATACCTTTCCTCAGCTGCATGGGATAGCGTACACACAGTCTTTAGTCATGTTCTCCTCTATAGGGGGGTCTCACTCGAGAGAGATATCTGCGTAGTGTTGTCACGCTTTTGAAGGTTGTCCTGATGTTATATGGACCGCAGATCCTTTGTATTTTCTCTGATAACCCCTTCACATAAGGCAGGCAGACAGTTCTCTGAGTGTTGTTGTCCTCCTCCTCCTCTTGTACCCGCCTATCCCAGTTTTTGGGGACTGCTGCCATGTACCCAGGGTAGTTGTTACGTTGCAGGGTACTACTTATACTGACCAATTCCTTATCTAACGCCTCTGGGTCTCCACTTATGACTTTTGCTCGGTGTTTTAAGCAACGAACGATCCCTTTCTTTACGCTCTATGGATGGTGGGAGTTGAAATTGAAGTACTATCCGGTGAATGTTGGTTTACGGTATACGGATGTCTTGAACCCATGCTCTGTTCGAGATATTAGTACATCCAGGAATGGGAGTGTATTGTTACTCTCTTTCTCCATTGTGAACTGTATCGAAGGTCTTATTGAGTTCACATGGTCCAGTAGAACCTGAACATCTTCCTGGGACATCTGTGTATGAATTTCTGGGTATTATAAACCTAATGTCTTCAGCAACCATTTTTTTACCAGTGCTCATATTGTAATTGTTGCTGTTATCATTGCATGTTTTTACCAGTGCTCATATTGCAATTTTTGTTGCTGTTATCGCTTTTCTCTGGCACTCCTTATTACTGGTTCCCATATTGTATTCATTTCTATGCTTGGTAAGACTCAGGAGATTTTTGTGGCCTAGCATATGTGCTGATTCCTTAAGTTTATGAATTTTCCAATGGTATTCTTTGTCTATCATCTCAACCTGATCCCACAGAGGGTGGTGATCTCTCTTCTCTCTCCATATGTGGTCAGCCACTTCCCCTCGTGTTACAGCTTTCTGGTGTTCTTGAAGTCTTACCTTAAGGGGGCGGCCTGTCTCCCCTTTATATTTCTTTCCGCAGCTGCATGGGATAGTGTACACACAGTCTTTAGTCATGTTCTCCTCTATGGGGGGGTCTTACCTGGGGGAGATATCTGCAGTGTCGTCAAGCTTTTGAAGGTTGTCCTGATGTTATATGGTCCACAGATCCTTTGTATTTTCTCTGATAACCCCTTCACATAAGGCAGGCAGACTGTTTTTTGAGTGTTGTTGTCCTCCTCTTGTATCTGCCTATCCCAGTTTTTTGGGTCTGCTGCCATGTACCCAGGATAGTTGTTACATTGTAAGATACTACTTATACTGACCAATTCTTTATCTAATATCTCTGGATCGCCACTTATGACTTTTGCTCGGTGTTGTAAGCAGTGGACAATCCCTTTCTTTACGCTATATGGATGGTGGGAGTTGAAATTTAGGTACTGTCCGGTGAATGTCAGTTTATGGCATACAGATGTCCTGAACCCATGCTCTGTTCAAGATATTAGAACATCCAGGAATGGGAGTGTGTTGTTACTCTCTTTCTCCATTGTGAACTGTATCGAAGGTCTTATTGAGTTCACATGGTCCAGTAGAACCTGAACATCTTCCTGGTGTGGCCAGAGTATGAAGGTGTCATCTACGTACCTTAACCATATAGTTGGCTTTAGAGATATAGATTCCAATGCCATTTTCTCAAAGTATTCCATGTATATATTTGCCATTGCTGGTGATAATGGCGAGCCCATTGCTAAGCCCTCATCCTGTCGATATATGTGTGATCCCATTTCGAAGTGTGTTATTTGTGTACAGAAAGTCAACATATCCATCAGATTATCTATTGGAATACTGGTCCGTTCTTCTAAGGAAGAGTCAGAGGCCAATCTGTCTCTGACTACTGAGAGTGCCTCCTCCGTGGGTCCCTTGGTGAACAAACTCACCACGTCCAAGCTCACCATCTGGTTGGATAGGATGGGAGCATATTTGATTATATAATAATCCATCACTACAGTCGCATTACCTTTGTCAGCCGGTAGTATGATGATGTTTTCGTTCCTCAGTTTTGTTATGTTTGACCTGGGCGGCCTGGCTCTCTCCAAGGCCTCTCTTACTTTCCATCTTAGTTCATCCGCCTGAGTCTTAAGGAAGTTCAAAGCCACCTCCTCGACTCTGGCAATGATGTCTAAGTATGACACCCGCCGTATGGTTGTGGCGAAGTTGAGACCCTTATTCAATATTGACTCCTCAGAGGCACTCAGCTGATATTGGCTGGTGTTGACTAATGCTTTCACTGGTTGGTGATGGACCTTGTGCGTAACCTTCTGATCTTTCAATCTATTTAATTTTGCACTTGGCGAGCCTTGACTACACATACACATACATATATATATATATATATATATATATATACAAATACAGAAATACTCACATATATATATATATATATATATATATATATATATATATATATATATATATATACACATAAATACGCATATATACATATAAACACACATAGACTTACACGCTTGGCAGTAAACCCAAACCAAAGTTGACATACCTCCTACACATACACACAATCTCACATATGATAGGTGTCAACACATAGATATACACCCACACACATATACACATACATATATATATGTATATATATATATATACATACATAAACACATACATACATATATATACTTCTATAATAACAAGTACGTATACACATACTTACATACATAAACAAATATACACACACTCACATAAATATATACATATACACACACACACACAAATACACATACAAATGCATATATACACACATAGACTTACACACGCGGCAGTAAACACAAACTAACACACATATACATACATACATATATATATATATACATAGAAATACATACATAGAAATATATAAACATATACATACTTATATATATTTATGATAACAAGTACATATGCACACATACTCACATATATATATATATATATATATTCATACATACACACAAATACACAAACATATACATATATACACACATAGACTAACTCATCTGGCAGTAATGACAAACCAAAATTTACATACCTACACATACACACAATCTCATATATAATAGGTGTCAATACACATATATAGACCCACACACATGCATATATACATATATATACATATAAACATATACATACATATACCTATCTATAATAACAAGTACATATATATATATATATATATATATATATATATACGTATATACACATAAATACACATTCAACATAATACATATATAAACGTACATACATATACATGCATAAACATCCATCCATATACATACACACAGCCATATACATGTACCCTAACATACATATATAAACACATTCATACATACAGAAATATAGGTAAATATAAATATAGATACACAATATAACAGGACATATATATATGCATATACATATATATACATATATATACATATGCATCAATATTTTTAACCTCTTCTCTTCTTCTTCTTTTTACCTTCTTACTTTATATATATATATATATTTATATATATATATATATATATATATATATATATATATAAACCTACTAACAAATAAATACACTTATATACAAACATACATATTACGCAGTACAAACACACATACATACAAACAAATATATACACTCATACACAGCCACGAATAACACTATGTAGGTATACAATACACATTCATATGGTCAGGATGACCATCAGGCAATAAAAGTAATAATCTATTAAACTTACAGCTACATATCATTATCATTTAAAGTATACGACCCCTATAATAAGTTAAATTTATAACGGAGTTTACAATTAACTGTTAGTTCATATCTTTCATTTAAGAGATCAGCCTTGTTTTTAAATCTAATAATTTCAAATATTTCGTTAAGACATAGGTAACATGGGGCATATAGGGTTTTCTTAATCAATCTCCATTTAACAATAGGTGTTTTGTTCTTTTCTTTTTAGATTCCAAAAATACTTGGATAATGAAGTCATGTACCTATAGTTACTGTTATTAAAAGATTGCATATGCCCCCGACAGCGTTCCTTGAATGTTTTCATGGTGCTACCAATGTAAAAAAAAAAAATTGGATTTTCACTGAAAATCTAGAAAGAATCATAAAAAGACATAATAATAAAATCCTGGAAAAACATACATGCCAAAACAGTAATAAAGCTCTTAAACTGAAATTAGATAAAAATAACGAAAAACTATGTGATTGTAGAAACCCTAAAGATTGCCCGTTGAAAAATAAATGCCTCACAAAATCCGTGGTATACCCATGCACTATCTCATCCATTGAGAGTCCTAACACTGATAGGATATACATTGGGTCAACGAACAATAAATTTAAAATTAGATGGAGACAACACAAGAGCCCCTTCAACAATATTCAAAATAGAAATCAGACATCTCTATCGCAATATTTCTGGCATCTAAAAGAAACGAATAAAACACCCAAAGTAAAATCGAAAATAATAAATAGAACAAGAACTTGTAAAACCTGGAATGATCCATGCCCTTTATGCCTACACGAAAAACTACACAACATTAAGTTTCTAAATAAGGAAAATTTATTAAACCATAGGCAGAAGTTAACGGTTTTTTGACGACCCCAACAAATTTTCGCATTAAATAATTAGCATAAAAAAATAAAATAGATAAATAAATAAATTCCATAGTTTAATAAAAGTCTTAAAAGCTTAGCAAAATCATAAAATAGAAAAAACCCTTTGTGAAGTCGTCAAAAAAACAAATTTTAGTTCAGGGCAACACGTTTGTATACGGAACAGCCATTTGAATAAACAAATAAATAAAGAGATTAACAGATAGATAATAATAAAACAAAATCCTCTCGACACTTAACGATTTGTCGTCGCGCCATGAAATATCCTTCGCTGTAAACTAACTAGACGGTGACCGCCACCGTTAGTTTTGAAATAGATACCCAAATCTACCTTAGCATAACCTTTCCGAAGGTGACGAATCTGTAGATAAGAATTAACTGTCTGACCACATAACCAAGATGGCCGGCCCAGCCGTTTCTATAGTAATTAATGTTGCAATGGACCATACTTATAAACACCCGCAAACCACAAGATAGCTTATTCCTAAATTTTCGCTTGAGGATGAAACGTGTCCCAACACCTTGATTCAACTTAATTTTAATGATTATATTGATGGCTTCGGCTCTCGTTTTTGAAACATGAGAACTCTTATGTAGCGAAGGAATCATGTTTTTAAAAAAATATCATATATATATATATATATATATATATATAGTCTACTTCAAATTAGCACAGCTATGTGCCAGCTATCCTCAGCTCAAAGGGTGTTTTTTGAATTTGGTTTAAATAGCTTTGGTGAAAACGTATGGGGCCACTTAAGGGGACACTTCAGTTTAGTCTTCAGTCTGGGTTGATGACCAGGAATTGGTCCGGGTTTGGGGGTTTATTTATGGTCAAGGCCTTTAGTTGTATGTAAATGAATTTAAGTTCCTGGTAGTAGATTATATTATTAGGTGACACACATATACGTATACATATATATGCGCACACACACATATATATATATATATATATATATATATATATATATATATACACACACATACACATAGATACATATCCACACCATCCCTTTCCACCATTAAGTTTCGGTTATAATATTAGGAATGCTGAGCTATACCCAAAATTATTTAAGGGGAAGATGTTACAGTAAAAACTTAATCAGAAGGGATTATATCAATTGAGGAGTTGTTTATTTTTGTTAGTAAGTGAATGATTGTAAGATTTATATTCTTATATCAGCTTGAACCTGCTTCTGTCCCTACATGTTTATACTAGTTCTCTCCTTTGGTTTAATAGTTTGTATTGATCATCGTATTTTATTATTTCTTTTTCCTCTAAACATAGCCCGAATCTATCTCTAAAGCTATTAGAAA
Organism: Acanthosepion pharaonis; assembly: GCA_903632075.3. NCBI lineage: Eukaryota > Metazoa > Mollusca > Cephalopoda > Sepiida > Sepiidae > Acanthosepion > Acanthosepion pharaonis. The sequence continues at coordinate 829,391 of CAHIKZ030001768.1, read as the reverse complement.
TATGTGCAAAACCTATATTTTTCCAACCTATCTGTGGATTTAGACCCTTTTCCTTATCTGTGGATCAGTTTTAATATCTGATATCACTAGGATTCACCTGGATTATATACCAACGGTACCAACCTGTACCATATATATATATATATATATATATATATATATATATATATATATATAACCAAAAGTTCCTTGTCGTTTTTTGATTCATTAGTAACAAAAAAGTTACACACCAAATTTGCCATACAGTTAGTCCTCAAAGTTATCCCCCATCGGTATCCAAAAACCTTTGGTCAACGTGCCCTCCAGCTGCACAATGTCCTGGTGGTAAAAAGCAGGTTTTTGGGACGTAAAGAATCTGTAAGTGTCTACCGCAAGTTTGCCTCATTTGCGAAGGTTCTCCTACGAAGGTGGTTGCCCAGGGTATGGAAGTCTGTTGACGCGAGTTCTGTGAAGTAACCTGGATGGCACAGTGTGCCCCAGTCAAGCCAGCCTATGGTATCACTAGCCACCAACACCACATGAGACCTGACATTGTCATGGAGTAACAGTACATCCTTGCGATTAACTAATGTTAGCTTCTTCTATTTCAGTACCTTTTGCACACGTTCCCGATACTTCGAGTCCAAGACCGCAGTAATGGTTTGGCCAGTTGGTAGCAGATCATATTGTACTAATTGTCGACTAGTCTATCATATAGAGATAATGATTCTGCGTGGGTGTAGAGGTTGTCTTGTGGTATGAGGCACACTATCTGGCACGCTTGGGAGTGTTACTCAGGACCAATGTTACCTCATTGTTGAGCACTCGATCAAATATTGGTACTTTGTGGTGCTGAGAAATCAACGAGAACAGGCTGTCACTCGTTGTTGCGTATACCCAATTGCTGAACTTGTACGCCTTCTCTATGCAGTGCAGTTGAGGTCTGACTGTTTCATCAGAAACCTGTAAGTATTCAGCAAGCTCACCACTTTGTTTGGCTTTTGTACTCCGCTATGGCTGCCTTCAGGGCCACATCATCCAGAAACACTGGCTGGCCACTGCAGTTCGTCACAAAGTAACAGATCTCCCGACTTGAACTACTGGAACCAATGTCTGGCAATGCGTTAACTCATAGCATTATCCCCAAAGGCTTGACGTATTTGGTATCTTAATGCGGAGAAGCCCAACTTAAATTCATAAATGTTACAGTTTTTTGTGTATAGTATGTAACTAGTGAGCCAATCCAAATGCCTTGACTCGCTTTATAGTCTACCAATAGAAGGTTAAGCAATCAGAAGCCGCAGAACATTCTATCCGTCGTGTATAAAGGCGGCCATTTTTGTTTACCCTACCCGAATGACCAGTGCCAACTTGTCAGGCGAAGATGACAGAAGGAAGTACTACGCTCTGCTACTTTGCTGCGATATCCACTACTAACCTGAACTACGCTTTCCTACTGTCTCCGAAATATTCACTGCTAACCTCTGGATTCTATACCCGAAGACGACCGTCAAAATGTCTAACAATAAATCAGACAACCCCACACGAGCTGCTTCACCATTTTGTTTCCTCGCCGATACACAAGCTATAACTGATGCCCACATTCCCACTTTCAGCGCTTAACGGCACGTAACGCACTCGTTTGCGTCTCGGTGATCACTTCTTCCCACACGGTCGGCGATATTGGTTATAGTTCAAATTATTCTAGAATCTATTGAGTAGAAATAGTTTCGATTTTTAAGCAACGTAGTAAAAATTAAAATAAATAATCAAAATCTAAATAAATATTTAAAAATATTAAGGAAAGGATAAAAAAATTAACAAACTACAAATGTAGGCATAAACACTCTCTCTCTGAGAGAATGAAAAGGAAAATTGTTAATGATGTCCCAAAGAATCCTCACTTAACGTCAAATGACATTGTCAATGATGTAAACATATCAGTATTGAATGTATCGACGAAGACGGTCACTAGATGCTTTCATCAAGGAGCCCCCCCCCCTCCAGCTTGCCTCTCAAGGAAAACTTCCTGGCTTAAAGCTAAAATGAAGATTAGCTTATGCTAGAAGATATCAAGACCATGGGAATAAATACTTAAACTCCGTTTCATGGTCAATACCCGAAAGGTGTCTTTGTGGTGTCACAGGACGTTCCAAGTTAAGGTATTGGCGTATCCCGCACAAAGTCCTAATCTAAACCCTATTGTAAATTTATGAGCATATTTGAAGAAAACGTAAGAAAAAAAATCCTTCGAATTTAGAGGAACTAGGAACTATTTCCAAAGAAAAATGGAGAAAAATATTTCTCATTGTGCGAAGTGATCTTGTAAGGAACTATCAAAAACGATTAAAAGCAATAATCAAGAATAAACGTTACACAGTTGATTACTAGGGCAAAATGGCCAATAGTTTTGCCCTATGTTAAAAGATTTATGGTGTTTTTTGTGTTATTGTTTGTCATTAAAATAAAAATTTTGTTCACGGCACATTCTTTCAAATCCATTATTTCATCATTTGTGAAAAAAATGAAGTTTTTATGAAAATTTTCAGGTATTACGGCTTTATTTGTAATTATGGAAGTGGAGTGAATAATTCTGTCCACAACTATATATATATATATATATATATATATATATATATATATATATATATATATATATATATATATATATATATATATATATATATAAAAAATCACTTTAAACGTTATTATTATTGAATAGTCGTGTTTAACTAGGCGCTTCCATTATATAATATTTTAGAAATTTTATTAAAGAAAAATTTGCGTACTTTGGCAGGAATCGAACTTGTTTCCTCAGAATAGGGAATCCAACGTTTAGCTCAGTGCGCCTTTACCGCTTGGTGAAGCCAATTTCATGCTTTGAAGCAAAATTTCTCCTGACATAGATTTCTCGGAGATGCATTCAACATATATATATATATATATATATATATATATATATATATATATATATATATATATATATATATATATATATATATATATATATATATATATATATATATATATAATATATATATATATATATATATATATATAGTAAGAATGGGTTTGATAACCCGTGTGGATATTTCATAGAGGATGTAATCCAAAAAGCTTAATTTAACAACAGAGCAAATATTAATTAAACAATTAAGAAAGAGACAACCTTAAGGTTCCATGACTATAATTTATTATACTTATATATATATTGAGTGGCGATAGTCTGTTTAATGCAAGGTGTTCAACCTTTTTTCTTAATAGGCCGAATTAAAAATGTAGGTATATACACCGGACGACAAAAGAATTTTATATAAATATGCTTTTAAAAATTTCAAATTTTAATAACAAATATATATATTTACAAAAAATATTGTATTATTGACAGAAAAAATACACAAAATGAAATACATTCAATGTGTTTTATGACATTGCTTTCCTTTTATAATATTGCCAATATCTACTTTGATGGTATTAGTCTTTATTCTAAGAATGATCAATGACAATCATTCAACCTATTTCATTCAAAAATTTTGATGTTCTTATGGACGAAAAGAATTGTTTGCGGTACTATATATTAACTCACATATACATAACAGTTTTCTAGATAAACTGACAATTTCATCGAATTCATTGAATGAATTGAAATTCAAGAGAAGTTTCTCTATAAGTTTTCAAATATTCCCTGTTTTGTAGCTCTAAGTTCTATCTGGTATTCGGTTGGTGGTTCCACATAATTAAATGAAAATGGCTCACTATACCAATTTAATTCAGTTTCTATTTTTATGAGGTCAAAAAATCTTGTTGTAAAATCTTTTAACAAAACTTTACATAATTTACTATATTTTACAAAGTTCACAGAAAATTCTTCTTTCTTTTTAATAAAGTCAGAAAATATACAATTTCACCGGCTTTCAATTATCTTATCAAAAGTTGTAACTTCTTATTATGTCTCTGCCAGTTATTGTACCCTTTATCTGGCATAAGTTCAACATTTCTTCAATTATATTAAAACTAATATCAATTCGTCTGATGAAAATAACTAATTGTGCAGTGTGACTTGACTGCTATTTTCGTTCAATACTAAATTGTAATAAACACATTTAGATGAATGGGTCTGCAGTGTACTCTCAATACCGTCAGCTATGTCATCAATTTTTCTACCAATTGTCTTATCTGAGAGACTAGTTTCATTCCATAAGTTCACTTTCTCGGGTTAATATTCATTAAAAGCAATTACGTTCTTTTATTAATTCACGATCTATCAGTGGCTTGCCCTTCCGAGCCAATTTTTCCGCCATTAAATATCTAACATTTGTACATGTATCAGTTTTAACAACAGATATTTTGAGAATGTTTTTGTTGATGACTAAACTGCTTCTTTAATTCATCTATTTTCATTTTTCTTCATTTAATTTATTATATTCTAATTCATGCTTGACATCATAATGACACTTAATATTATATTCATTGCACACAACAAATGAGGCAGACTGCATGTTTCAATTACGAAATATTTTTCTGTCCATGTTTCTCTTTTCTTCTGTTATTTTTCTCTTTTCTTATTTTTATTTTGCCATGACCAAATGCTGACTTATTAAAAATATAAGCTAACTAAATAATTATGAATATAATTGGAATATGTTGAAAGAATTTAAATTATTACGTTAGCAAAAGAAACACATAGACTTATATCTGTATTCAGTCAGTTGTGTGCCATGCGTGATACACGCTTAGGCGATCATGTATTTTTTGATACATGACTGACGAGGCAGATTTTTTCCCGCAGTAGGTTGCCATTTCTTTCTGCGGTAGACCAGTTGCCATCCAAGGCTATAGAACCCAGTCTATCCTGTTATTTACCCATAGCTGGACGGATAAGAAGAGAAGTCATACCATTTCTCACGTAAATGAATATAATGGATTTGACTGGAATTCGAACTCGGTTCTCCGATTCCTCAATCAGAGTTGCTATGTATTAATCTACCGTGTACTGAAATTAGAAATAAATAAAGACTAAATTTAAATTATCCTCTTCCACTTGGCATTAGGCCTTGTCTCGAGTCACTAAAATGTTTGACACGCTTTTAAAAAGAGTGAAAATGAGTCTTTTTCCATCCACCTGAATAAACTTTTCCATTTTTTATCCCTAAAGTCAGAGCTGGATACAATGAATATATTTTTTTCTAATCACTCTACATACGTCTCTATCCCTTGACATTGTAAAAAATGTTTACGTTTTTTTTCCGCTCTTTGTCCTTCTTTCTTTCTTTCTTTCTTTCTTTCTTTCTTTCTCCACAGTACATGCGAAAATTCTATTTCGTATTTTTCTTCCTATTTCTAAACTTTCTTGCACATTAACTCATCTGTGATTCCTTCAACTCGTACATCTAATGGACTTTTTTTTCTAGCGTGGTTTACTGGAGAAGGTGTACGTATCCAAAAAGTGGATATTGGCACTTATACTAAGTTAAAACTTTATAAACATTTTGGGCTCCGTGTCCATGTCGCCCAATCCATAATGCTTCTCTTTTGTAAGCTTGTTTCTTTTTTTTTCTCCTTTCGAATAGTCACCTTGTCTATTACGTGCCCCCACCCCGTAACCACCTTCTGTACTAATTCAAATGGAGGTAGGGTATGCACATGCATCTTTAAGTGACCCCTAACAAGCCCCTTCTCACAATGGGTCTTTTAGTCCTCAAGTACATGAGCGAGCTTGTCTCGGTGCCTTTAGTTCTAGGATCGGTAAGATGTTTCTGACCTAAAGACTTCTGTTGCCTTGACTTCTTGGCAGACGCGACATAACCACTCGGATCATTACGCGTGTATCTTCTCTCCTTGGTTGATTGTCTCTTCATTAAGGGTGTTGAAGGTAAACGAATTATTCTCCACACCTCCTACAGACGCTGCTTTACCGCTATTTCCATGGAAAGTGCTTGGACGAACTACATTACCTAGTCCCGCCAAGGAAAAACTTCACAGCAAGAACACGCTGTATCATATAGTAACAAACCACTCGCATTCCCTCCATATTCAATCGGTGAGAAGTAAGTTTCCCTCAAGCAGTTTCTTCCCGCGAGCCACTATGGCTGTTTCTCTGATCAGGACAATCTTAACCTTTCAAGGGTAGGGTTAATCGTTATCACCCTCACCTATAAACACAAATGGCCTCCTAATGTATATTAAATGGGCCGCAGTGCGACCCGCGGCTTGGACATCTCTGGTTTAATGCTTGAACGCAATGTCCATCGCCTGATGATTCCGTTCAAGCACGAAACAGACTATCGCCACTCGGTGTTGACTTCAATGTCCACAAAAATAATTTTATTTCACAAGAACTAAATATACATTGGCCAGACAAAACGTGAACGCTTTATTTTTACTTTAACTGTATAATTATATAAATTATCTTATTCCTCTTTTTAAATATTTTCTTTTTAAATTTTATTTAACCCCAGAACAGCAAATTCAATACAACGATATGTTTACAATGTTATATCCCAAAATTTAGATTTCCGTGTCGAAAGACATTAAAATCTCTTAAGTACATGGAAAATGTTTGATGACATATACGAAAAGTTGAAAAGTTTTTAGCCCGACCAGGAAGACTTACCAAAACAAAAAATGTTTAATCTTTTGGTGAGCTTTTGCGAAGTGAGTTGAACCGAGAAGTTTTTTTTTATGTAAAATGTAAATATATGTTCTCAACAAAATAAGTAGATTGTAAATATATGTTCACAAGAAAAGAAGATCATGTAGTTGTGAAACGAGAAACACTTAACGTAATCCAAGGATTAAATATTGTCATTCGTACTTTAACAAATATGGTTTGAAATTATTAAATGATTTTTCGGACTAACATCCTCATGGTCACGTGTCAAGTGATGAAGTGGCCAGAGAAGTTACCGCAGGGCCAAGAGGCCAATTCACTTACGTCGCGAAAGTGCATTCCTCTTTGTCGGCTTTTTACTTTCTTATAGTGTCTGAATTTTTTTTTTTTTTTATTCATTTTTTTTTTTTTTTTTGGAGGAGGAGGAGGGGAATTGGGACGAATGTACATTCAGAGTTTCAACAATTGACACTTAATCAACCATTTTCTTCACCTCGCCCGGGGCTGCTTTTTAAACAAGACCAACGTTCTTTTACCGTTAAGAAAACCTCTCGACTTGAAGTAGACACAGCCCCAGAAGAAACAAACCACTCCAAAGAATGATGAGCCTAACTGCTGTTTTTTCTTTGATTCATTCAATGCTTTATTTATTAATAGCATCAGAAATTAATTTTATGTTGCTTCGTATCCGTTATAGTGTTATAATTCCGTATTTACAACAGAACTATTTTAGTCGAAAAGAAAGACATTCAGTTTAATAGCAGTGTTACAGTACATTATGTATATATAGTACTGGGAAATTTGTCTCGGCTTTCCAGCATCAAAGAGTTGAGGTTTAAAAAATTGCGACAAAACACGAATAAAAACAGCAAGATGTATATCAGCAAAACAATGTTTACCAGGCGTTTTAGTTTTATTATATATATTTATATATATATATATATATATATATATATATATATATATATATATATATATATATATATATATATAACAATTGCATAACAGTTTTTATAAGCATATTCTAATAAAGATTTGTTCTTGTTTTTTTAATTCGCATTTTAAAAATTGTCATGTATAAGCAATGTTTCTGTTGATATTTTTTTCATTTATCGTGTTTATAACTTTTGTTGTCGCCTACAACTCCAAATTATTAAAATGAATCCGAAAACTTCATGGAATATTGTAAATAATTCAAACTAATTTTTAATTAGGTTTTCTTTAAATTGTACCTAGTTATTTAAAAAAAGGGGAAAAAATTGTAAATTTGCATAACAAATTATCATTATTATAAATATAAACAGTAGAAAATTATTCAGATATTTCTCTCATGGTCAGCCCTATGTAGCTATGTTCAGAGTAGGAAATTCAAGTGGACTTAGCATAGTGAATAAAAGAAATTTATAAAATGAATGTCTTGCTGAAAATGGTTATATAGAACTTTTTTTGAATGGTAACAGTGATTGTATGAATAAGATCAGCTAATGAAGACTGCGTAGAACGAGTATTGGGCTAGTAGAATGAAAATCGACCTAAAGACACTAATAAAAATACGGCTAATTAATATTACTAAAACTTAGTCTCTCTTCTTTTCTTAATGTATATGCTGTAAATATTTATGTTTATCGATTACTTAATATTTCTTGCTTCAACTGAAACTTCAAAATATTGTGCGGATACCGAGTTTCAATTCTTTAGGCTAAAATGCTCACTCACTCAGACATTTAGACTCTAATTACGCTCTACCACTGAGCTATGTCTGAAAGTGCTTGTTAATAATTGCATATTCTAACACCAGCTGATTTTTGCCATTTGAATGAAAACACTCTATTCAGTGCCAATATCGAATAGATGTCAAAGGTCGATCAATGTTCAGTTCAAATCACCGGTCCCGTATATTAAGAGAGTATTTAACTACAAACCTCCGGTGTAAACGTGTCATTTAGGGTCCCAAGATTAGCCTAGAATATTCCTCCTTCGGATTAGTTTCCTTAAAGTGACAATAGAAACAGAACTGGTTATAAAGCAAATGATTCCAAGCTGTGCATAGGGAATGTCAATATGGACTTGTTGCACCTTTGCAACACCAAGCTCCAATGTCTAATTAAGGCTGTAAAAATACTCTTCTCTCTTTTATCGGCTAACGAACTTGTTTGTTATCTGATGTGCATTCTCCTTTACTGGAACTAATTTTTGTGTACTTCCGCCGATGGGTATAGTGCGAGGCTGCTATTTTTCCTCGAACACAATTATTTCAAATTGTTACACTTTTTACACCCACCTTGTTTATCCGCCGTCTTCATTAGCTGATCTTGAATAAGTATACATATCTGTACACTGTATATCTATAAATGTGCATATTTGTTAATAAGTATTTATATACTCAAGATGGTATATATGGAGATAAACGTTCGCAATATTATGTATTATATAGATGTGGGCATATTTATATGAATTTATTTACACAAATACATATAGAGTGCATTGCATAACACAGTATGTTTGTAAACAGCACGCAAGATTTTTACACAAAGATACTTACATGAAAATCGTTGCTCAAATATTTGAGGCACGCATGCAAATATACATATTTAGAGATAGATATAGATGCATAAAAATGAGTATGCAGTAAAAATTTGAATTTATATGCATAAGAATTTAAAGGCATGTATACAAGTAAATACAAACAGACGTATTTGTGTTTGCATTTTTACATAAACCGTCTATATATATGGTTATCAATGTATGTAGCTATACATATATGGCGTGCTTGTATATATAAACGTATATTTTTATATATATATATTTATAAATCTATACGTAATGTGCGAGCATTTTTGAATATATATATATAGATGTGTGTGTGTATGTATACATATATATATATTAGCAAGAAAATAATTGGACATAAATATATATATAAAATTATATGTGTAAGCAAGCACATACACATAATCCCCTTTACATACATACAGACACATAGACACACACACATATATATATGTGTGTGTGTGCTTGCGCGCGCGCGTGTGTGTGTGTGAGTATAGAGAGGGAGAAGAGAAATGGTTTCAATAGATTAATATTTCTTGGTAGATATGGCCTGCTTATATGTATAAAGTATATTCTCACACACACACACATGCATATACATGTATATATATATATATATATATATATATATATATATATATATATATATATATATATATATATATATATATATATATATATATATATATATATATATATATTTGTTGCTCCATATCCATCCAATACAGACATATATTTTGTAATATACATAATTCTTACAAGAAATTATTTGTATATATATATATATATATATATATATATATATATATATATATATATATATATATATATTCTTGTGCATGCCTGTCGATACATACGCACAATCACATTCCCACACACATACAAATATATGTACATGTAAATATATCTTTAAATGCTTATGCCTACCATATTTGCGTTTATCTATGTTAACCTCAATGTCTCGAGAAAGCAGTGGTCAGCTTTTCCTTATTGTAGTTATGATGACACAATGTCACGTGTTACCTCGGGACCGATAAACGGAAGAGAAGAAAAAATGAGGCGTATGAAACGAAGCTATTTTTTTCTCAAATGAATGAAGATTTGATGATGTTTTCAACCAACAGGGGGAAAAAAGGCAAATAAGTAAAAAAAAAAAAAAAAAAAAAAGATCAATTCTTGTTTATATCATTATGATGAATTCATAACAAAATGGACGTCAAAACAAAAAAAAAATTGGTGAATCCATATTTTTCGGTGAGTTATATATAACAAATGCAAGTGGAAACGTAAATGATTTATATTTCTTGTATTTTTTCATGTTAAATAAATTTTCTCTGAACGTAGTAAAGTTTTTGTTTAATATTACAATTAAGAAATATATCGTCACAAATTTTATGTTCGTCTGTGTTTCAAACAAAAACAAAATATCTCACTCGAAGGGCGGCATGTTTCTTTAGCATTTACAGTGTAATGTTTCATGAACTCTCCTAATTTCTGGATTTGTTTCATCTATATATATATATATATATATATATATATGTGTGTGTGTGTGTGTGTGTGTGTGTGTGTGTGCGCGCGCGCACGCGCGTGTGTGTGTATGTGTGTGTGCGTGTTTGAGCGTGTGTGTTTATTCAGATATAAATAAAATATATCTTTAAAATGACAACAGGAATAAAGAAATAAGGAAAGCTTTTTCTTTACCAACGCGTTTCGGCCTCTGAAAGACATTTACCTTAAGTCCGACGGGTGTGTTGAATGTTTTTAAAAAAATATACAAAGACACACGCGATTTACAGTCGCTCTCAACACGGTAAAGCTCAGAATAAACGCTTTAACTAATATCTATACAACACAAAAATAAAGTACATCTTAATCAGTCAAAACATGAAGAGAAATTAACAACACCTAAAATAAACGACCTTGAAAATGACTAAAGAAATGGCTGAAAACAATTGGGACAATGGACAATATAATCAATCTTTAAACTCGCTTACTCCCACCAAACAGAAAAATGTAAGAAGGCTGGTTAAACTAAATAAAAAATTAAATGAATTTTTCTTGCCTGTCATATTTAACGAAATATGTTTAAAATAAAAGTTACTGCCCAAATATACATTAATAAATATATAAAAATTTCGCACATCGACTTACTTTGTTCATAATACGATTTCCACTAGAAAAAAAAAAAAAAAATATATATATATATACTTATAGCTCTGTCACATAATGCTGAGCATTGTATTTATAACACCAGAGAAAGAAATATATTTATACGCATGTGCAAGTATATGTGCGTGTATGTATATTTTTTCATACACATACCTAAACATATATATATATATATATATATATATATATATATATATATATATATATATATACACACACATTTAGGATATTACAACAAAAACATGTAAGAATCGCTGCACAATTGCAGTCGTGCTTCAACACATAACGATGTATCTCCTCAGGTGATTGTAAATTACTGGCGTGTGAGCAAGTAATTTAGTTTCAAAAGCAAAATACATCCTCATTTTTTGAGAAAATAAAATTGCTCTTATCAACCAATCGAATATGACATACGTTAAATTCAAACTAAGCGAAAAAGAAAACAATTAGTATTTATTATTTTAGAAATGTGTCATAGCCAATATTTGACACAACAACGGACATTAACTTAAAGACTGATACAAATGGTTACAATAAATGTAAATATGCTAAACAGTCAACCTTCATAAGAAATAAAAGCTGAGTGTAAAGAGGTAATGTAACCGAATGCCCAACCAGTTATAAGCTTTGTGAATTTCTTACATAAATTTTTGTAGTTAATAAATAAAAGGCATCTTTAAGAAACTAGTAAATAATTTAAATATATAGAATTATTTGGTAAATAATATATAAACGATAAATAGATATCATCCATATAAGATGTTAATAATATCAACCAATCAATGTAAAATGTCAAAAATACTAACTAAATACTAATACATCCGTATAAGATTTTAATAATATTATCAGGAGATCAATACATAACTAAATTAAACCCAAATTAATTATTTTAAATAAAAAAGATAAGCCATATATGGTGCAACACAGTTCAACTAAAATCTAAGGAAAAACATTGAGAAATTCCAAACTGAATTGTAAGGTAAAAGGTAAACTATGCATACAATTTACCGTTAATTCAGATCTTTGATTTAATAAAGAATTATCAAAAGAACTGATAATTTCCAATTGTTTATGCAAACACAGAAAACAGGGTTCATATAAGGATCTACACGACCTTACGATTTTTAAAATTTTCCATTTTACCTTAGGAGTTTTATTATCATCTTTTAAACTTCGAAAATATTTAGAAAGTGATGTATTATTTCTCTATTATTGGTAAAGGACAAGATATGTTGATACCACCTAGTCTTAAAAGAATTCATAGTACTACCAATATTTCAACTGTTGGATTCTCTATTGTAGAGATAGTACTTAGGTAGACAAGAGATTTATTTGAACATTTGTTTAACAATGGGCATTGGTCAGAATTCTTACAATTACATTGGCCAATATCATTAATAATATTTATCTTGGAACCTGCATTATGATCCAGATTATTAAATTGGTTTAAAATTTTGTTATTGTGTAACTTTATAATCTTCTCAAGATTATTGGTACAGTTATAACTTGTTTTAATGTGTTTCTGTTAAATATTTTACTAAGAAGATTACTTTTAGGAAAACTTCTGGCCTAACTTAGTAATGTTAGATAAGTGTGTGTACCAAATGATCTTCTTATTTCTATTTCTTTTCTTTAGCGGTGTTTATAATACTGTTTTAAAGAATAGTGGTTACAACTACGCTGAAAATACCTGTCCTTTGTTTCTCTAAATTTCCATCCTTTATTCATTCCCCTTTGTTCCTGTCCTGCCATCTATTCACAAAATCTCGTAGGTTTCTCTCAGGTTCTCTCTGCATCCTTCTATCTTTATTTTGTCTGTCGAACCCTCTTTCCTCATAATGGGACTCAGATGTTTCAACTGTTTCTGATTGCAAGTATAAGTCTCAAAGTAGCTTCTACTGGTTGCATGCATCGTCCAACGGTCTTCTTAGCATTTGTCAGTACAAACACACCTGTGTCGCTTCAAGTCTGTGAGATTTTCTTGCATTCAATGTCACATAAGAGATGAGATATTACAAATCAGTGGATCACTCTTTTCATTGTTTATAACAACATTTTCATTTCTTTATACTTCACCATACTTAATTTCTAGAATATATCTTCCATTGTTCCTATGCAATTTAGAATCTGTCTCATTTTTTGTCTTCTTCCAGTTAAATTTCTTTACCTGCTTGATTTTGACGTCCCAATATGTAGCTCGCATCTTGGACTGACTCTTTTGCTTGCAACCGCACACTCTATATTCTTAAAGTTAATAGTACTTTTTGTTTGCTTTCCTTTACTACCTTGTCTAAGAAATCTTTCAGTTTTCTTTCTGAGTTTGCTATCAAGACATTGTCATTTCCGCATCTTATGTTAAGATTATGTCCGCCATTAATAAATCGTAATTGTTCTTCTACTTCTCTCTTGATTGTCTACTTGTGTGGGTTTGGTAAGTGCAGCGGGAAAAATAATTCTTGTTTTACTCGTCTTTCTGTTTATCTAGATTCATTCAATTCGTTTTCTGTCCACCCACAGAATTTTTGTTCATAGGTAGAGATACTGTTAAGATTATCTCTGCCTTAATTATTATATTCAATCAGTTAATTGGCATACATGATGCATGTTTGGGTGATTATGTCTCTTTTGATTCTTGACTGAATAGGAAGAAGATATTCCCACAGTAGGTTGCCATTTCTTTCTGCGTTAGATTGGTTGCCAACTGATGTAATGGAATCAACTGTCACTCCCATGAGTGACTCCACTATAGGAAATAACTACCTAAGTATCTGTAAGTCAACGGACAACAGAGACTAGCCGAAATCTTTTTCGGGTACAGTAGAACTACCTCCGGGCAGAGAGGAACCCGGACGAGACTTCGCCGAAGGGCAGAGTCTCGTTCGGGGAGGTAGACTGCCCCTGAACCCGTTTATGCGGGTTCAAAAGGGAATATTTTTGGCCGAGCCTACGGGATCGGAGAACCCACGTTAAACCGGCCTTGTGCCACATGCACCCTCGTGGGTAGGTAGCTAAATATACTAGCCGAAATCTCGGAAGACCCACGTTAAACTTGGCCTTGTGCCACATCTACTACTGTGGTGAGGGCTAGCAGATATTGACTAACCGAAATCTTTTTCGGCTTGCAGGTCGAACTCTCTGCCGCTGATCAGAGAGGAACGTGGGCGAGGCTCTGCCGAAGGCCAGAGTCTCATTCGTGGAGGTAGACCAACCCGATCCCGTTTATGCGGGTTCTACGGTTTGTTTGTTGTTTTTTTTTTGGCCGAGACTACGGGCTCGGATAACCCACGTTAAACTTGGCCTTGTGCCACATCTACCCTCATGGGGGTGGTGCTAGTAAATACAGACTAGCGGAAATCTTTTTTCAGCTGTTCTGTCGAACTCTCGGCCTTCGGGCAGAGAGTAACCCGATCGAGGCTATATCGAAGTGCAGATTCTCGTTTCGGGAGGTAGACAGACCCGATAACGTTTATGCGGGGTCTACGGGGAATTTTTGGCCGAGCCTACGGGTTCGGAGACCCCAGATTAAATTCGGCCTTGTGCTACATCTAACCGCGTGGGACAGTTTTTAGATACTCTAGCTGGAATCTTTTCAGCTGTGCTAGTGAAACCCTCTGCCTCCGAGCAAAGAAGATGCCCAAACAAGGCTATGCCGAAGGGCAGAGTCTCGTCTCGGGAAACAGCTTCCAACCCCACTTTTTATACGGGTTCTACGGGCTCGGATGCCCCACATTAAATCCGTCCTTTAGCCACATCTGATCGCATAGGAAGGTTAGTAAATAGACTAGCTGGAATCTTTTCCAGCTGTACTGGGCGAACTCTCTGCCTTCGAGCAGAGAGGAACCCGGACGAGGCTATGCCAAAGTGCAGTGACTTGTCTAGGAAAACAGCTACCCGACCCCGTTTTATACGGGTTCTACGGGAATTTTTGGCTGAGCTTACGGGCTAGGATTCCCCACATTAAACGCAGCCTTGTACCACAAATGATCGCGTTGGGATATTAGTAAATACACGACATGGAAACTTTTCCTGCTGTACTGGTCGAACTCTCTGCATTCAGGCACAGAGGAACCCGGACAAGGCTATGCCGAAGGGTGGAGTCTCGTCCGAGGAGGTAAACAGACCGGATCCCGTTTATGCGGGGTCTACCGGGAATTTTTGGCCAAGCCTATGGGCTCGGGAGCCCCACATTAAATTCGGCCTTGGGTCACATGTGACTGTGTAGGGCAGTTGCTAGATACTCTAGCTGAAATTTTATTCAGCTGCGCTGGTCAAACTTTCTGCGTCCGAGCAGAGTTGATCCCCAGACG
Source organism: Acanthosepion pharaonis (assembly GCA_903632075.3). Classification (NCBI taxonomy): domain Eukaryota; kingdom Metazoa; phylum Mollusca; class Cephalopoda; order Sepiida; family Sepiidae; genus Acanthosepion; species Acanthosepion pharaonis. The sequence goes on along the minus strand of CAHIKZ030001768.1, from coordinate 813,776 downwards.
AAGCTATGCCGAATGGCAGAGTCTCGTCTAGGGAAACAGCTACCTGTGCCCCTTTTTATACGGGTACTACGGGCTCGGATTCCCCACATTAAACCCATCCTTGAGCCATATCTGATCGCATAGGAAGGTTAGTAAATACAATAGATGGAATCTATTCCAGCTGTACTGGGCGAACTCTCTGCCCGAAGGCAGAGAGGAACCCGGACTAGGCTATGCCAAAGTGCAGTGTCTCGTCTAGGGAAACAGCTACCCGACCCCGTTTTATACGGGTTCTACGGGAAATTTTGGCTGAGCTTACGGGCTCGGATTCCCCATATTAAATTCAACCTTATACCACAAATGATCGCGTTGGGTGGTTTGTATATACACGAGACGGAAACTTTTCCAGCTGTGCTGGTCGAACAGAGAAACCTGGACAATGCTATGCCGAAGGGCAGAGTCTCGTCCCAGGAGGTAGACAGACCTGATCCCGTTTATGCGGGGTTTACGGGGATTTTCTGGCCGAGCCTACGGGCTCGGGAGCCTCACATTAAATTCAGCCTAGTACCACATGTGACTGCGTGGGGTCAGCTTCTAGATACCATCTGGTTGGAATCTTTTCCAGCTGTGCTGATCAAACTCCCTGCCTTGGAGCAGAGAGGATCCCCAGACGAGGCTATATCGAAGGGCAGAGTTTCCTCTCGGAAAACAGCTACCCGACCCCGTTCTGTACGGGTTCTACGGGAATTTTTGGCTGAGTCTAAGGTCTCGAATGTCTCACATTAAACCAGGCCTTGTACCACATCTGATCTCGTGGGGAGGTTAGTAAATTTCACTAGTTGGAATATTTCCCAGCTGTGCAGGTTAAACTCTCTGCCTTCAGGTTGAGAGGAACCCGGATGAAGCTGTGCCGAAGGGCAGAGTCTCATCTGACGGGGTAGACAGGCCCGATCCCGTCTACGGGGAATTTTTGGCCGAGTCTACTGGCTCGGGAGCCCCACATTAAATTTAGCCTTGGGTCACATGTGACTGTGTAGGACAGTTGCTAGATACTCTAGCTGGAATTTTTTCAGCTGTGCTGGACAAACTCTCTGTCTCCAAACAGGGAGGATCCCCAGACGAGGTTATGCCAAAGGGCAGATTCACATCTCGAGAAAACATCTACCCGACCCCGTTTTATACGGGTTGTACGGGAAATTTTGGCTGAGCTTAGGGGCTCGGATACCCCGCACCAATCTCGGCCTTGTGTCACATCCTACCTTGTGGGGAGACTGGTAAATATCGTCTAGCTTGGATCTATTCAGTATGACTCAGACTTACGCGAGAACTACCGACCTTCCAATAGTAGCACTCACTACTGGATTGACTTGCGATGACCTTGTGCATAACTGTTACCTTTATTCTTATTGTATTGGTTTTTACAATAAACCTTTACTTATTTTATCCACCGTGTTTTCAAGTATATATTCCTATTAGCACGAAATATAACACGAAATATAACAAGAAATAAGTCTATAAGACCCAGTCTGCCTTGCTATTCAACTCTTGGCTGGGAAGAAAAGATGGATTCATTCCTTTCACAAAAGTTTTTGCGCGTAAGTGAATGAAACAAAGCCGACTAGAATTCGAACTCGGCTCTCTGGATTTCTCATTCTGAGCCGATATCCATTACACGACAATCAACATTCAATTAGCACATTACTATAGTGAATTAGGTTCACTATAGCAATAGTCTGCGAAATTATCTTACTAACCTCTGCTCTATGCTTATTTATTGAGAAAAGATGTCTGACACTAAGCCACATGATTGCCCACGTTCTGAAGAGACGTGGTATTTTAAAATAATTAAATCTATTCCTTGATTTGAATATTGTGATGTAAAAAAATAAGAATATGTATTTCAATCTCAAGAGGAAAGTCTCCATTGATGGATGACAATTTACCAGTAATGATGAATTTTAGAATACCATTCTGAATGCTGGATGCTGTTGAATATCGAGGCGCACAACAGCTCACAAAAGCAATCTTTGATCAACAACTTCTCGGACTACTTTCAAGACATAATCCTACATTTTTACATCCAGGTTGTTTTTATAACATTTTCATCATCACAATAACAAGTTTTACAATTTTTGTTAAAAATATGTTTTTTAATCATTTCACCCCATGCAAGCCAGTAAAGTCACTAAGATACATGGGGTTATTCAGTGTGAAAGAATAAGAAAAAATATAAGCATTATTAGGGAGCGAAAATAAAAGAAGAGTAATCAAGCAGACAGTAGATAGCGATTGACATAGCATTTAAATGTTTAAAGATCACAGCTGGAAAGTATGGAGCCAGAAGAGAGTTCCACAGACGTGAAGTGCGGGAAAAGAAACTGTTAGTATAGAACCTGACAAACCGAAATGCCTGGTCAGAACCAATCTTTATAAACTTTGAGCAGATTGTACAATTATAATTTTTAACAAAATAATGTTTCTAGAAATTTTTGAGTAACTTGACTAAAAATGTGAAATTAAATAGTGAATATAGTTCAAACCAAATGAAAGAAAAATTCGAATAATAGTTTTTAAGGCAGGATTTCTCTAGCGCAAAACAATGTTCTGAGATACATTTAACCGTTACTGAATTAACTTATGTTTAAAGACTCTCTCCGCTTGAAAGATTGGCGTAACACAATCTTCTCATTCCTCGTTGATCTTGTACCAAGTTAAGCTGTATTTGGCTTAGCATTTATATATTTAGGGGTTAGAAAGCTAATTGTGTACCTTCTTGCGGCGATTTTTATCATGGCACACTATATTGGTGGCCTATATGTGCGCATGCGTATAAAAACATTAAAAATATATAAGGATTGACCTCGATGATTAAAAAAAAAAGATACTGTGAATGACAGCTGCGTGACCCACTATTATGTCTATGAGCCAGACACTCGTTACAATGAGTTCACTTATACAACACCAACGCCGGAAATGTGAAGAATTGTAACTGGTGCCAGTGCCCCCTTTCGGGGTAGCTGCTCTGGCGGCTTACCACCTTAAGGAGAAGGACCATCCTGTGTCCACTTCGGGGGACTAAATGAGTTGAAAAAATATCTTGCCTGACATCCGGAGATAACAGCTAATTATGTAAGGTAAAGGGAAAAAAAGAAGAAAGCAATATAAGAAATATAAAACTGAATAGACATTAAGCAGAACGAAAATGTGGAAAAAGAATAGAGAAGGGAGCTAGTAGATGAGAATTAAAACACACACACACACACACACACACACACACACACACACACACACACACACATATATATATATATATATATATATATATATATATATATATAGAGAGAGAGAGAGAGAGAGAGAGAGAGGAGTGAGTGAGTTTAAGTTAGCTCGGCACAAAGCCACACATATGGACCGTCTAAAAAGAAACAATTTCATTAATAGGAATTATATATATATATATATATATATATATATATATATATATATATATATTATTGACCCCATGCAAGGCGGGCGAGTCACTAGTACGCAAGGAGCTACAGAGTGCAACTAAGGGAAAATACTGGGTATAGGGGGGTTAAGGAAAGGATAAAATGAAGAACGGAAGAGGATAAGAGAAGAAAGGGGATCAAGGCAAAAAAGATGTCGATTGATATTATATTTAAATTTTGAATATTATGATTATCAGGGAAACAAGAAAGAGGGGCGGAGTTCCACTATTGGGAAGTGCAAAAGAAGCTGTTGCAGTAGAAGAAACGATTATATTAAACAATTTCGCCAGTAAAAGGGTGGGACCTTAATGCCAACCTAGTAACACGCTTAAATTCATGCAGCCGAGTCTCATCAGATCAGATGCCATGAAAATATGTATAGAAAAAACAGAGAGAAGTCACATTACGTCGGTGAGAAAGTGACTGGAGTCTAGATCCCAAGTCAGGACCGATCACATTGCATATCCATCCTTGGATTTTGTCGAGAAACTCGAGATGAACAGCGGGGTCGCCAAATTATATATGGCAACAGTATTCCATGCATGGACGAATGGTAGATTTGTGGATGTGAAGGATGGACTCAGACGAGAAAAACCTTCCGACGCAACACAGAGAACCAACTTTCCTTAAGGTAGATGCTGCAAATGATTCAATGCAGTTGTTCAACCTCAGGTCGATGAAGAATGTGGGACCAAGAAGGCGCTGTGAGCCGCTCTCGTGGAGTTGAGCATCAGTCACGCTGATAGGAGGCAGGAACGTTTCCCTACGGTGAGTAAATAACATAAGTTTTGTTTTGGATGCCTTAAAATTCACAAACCATTCCCTGCCCCGGTCAACCACAGATTGAAGCTCGTTTTCGAAACCAACCTCCAAGTTAACATTGTCAGCAATATTTATATATATATATATATATATATGTGTGTGTGTGTGTGTGTGTGTGTGTGTGTGTGTGTGTGTGTGTGTGTGTGTGTGTGTGTGTGTGAACTTGGTTCGTCAGGGCAGAGGGAGCTTCCGTTTAGCGCGTCACATCATACCAACTTGGCACCGGAGAACAGTCAACCAAGCCAAATTTCGTGCTTTCAAGCCAAATTTTTCATGTCATAGATCTCTTGAAGTTTTTCATATCTGCACAGTTTCGTATCCAAAGGTAGCCAAAGAAAATTTTAGAATGGATTTTTTTATTAATCCAACAGATTTTTATAACTTTAAACGTTATATGTAGGTGCTATTTATTTATTTATTTATTTTCGCCTACTGACGTGAATGTTCAAGAAAACATATTAAAGAAAAATTTACGCTCCTCCAAGCCGGTAGACGAGAATAAATAAATATACTGAAAGATCTATGACAGGAGAAATTTCGTTTAAAAGCACGAAATTTGGCAGCGTCTGGGGACTGTTCTCCATGTCCAAGTTGGTAAGGAGTGCCAGGCTAAATATATATATATATATATATATATATATATATATATATATATATATATATATATATGATCGAAATAAAAGTATAAAATTTAATATTACAAGACATATTAAAACAATATTAAATAATAAAAAAAAAAACTCAACAAGGGGGGGGGAAGCCCACGGGAGATTCAAAATTAAAACAGAGAAATGTACAATAAGAATAGGTGGAAAAAAAAAAAAATACGCATATATATATATATATGTTTGTATATATGCAAGAAGGAACTAGAGGCAGATGACAGGGAGTCCCAGCAAACACTCACGTTGTTTGCACAAAGAAGGCTTAAATTTTGTACCTACAAAAATATCTTTATATATATATATATATATATATATATATATATATATATATATATATATATATAATAATGTGTAGATTCAATAGGCCCGTTAATAAAATTTGAAGAATAAAAAACAACATTGTTATATGGGAATAAAGCGTCGCTGCTGACATTTGAGTTATTCTCTACATTGATCGTCAGTCAACAAATATAGGTGATTCCATTATTGAATTAAGTAGACCACGTGACCATAGAGGAAACTCATATATGGGAAGTCGCGTGACATCTAGAGGATTTCATTCCCATTCTATCCTCTATTACTATTCGGGTCGTTATTTCTACTCTATCCTCTATTACTATTCGGATCACCATTCTATTCTATCCTCTATTACTCTACGGACCGCTGTTTTCTACTGTATTCACTATACTATTTCTCTATTCAGATCAGTATACGGGTTACTTGTCGAGCGAGTACTATTCGAGCAACTACTATTAGTGCGAATGATATTCGAAGGCGTCTGACACCAAAATTTTTCAACGGCGTTACTATAGTTGTATCTGCGATTACAAAGTCTCTACTACAACGTGCTACAACGAAAGTGACAACGTGTATTCGATGGCATTACAAAAGTGGCAACGAGTGTTCGTTGATATCACAAAAAAACTGATACTAATATTGTCAATAAAATTGATGACATTTATTATATATTAACCTTTTGACTGATTTGAAGCACGAAGAGATAGATTTTAATGTCGGAATTTTCGAACCCGCCTGTGTCCTTTTTCAAAGATACGAGGAACAAACAAAGAAGTGAGACGTACTCTTCCGAAGAATGTTATTGGTTAGAGGTTTGTCTGTAGAAATTATACTCTCTGAGTAAACCAAAATCTGTTTAATCCTTCAATGTTTGAATTTCATTTCGTAGAAAATATGCGTCCTACGAAATTTCTTGAACATTCAAGCAGGTAAATGTAATTAATACTATTTAATTAAAAACAGAGCATTTATTTAAATAAACTGTATCTATAAAAATAACGTATAAACAGAAAATATATTAAATAATTTTTGGACTTAATCCATTTCATTATCCTTAACTATAACACGACACACACATACATATATATATAATTTTTGTGTGTGTGTAACAATTGAGGCGCAGTATGCAAAATTTTGACATGAGACGCTCAAATGCCAAGACCCCATTCACGTTCATACGCTAAAAGCTGCCGCGCTGAAAACTACAAAGAGACCGCCCCAAACAACGGCGACACAGTTCACAGTGAGAACTAAATTTTAATTATAGACATATAACAACATTTCACTGTTTCTCACATACGTACATTAACAAATATTCAACACGAATAATGTTGCCCGTAACTTATGTCTGTCTCTCATAATTTTTACGTAATTAAAGGTCTTTTTTTTTCTTTTCAAAAACAAATATAAGTTGAATTTGGGCTAGTGGGCCATCGTTATTTCGCACACTTCTCAATTCTTACGCAGAAAAAATTGTACTTGGATTAAACGAAAATTACTTACGATATAATACATATTACTTATAATATAATACATTCCTTCTTGGTGTCAATTTTGATGGCACGGGTACACTATATATATATAGAAAATATAGAAAATAATCGTCCTTTGACAGAATTCGAACCTGCATCCTATACGGAAACGTCATTTACGCTGACGTGCCTCGGCCACAAAGGAGATTCATGGAAGATTGAAGTTTATAAGCAGTAAATTCGACCTTGCCTTGAACGTTCCTTTGTGGCCGAGACGGTAAGGCACGTCAGCGTAAATGACGGTTCCGTATAGGATGCAGGTTCGAATTCTGTCAAAGGACGAATATTTTCTATGAAAATTTCTCGGACATTCAGGCCGGTAAATGTTATTTAATACTGTTTATTATAAACAGAGCATTTACTTAAATACTTGTATCTATAAAAAAAGAACGTTAAACATAAAAAATGTCTTTAATAAATATATATATATATATATATATCAGTTTACACATGCGCATTAGACTCGCAAATATGCATTTGTTTATATATATATATATATATTAACTACTGTGTGTGTGTGTTTGTGTGTGTGCACGCGTGTGTGTGTGCGTGCACGCGTGTGTGTGTGTGACGTCGTTAATGGGATTTTTTTTTAATTACCAAAAATGCGGACTTCATGAAAGTGATAACAATGAAGTGTTATGTTTTTGTGTGTGGGTGAAAGCAGAGATCCTGTGTGAAACATACGGGAGAAGTAATTATACGAATGTCGTCGGTTAAGTGGCCACACGCGAAGTAACCAACTAACGCAGCTGCTAATCGGAACCTCATATTCTTCCTGTCTCTTTCAGATGTTCTATCAAATATGAACAAAATCTCCGCCTTAATCTCACTTTTTCCACATGAATTTTTAATACAGCGCAAATCTCGGTTCTCGAACGTCTCACATGTCGAACAAATCGGTTTTCGAACAGAAAATTCGAGATGAAAATGCCTCGATTACCGAACAAATTATCGGTTCTCGAACAAATTATCGGTTCTCGAACAAAATTGCCGAACCGAGTTAACCCGAACGGAATAATTTCTGAGTCGAGCGCCGTGTTCTATACATTCGTGCTGCGCTTTTCTTTTCCAATTTTTTTTTCTCTACATTGATTCCTATTTAAAAAAAAAATAGTTCTGGTTTATGAACATTTCGGGTTACGAACTGCATTCAGGAACGAATTAAATTCGTGAACCAAGGTTCCACTTTAATAATCCTTAAGAATATGCAAGTGGTGTACTGGATAGCGGCTCTCAATGAGAAGAGCCGAGTTCGAATTATAGTGGCGTTTGTTACAGACACTTACGCAGAAATACATTGGAAATGGTATGGATCCATCTCACCCTCACTAACTACGGATTAAACAGTAGACATTTCTTCTGGAAAAATGTTATTCTCAAATTGTTAATGTCCACTCACAAAATGGAATTATTCTTACAATAGTAATGGTATTTCTGCTTTAAATAAGTCAAAAAGGGTTGATAAGCCATAAAAAATGAATCAATAATCCCATGTTTAAATCCACATTTTCCTGGCGCAAGTTAAACAGTTTTTTTCATACATTTCTGATCCTTTCAAATTTGTATTTCCTTGATTTTAAATGAAAACTTGGAAAATTTTTAACATAATTTAGTGAAATTATTTCCCTTTCCGAAATTATAACTTACACTTGTATTTGAATAAATAAAGTTCTAAAATTAAAATAAGCGCAGATCGATTAATATTTAGACATTTTTTTTTCGTTATTTCACGTACAACTCTGTTGTTCTCTCACTGAAAATTTCAAGATAATGACCTTCTACAACATGCTGTCATTTGATGCTTTAAGTAACTTTTGATCTTTTATCATTCCAATTTTTCCATGTTTTATCATAAATTACCTCAGACACGTTAAGTATTCGTTGTTTCCCCTTGCTTTTCTTGCATTCAGTATATCCTGTGAGTGTTAAATTTTCAGAGCTTTCTTTCCTCATTATGTATTCAGGAACATCTCTCTCTCTCTCTCTATCTATCTATCTGTCTATATATCTATCTATCTCTCATTCACACACACACACACACACACACACACCTCGAAAATCACTGTACTTGATTCGGGGGAGTGGGTAAATAGTAGTTATTTATACTTGAGTCTACAAGTGTTTATTTAATTTGGGAGAGAATAAGTATTGATCGTTTTTGCTTGATGCTATAAGTATTTACTTGATTCGGCTACAGGGTAACTATTTGTCGTATAAACTTGGGTCGGCAATCATATATTTGACTGTACCTCCATAAAGACGCGATACCTAACGTTTAAAATGAATTTTTAATAATGAAAAATCTTTCTTGAAGCTTTTATTTTAGTTTTAATTTCAAGCTGATGGATTAAATTTAATATTTTCAATAAGCTGTATTTCAAAACTAATTTGAATTGATTAGAAGAATTTTTCGTTTTGAAATTTCTAAAGAAAAAATTAATTTAGCGCCATTTTTGCAAAGTGTTATAAAAATGTAAATCTCTTTAATAAAAATCTATCAAACTAGAATATACTTTTATAAGAAATATATTTTGAGGAATATTAGTTGATACAAAGTATAATTAATCTGCTTTGTAACAACTATTATTTACTTTAAGTTCAAAATATCACAGAAATGCATTTTAACACAGTGGTAGCTGTTTACTTATGCTGACAGCTTTTTAGCATCTCTATTACAGTCCGAGGACAGATAGATTTTTACCTATGTTGTTGTTGAATGTTGTTCTACGGGGGTTTTAATCGTAAAAATAATTGAGGAATATAACGCGAGAACCTTTTAAGTACTCGGTAATCTTAAAGATTTCAGAAAATACTCTCCATAATCTAATGATTCATTGAATTTTAGAGAATTTTGGCTCTAAATTTATTTCAGTTATCACTTTCATTTTCTTTTAATGTCGTCTATGGGCGACCGTAACTACAAAATTGGTATGTTTTTGCACATACAAAATTATTTTGAAAATAATCAGGTCTTGAGATTGTAATAAGCTTTATAATATATGATTAGCAGATATTTGATAAGACGGGGGTCCAAAAGAATATTGATCATTTAAGTTCTCCAAAGAGTTCTGCTATAAATTAATACAGTCACTAAAAATTATCTTGTTGAATTTCTCGAGTTTTCATAAAATTAAGTAAGGGGATGAAACAAACATAAAAAAAAAATATTTTTAACAAGATTTTCTAATGTAAATCATTTCCCGAAATATTTTAATTCATTTGTGAATAAGTCTCGAAAGTTTCATTAAAATGCGACTAATATTTAATTTTGCAAGAATTTCCAAATTAATGGGTTTTCACTACAAAAAAGACGCTAAAATTTGTTATACTAATCTATAGTACATTGGCTGACGCAAAAAAAACAGGATTTTTAATAAAAATTTAAAAGTTCTAAACAGGATTTAAAAATTTAAATATTCCAAAAGTACATTGATCGTTCCTCTTAATAATAACATTAAGATTTGGGCGATAAAACTTTGTTTTCATTAGTTTTGGAGCATTTTTTTTCATCACGGTATGCTAAATTTTACTGATTTTGTGGAGGAACCTACTTGATGGTTAAGCATTGATTCGCATAATGCTTTCACTACATGTTGCTTGTAAATTGATTCCCACTGAGTGCTCAGTTACTTTGGCCTTGTGCCAAAGCTAGTGTGGTCTAATAAAGTTCTTAAAACATACATTATTTGAGTTTAAATTTTGTTGTTGTTACGCAATTTATTCTACACAGTACATGCGAGTGCTCTGACCACTCGGCTAGGGCTCCAAGTACCAAACAACTTCCGGCGAGGATATGATCTGAGGAAGCGAGGTTCCGGCGTCATTAGCAATCGTCGGAAGCAGCCAGATTCCTCGCTTAGAAGTTAGTCTGCAGAGAGGTCATTGGGTGAATCGACAAGCGTCTTTGGACAGGAAGAATTCATATTCTACAAGTGAAACTGACGGTAATGGCCAATATTTCTGCACGGTACTGAATGTACCTTTTGGCCCTCTTTGATTTTATCATGTTCCTGAAGAGAACAAGGTTGATGCCGAGTTGATGTAAACAGACAAGTTTCACATAAGAAACATGTTGTGTGTAGCTTTCGGTTATCATTGATTCACCGTCTATGTGCATATGCCTGTGTCTGCGTGCATGTATATATGTCTGTGTTTACGTGTGGAGGTGTGCACATGCGTATCTATATCGATAATAGAAATCTAAGTTGTGTGCGTCGCCCGTGTTTTTCAAAAATGTAATCCCATAAAACTATATATATATATATATATATATATATATATTCTGAATCAGCAACATCTTAAGAAGATTTTCTTTTTTTTCTTTACTAATATTCATCAAATGCAAGGCCCAAGTACCACTCAATGTAGACGTTTACTGTATAAGGTTCTTGTGTGAACGTAAGAGTATGAATGCAGTTTAAGAGGTTATGCATGAAATTTAACTGTTAATCTGATGAGATTGATGGTAGTGATCGAGAAAGCATCCTCTCAGGATCCTGTTCCGCAACGTTACAGTTTTGGGGAAGAAGCTGTCCTAGTATTTGGACTTACTTGCATATATAAACCTAGTAATTTTTCAAATCTTTGTTCTCAACCTCTGAAAAAAAAATCATCGGCTATCTCGACACTAGCGGCAAGCGCTTCCTCGTCTTCCTGGTTTATTGGTGAAAAAGTTCAGGCTAAATGCAAACATGCTACAGGCAAACGACACCGGAAAGAAGCGGTGTAGATTTGCGAACAAAAATATCCTGACAACTGAAAAAGAGACGCAAATTAAGAGGTTAAAAGAAAAGTATTATTGCGGTTATCAAAAGACAAGGAAGTTGTGGAGAGATATGATAATTCACTTCCTGAAGAGAGAAGGAATGATAGATACTTATAGTGGGTGCAAACGTAACTTGTATGGTTATCTTCGCCAACATGTGTCTTCATTGTGTAATCTATATCTCTAACTAATAATAGCCCATTAAAGCTCACAGTAGATATTGCATCAATTATAAAATTAAAATAAATATCAGTGTTAATTTTAGGTTTATAAAACGATCCTATATTTTAAATTTATAAAAATCCGATATTGATTATAGGTTTATAAGTATCCAGTATTAATTATAGGTTTATCCATTAATACCCACCCTCCATTTTGGAGACGAAGGGCATTAATGATTAAAGTCAGTTTTTGTATGTCTTCGTAAATATTATTTGGTAATAAATTCATTCACTTAGCATTCCTTATTCGAATTCGAGACCGATAACTTAATACTTTAGATATTTGTGGAGTTAATTTAAATATTCAGTTAAAATTCAAAGTCTACAAGCCTTTTCTTCTTATTAATAAACTTACACATCTGAATAAATTTGAACCAAGAGTTAAACAGAAAAACATACAACTCGATAAAACTCGTTGGGAACAATTGTAAATTTTGCAGAGTTTGCTTGAAATTCACTATTTGTTTGCCAAGTCATGCAACAAAAATACGTTTTTGCAACGTTAGTGAGAAAGCGACTATTTTATAAACAGTATACAGGAATTGTTTTTGAAGTAAAAGCAACAAATAGAAAAGAAAATGGAAGAAAATATTGCTGGTTCCAGAATGTAAATTGGCGCTGGAGAATCGAGATCTTCTTTTTTCCTTTTAAGTCACTTGAAATTGAATGAAATTAATCTCATTCCTTCAAAATAAATGTTGATGAACGTTCAATACAGCGTTATATATATATATATATATATATATATATATATACAGAACTTTGTGCAAAACACTAGTCAGTAGTCCCAAGGAAAAACACAAGCTAACAGAGCAAGAACAAAATGAAATTTAAGAATTTCCCTTTGATTTCTTTAAGAAAAACCGTCAGTGTTTCTTTTATTTGTGCCTAAGTACGAGATTTTTCTCTGCCTTTCTATTGAGGTAACTTTACTGTTTTTTCGCCTTCTCTTTTTATTGCAGTCCTTACTAATTTTTTTTTTTTTTAATTTCAAAGCCTTTTTGTTTTTTTTAATGTTCGTTTTGCTGTTGTTGATTTTTCTCCACTTGACTCTTTCTTTGTTACTGCTGCCACCGTTGTTGTTCTACAGGTCACAATAAAGATCTAATAAGGTCAAATATGCAAGAGGCTGAGTTTTGTGAAGTTTGCAAGCGACCTTTCATGCGAGAGAAAAGCCTCAACTGATTGTGCAAAGCACACAGTCAAAACTGGGAAGTGTGACCAGTGCTGCTAATGAAGCCACTTGTCAAAACACTGTGTCGCACTCTTATTAACAGCGTACATTGTGCACACTTTCGGTACTGAACACGAAGCTCTGTGAGAATCTTCTAACTTCAACGCTATATTGTTAGTTATCGTGACCTACCGCCTAATATCCGGAACGTTCATTTGACTGCCTCCATGGTTAAAAGAAACGTGGACACTTTCCAGTTTTTTCTCCTTCATTTTCTCTTTCTCATTATTCACTTAACATTTGTTTTTCTTTTTCTATCCTTTCTATCATTCTAATTTATTTATCCTTTTTCTTTTTAACCCATTTTGTTTCCTTATTTATTCTTTTTGTCTATTTTTTGTTACGACTTTATTTTTTCACTTAGATTTTTCTCAAACATAAAACAGCTCAAATTAACGATGACACATAAAATATTTATTCGTAAATGGCCAGACATTTATCAGTGCTTTCCAATATCAACTATACCAATGTAAGTAAACAGTCTATACATAATTGAATACTAATATAAAAACGATTTTTAATTCATTTAACCACTGATTCAATTGATCTTCACTCAACTAAAAGAGATAATCTAATATGTTCTTTTATGTGCCGTTTCCCTTCCCGGCGTAAGCGGGCATGGATCTCCACATCTTTCTATCCTTTGCAGCTCTTAATAAGTTTTTTTTTACACCCTCCCTCCAAGTCTTTGTTCTGCCATCTGTTTACACAAGCTTGTTAGGCAGGTTACTTAATATTTCTTTCTGTCCCCTCTTGCTTTCAACATGCCACCCTTTACTTTTAACAAGCTTCTTTTTATATTATCGTACCTTCTGCGTTTTTTACGCTAATGCGATTCTTTTCTTTTGTTTTAATGTTCAAACATTTATTTATTACAATGCTTTCCATTCGGACTAGTATCCTCAACGTGGTTGCTTTAATCACAACGTTCTATACGTGTCTGTTTTACTCTTTAACCTTTTCGGAAATTTGAACCGAACCCAGTATTCAATCCACAAAGGATAAATTTTTCGCATGGCCTACTAATTTAAAAATGGTTGGTAGTTCATAACTAGTTCTTTAGCAATTGTGAGTTCAATCCCTATGTCTGGAGAAGTCATATATTCTGGTTCCGTCGAAGACAACGGTGAATGACACAAAGGCGAATTAATTGAGAGAATTAACAGATAGGAGTTATCTCCCCTAAGTAGAGAAAACAGAATGGAATCAATCCACCGTCGTAGATTGAATAAAGTGTTCAGTTCAAAATTCCAAGGAGTTTAAAACGTACGAAGAAAAAGGTATAATTCCACATCTCAAAAATTCCGGCACAAATTCTCTAATATAAATATCACACTTCATAGGTGCATCTCCAGCGAGTGGTCTCTCCTCTGATCTATCTCTAACAAACCAATGATTCGATTTGGTTATCAGCAATGACTGTTGGCCATCTGGAACATTATTTTTTGGTATTCCAGATCAAAATTTCCTCCTTTTCAACGAGTGAATCATTTACGGACAGTTATGGTACTATCTGCATAAAAGACACGTATCTTTCCTTTTTTTTTTTTTTTTTTTTTCGCTTTGCTGTTTGTCGAGCGTTCTTTTTCCTTTCCAGATATAAAAGAGCATCAAATGATGAAAATGCATTTTGTTTTCCTCCAATTTCACCTTTAACTTACATTTTAGAAACAATCATTTCTCGCTGCCTTCTCGACGGTGACTTTATTGAGACACAACCACAGGTTAGATTCCTGCTGACTCAGCGGTACTAAATATAACGAGCGCAAGGATTAGTGAAACAGTCTGAAGATCGCTTGAAGGGTGAAACTGATAGTCAAAACGCAATGTTTCTTTCCAGGTCCACTCAGTTTAGGTCTACAAACGTTCGATCTTCGATACTGAAAGTATGAACTAATAACAAAAAGATTTTGATTAAAATATAGGACCAGTAGGAAAAGTATTCATTATGAACATAGCTAAATAGATAGATAGATCTTGCCAACTAACCATTCATAATTTTTGTCATAACATCTGTATGTTTTGGTGAGTCTTTAAGTCCAAAAATAATTTTTTTTTGTCCCCACTTGTTTCCTCTCAAAGAAGGCCTTAGTTCGTAAAATAACATTGTAACTTATGACAGTACTTTGGTGTTATGCGTACATTAATTGACCTATTCCACAACATTTTGTTGCCCTCGTGAACCGGATGACGCCTGCTAAAGAGGTTTTCTTTTTACGAACTTTACGTGTCCCCTTTATCCTACCCACCGCCGGCGCTGTATATACACGAAGATACATGCATGTGTGTGTGTGTGTGAAAGAAAGGCTGGTCCTTTTGTCTGAGATATTCAACACCTAGTTGCATTTATTTTAAGGCTGGGGAGAGTTATCCATATTTCATGTCCGCCATCATGCTTCCAAAGGAGCAGTCTATACGCACGGACTTAAAAGCACGCACTTACAGGCTGCGATGGACAAATTGTCGTCTAAATTACGCAAAAATAAAAATAACATCTCATTTTAACAGATAGATTTACTAAAATTACACAAAAAGATCTTGAAATACTAAAGAGTAAATTTATTCAATAAAATTACCATTGGCTTCAACCACGGCCTCCAGACAACTACGGAATCTCCTGTAAATCTTCTGGACGGTCTCCTTATTTAAGTTAGCGAATGCTGCCATAATCCTTGCCTTCATATTTGGTGTTACAAGGATTTTGGTGGTGCCGCAAACATAATAATCAAGGGAGTTGCAGTCTGGTTAGTTAAGTGGCCAGATGTAAGAAGTGATGTGGTCGAAGAAATTATCTAACAGCTATAATTGGGTTCTCCTGCTTGTGTGGAATTAATGTAGGCCTCCATGTTGAGTTTGAGGTTCTCATCAAAAAAAGTTGGGAGTTCCTTTTTTATTAAATCGATCAGAGTGAAATTTCCAAGCTGCTATACCATCGTAATCACAATTAGACTCATCCAACTCTTTTCGAACCCTCTGCACTGTCCTCAGATTGACACCCAAACACACTGAAATGTTCTTATTGGTGCTTCCGGTGCGAATGCCAAGCAGTACAGCATGCCGTTTCCAAATTTCTAGCAGAATGAATTGCGTCATGGTGCAATTTTTCTCGCAGATGTTATTCAACTGACTTTACTATACTAAGCAGTCAACAAAATCACATACAATGAGCATGCGCAAAATTAAAAATATAAAATGGCGATAATTTACCCATCGCACCCTGTATATACATAGTGTTAAACGCAGATACACAATTACGCATACCAAATGCATTGCAAATAAATACATATATTCAATGTACAGTGGAACCTCGGTTATCTATTTCAATCAAATCTGTTCACAGACGAATTTTTCAAGAAAAATACGTCCAACTTTTCCAACATAATTTCGGTTCTCGAATGAAAACGACGTCAGCCGAATGAACATGAATCAAACCGAGAAATCTCCAAACGCGTAGATGTGTCAGTTCCTCGTTGGCTCCCGATGACGCTGTACACGTACACTCCATCTGTGTGTGTTTCGTCATATTTTTATATATATTATTTCATCACTATATACAGCCTAATAGTTCCGAAGAAAGTTAGTTATAGCATCAAATCTAAGGAAAGTTGTGAGAGTCACAATTAAAGAGAAAAAGCAGATAATAGTAAAACATGATAATGGGATGCGTGTCTATAATCTAGCGGTGAATTTTTCGATGGCTAAATCTACCAGAAGAACAAAGATATGATCAAAGCAGAAGATATTGAAAAAGGAGTGAAAGTGTTAACCTAAACAAAAAACACACGCTCTTGAAGAAGTTGAAAAAAATTGTTACTGATTTGGATTAACAAAAAACAATCAACTAGTGATAGCATTTCAGAATAAATAATTTATGAAAAGACGAGGGCAATTAATTCTCATGGGGAAAATAGTTTCGGTCTTAGATAAATCGTTTTGGAACAACTTGTTAGAGCGAATTACGTTCAAGAATCGAGGTTCCACAGTATATAATTGGTGTTGCAGGAATAAGAACAAATGGACATATAAACAGATATGAAGACATACTTAGAGAATTTCGTAAAACTCAGCATCTTTCTAAAAGTTAAATCTGCATAATTTCTTCTTTTTTGTTATTTATTTCTCTTCTTTCTACTCTAGTCCTGGGTATAGCGATAAAATACACCTGGTAGCAAGGTCTCTGATCAGGAGATTGAATGTTTTGAGGAGCATGAAACTATCTCTTAACTTCAGTTGTTCCCAGGCCCACTCTGACCCGTGGTGGTAGCGCCTATTAGACATCCAGCTATGGGTAGAGAACCCCGAAACAAAACACTAAGAAAGTATAAAAATACTTTTTTTATAGTAAAACTAACAGCATTACATATTTATATAAAAATTACCAACAATATATATTTATAGTAAAATTACCAACAAAACGCACATACTAACAAATTAAAGCGACTTCACCTAAATCCGTTTAAAATACTACCAAGCAACCAACATGAACTCTTTCATGTCATTAACCCACATATCCTACAATTTCTTGAAGCAATCAAGCGTTATTCCAAAATATAATTTCAATAAAACTGCAACATAAAAACACGCATATCACCGCCTCTAATAATTATGTCCGTACAAACATGTATATAAACAAAAACTGAGTATTTATCATGTATCTACCATGTAGCAGAATAACACATGTTTATTACTTACAAGCTCTCAAGAAAATTAAATTTTGTTATTAAATGGCCCTTAGGGAGTTGATATACCATCAAACAGATAAATAAATCACTCAATCTTTCTACTCCAGCCTTTGTGTATCTTTTTATGCACACCTCTTGGCTATTACCTATCTGGCTAAAAATTTTTTTTTTTTTTTTTTTTTTTTGGTGTGGGGGGTATAAATATAATCTCACACAAAATAACGAAAGAAGCATAAAACGAATGAACTTGTACATTCACACGATATACAAGTGTTCTATATTCATGCTCATAACGTTGCTTTTTATAGCTATTCTTCAGTAATTGTTTTTTTTTTTTTTTGTTTTTTTATCTCGCTCTCTTTTTAGCGCCTAGAAGCACTTGCTAAGAGTTTTCTGGGCCCTCAAAAAATGAATGAACTTTATTCATTTACTTTGTTTTGTCGTTTCGTTCAAGAACTTTGCTCTTTTTTAAGAAGAGTTTCTTCTCGGTGAAATGTTCAAATGACTAATCCGCACACTGAAGATGACACTTATTTTTCCACTCACAGAATATAATTTGAATAACTGGGTCGATTGCGAATACTTAACTGTATGAAATGTCGGTTCAAAAAATGAAACATTACTAATAACTCTGGCTGCCAAAACCGCTGTTAAACAAAACAAATGTCATTTATAATTTCTTTTGTCACTTGTGAGACTCTCCCGCGATAAAAAAAAAAAACACACACACACATTCAATTATCGTTTTTATCAAATTTTCACTATCCTCTCACCGCGACTAAACTTCTACCTGTCAAACCAGTGTGACATCCGTACCCATATAAATCAACACAGCTTACGAAGTCATGATATCCCCGCTAGCATACGACTGGTACTTGTTTTAATGAAATAAATTTAACGAATACTTTTTTATTAAAAATTTATAATGATCAGTTCATAAACTACTTCTCAGATTATGAATGTAATAATCTGTGTATCTTTCACAATTTTTAGTCGCCCAGTGATCGTCTTCTTAGTGGTAGGACCGTCAAAATTCAGTTGTAATATTTTGATTTTGAATTGTTAATTTTTGTATTATATAGAATTTTCGTTAGAAAGATAATAAGAGATTGGACAAAGGACAGAATTTCTTCTTTCAAGTAACTCGTCTGACTATCGATTACCGCTGTAATGGAGCTTCTGTGTCTTTTCTATAAATACATTCATTGTTTGGATGAACTCCTCGCTATGGATCCTGGATTTAAGAATGTAAGCGCAGTACTAGATTGGCGGCAAGGTCTCATCAATTTACTGTCCTCTTGATTCCACTTCTTTTATTGTTCTCGCTCCTTAATCAAGCTTCTCTTTTTTGCTTATTCTTTCGCACTCAATAACCCGTGTGTATTAGTGACTCTACTGCCTTGCATGATTAAAAAATACGTGCGTATGATGGACCTCACCTTAACTATTTGGTTACGAAACCCTGTTAAATTAAGTAAAATAAACCTGTTTTCATTCTTATTGATTCTTTATGTGCTGGACGGATGCTGAGAATACCATGGACTTAATATGCGAGCAAAATCCTGACATTGATTTTTTTTACTATCATGTCCACCCTGTACAAGGCCAGAGAGGTAGAAATTTGCGGAGTAAGAACCACCGTTTATGCGGATATGTGGGGAAGATAACGGTTAACCGTAGACTTGGACAGGTTAATATTGTAGTGATCACGGAAGCTTCTTTTGGGAGTCGGTTCCACAAAGCACCGATTCGTGGGAAGAAGCTGTTCGAGTGGAACTTACATCTCACTAATAGAATACAAAGGTAAAGAGGATGGCTCACTACAATGTACGTGGTATGGTGGGTATTAGCCATGAAAGTAAGAACTACGGGAACTAAGGAATGTAGTTCGTATGAGCTCTTTCCATGGAAATGGCAATAGAACAGCGAAAAGCTTGCGATGTTACCTCTGTGTTAAAGAGGGTTGTAGAGTGGGGAAATAATTCATCATCCACGAGGACGCCTAGACGCTTTTGAACTCTATCGAGACTGAAACGTGACAACTGTGGAGCATCATCCCATATATGGCAGCAGTACTCTATTTTCGGCCTGATCTGGTAAAATTAGAGGATAGCATGAAGAGTTTAGTACTTACTAGAACGGTACATGGAACCGATCATTTTTCCAGTATCTTTAGCGATGGATCGTATGTACGAGTTCCACTTGAGTTCTGGGTTGAGCTTAAGTCCCAATATGCGTTATGAGCACGGAGCCTCCCTGAGAGAACACCGCGGTAGATAAAAAGAACATCGCGACAGGTGAACATTCAGGATCCGCCCGATTTCAATAGTTTGGTTTTCATGGCATTGAATGTGACAAGCCAGTTTTTTCTCCCACTGAGCTGTTAGTGCTAGTTCAGAGGAGAGATCAGCTTCCAAACTCTGGTCAACTAGAGTTTTGGAGGAGCACCCATATACCGTTGTATCATCAACATAGATATTCACAAATGATCAGAGTATACTTTTAAGCAGATTATTTAATTTAAGTAGAGTGAGGGTTGGACTGAGAGCGAGGCCTGGGGGATGCCTGCGTTGATCACTTGTACCTGAGAAGACTGTACGTTACGAACTACCTTCAAGGTGTACCTGTTATGAAGGACTTAATAACTGAAAAAGTCTTCCAGTGATTCCATAGCTAGAAAGCTGACACAGATCATAAAAATAATGCTAATAAAAAGGTTTAACACAAAACAGAATTATCAAATGATGCACAGGAAGAGATGACACCTGAAAAAATGACTTTAGAAAGAAAATACATCTTATTAAGAACTAGCAGTAAAGCCCGGCGTTGCCTGGGGATGTAACAGTAAGAGATAGATCAAGTATCGACCATCATAAAGACTGAAAAATAAAATTGACAAAGATTATTGTTTAAGGTTGACGGACACGCATGTCTTAATTTTTTTTTTTTTTTTTACGAATTGGTCAAACCCAAACTCAAACAAAAACATTGTTTTCAATCGTTATGAGTCTATCGATTGAATAGAATTTTATTATAAAATTTATATTTATAAAAATTATCTTGTAAATGGAATTTTTAAAGCATTCTGAATGTAAAAATAAAGAAAAATTGTGCAAGACAATAAGAAACACTACCTGCCAAAAAAAAGTGAAGTTTTGTTGAAATCGGTTGAAAAATGTAGGAAATCCGATCCCATATATAAACGAACACACACACACAAACAAACAACCTGGGTTTTATAATAAGTATAACCCGAGATGAGTTGTCCCCCTTTCATTCTGGCGAATTTCATTTATCGTGTTTTCAAATTGATTTCGTGTAAAAACAATTGTTTTTTCAATTTTTGGTGCTGTCAGACCCACCGCAAGGTAATTTTACGTAGTCCTGTGAAGTTTTGTTGAAATCGGTTGAAAAATTTAGGAAATCCGATCCAATATATAAACGTACAGACACACACACACACCCACACACACAATCTGCGTTTTATAATAATTTCTGAAAATGAATTCAGATTCTCGCGTAAATTCTTTTCCTTTCTTTTTTTAGTGAGACTATTATATCGGCAATAACTACGCTTAAATTAGTTTGTTACTAGACTGTAATCAAATAAATAATAAAGATTGAACTTATTACATTCGTAATAATGTGGGAGACTAATTACTAATAACTAATGACTAATTACTGTTCTATGATAGGCGATGTTGATGAATGTGCAATATAACTACCCATTCACATAGGGATGCGTCGGGTAGGCTACTAGTATCAAATTGTGCTACATTTGGAAGTCTAGTGTTACTAAATTTTGAACTGACTTTCTTTCTATTGGTTCTATGTTATGCCAGCTTCCCATTTGTACCCAAGTTAATCCAGCTTAATCTAAAAGTAGCCCCGAGAGTTGCAGTTAGCGAGAACTAAAAAAATTAGTTTCACTAGCAATCTAACAACATTGCATCAACGTCAGCTGAACATATACAACACACCGTCTTTCCTCAAACTTTTTCGAATATATATTTTTAAAAATCCTGTCTGATTAGACTTTTCTACTTCACTCTAGTGAAGTAGAAAAGAAAGAAAAAACAACTTATCCTGCAAGCAATAGGAACATATCTTTTAGCGATTATCAAGTTACTTAAATCTACAAATAATGGATAGATAAGGACCTTATTTCTAGATGCGGAACCTACTTATCTAAATATAGATTAGACTTATTCTTAACTGCAATGATAGATATAATCCGAACAATGAGTTGATTCAAATCATTGTCGTTCGTTTGTCAAGAAACAAGTCAGGTCCTATCAACCATTATCTACAAGACAGAGCCTGGGTTTAGTGGGAGGGAGAGTATGAAAATGAACTGGCACTTTAACCAATTCAGCTTGCATATTACCAACCAAAAATATACTAAATATGCCCTACATAAGCTGTTCTTGTAAGAACAGTTCTTCCAAGTGATTGTCATTGAATGCAAAAATATCTAGATAATGGTCTTATGAATATATGACAGCTGCTTGAGCGAACAGTTAGAAGGTCAGCGTTCCGACCATGAGACCCAGGTTCGTATCGCACCATGACCGATTAGTAAAGGTGGTGACTTCTTGATTATATTGTTCTGAGGAGACTCAGCGTGCACCATGGTTTGATCAAAGCCTTTTGAAATTGCGTAGATGAAAGGATCAGAAACGTTTTTAGCCTTGTTTTGTAACCTATCTGACGATGGTGACACGAGGAAAACACCGATACACCACCAGCCTGGCCACCCGTGGGATATCGACCTAAAAAAAAACACACAATGAGTAGATACTTTAAAACAAAGAGGAATCAGAGAGCCGAGTTCGAGTTTCAGTCGAGTCCATTACATTCACTTACGTGCTAAAATCCTTGGGAAAGGTATGAATCCTCTTCTTCTCCTCCCAGCTATGGATAAATAGCAGGATAGACTGGGTTCTATAGCCTTTGGTGACAACTGGTGTACTGCAGAAAGAAATGGCAATCTACTGCGGGAAAAAAATCTGCCTCGTCAGTCATGTATCGAAAGATAAATTATCGCCTAAGCGTGAATCACGCATGGAACATAACTGACTAACCAGACATAGTCATGCGTTTGTCATCGGGTAAGTCCGTTTCGTAGACTATTGCTAGCGAAGTGAGTTCGTGGACACCGGCATTGTGATCTTAGTAGCAAGGTCGTTTCACTGGGTGACACGTCATTGGTCCAAGATTAAGTCACGATTAGTAAATTCTGTATCTAATTCAGATCTGCCATAGTGTAATAGATGGCTATTTTATTTCTCTGACTATTCTCTCATGTAGTGCGTTCGATCCTTACTAAAGTCTCCATAGTTGTGATACTATATTACAAAAGGCTAACCTTAGTTAATATTATTTTAAGTCTCTTTATATTATTTAGCATTAAATATCTTCGAAATATACAATTTCTAGCCGTATTCAAATGACCTATATATATATATATATAGAGAGAGAGAGAGAGAGACAGAGAGAGACAGAGAGAGAGAGAGACAGAGAGAGAGATTTAGTTGTATTGATGTGAGTTCGTGACCCTGGGTTTCACGTCCTTCAAAGTTTGTCTGACGATCTCAAGGGCGTGAACACCATGGTCACAAACTCACATCAATACAACTAAGTATGTTACCTCTATCACCGATACTGAACGCATTCCAAGTACCGCGTATATATAGAAATTATATATAAATAGAAATTATATATATCCGTGCCAAATTATTGCGATAACTTTTTTTATAATATTTCAAAAACCGTCCAATCAATTCACACAAAATTTTCACACAATGTTGGCAACACTGACCTGCGCAATCACTGAAATTTTCTTACTGATCTGCGCAATGTAAACAAATTGACGCCATATTTGTTATCAGCACGGTGATTTGAGCGTGCCAAATTATTAGAAAGGTTTAGTAAAATTCCCAGAATTGAGCAAACAATACGTTTACTAATATTGCACGTGAATGTTTATGATCAAAAGAAGCTAATAAATAAGATAATCAAACAAATAATAACAAATACAAACAAAGGCACAGTTTTAAAGAAATTAATAGGGAATGTGCTTTCCCTGTTTTGAAATTACTTGAAGATGTCGACGATCCATAGAATTTGTTAATTGTAGGATGTCATCTGCTGTAATGCCGCGAGATATGTCAAGAATTGCTTCCCACAACTCAGCGTCGCTCCTGAATTGTCAACCGTTGGCGTACAGTCTTCGCTTCATGATGCTCCAAAGGTTTTCGATTGGGTTCAAATCCGGAGAATTTGCTGGCCATTTCATTTTTCGAGGTCCATCGAAGCCTAACTGTTTCAAATATTCAGTAGTCTTGTGAGCAGCATGGGAGGGAGCATTATCTTGCATAAAAACAATGGCCCTTCTGAAGGCAACTCTTTGCCTTTTCATCCACGGTTCAAGATGCTCGTTCATAAATGCTATGTATGCATCAGCAGTCATTTTGACGCCATCTGGTACTCTCCATGGGCCCACTAATGTTTTTCCAATAATACCACCCCAAATCATTATGCCTCCACCACCTTGTTGGCGTCTCAAACGCTGATAGCGATTCTTTCCGTTCATTACCCAGGCTTTGCGCTATCTATCTTGCTCGAGTTTCGTCAGTGAACAAAACTTTAGAGAAGTCAATCTTCATACTGTCCTCGGCCCATTTCAATCGATTTTGAATGTGATTTCTCGTCAACGGAGACTTCGATACAGGTTTGACTGTTGTTACTATTTCCCTCAGATACCGACACCGAGTAGTTTTAGACACAGTAGGATCCCCAATTCGACTGAAAAGCTCTTGGCTGGTAAGTCCAGTTCTTCGTGGCCTCTCGTTTAAGTCGTGACATGAGACGACGTGAAATAACCCTCGGTTTGCCTTTATTTGCCCTTTTGCGTACTTGTGTAGGGTCGGCGGTGAACTTTTTCACTGTTTGATGACAGCTCCCTATCATTTTAGAAATTTCTAGGGTAGATTTACCTTTTGAGAGTTCTGAGGTGATAGTTTTCTTTTCAGCATTACTTAAACTGCTTTTACGGCCCATCTTTTCACTAAATTCTTACACTTTTCTAATAATTTGGCACGCTCAAATCACCGTGCTGATAATAAATATGACGCAAGTTTGTTTACATTGCGCAGATCAGTAAGAAAATTTCAGTGATTGCGCAGGTCAGTGTTGCCAACATTGTGTGAAAATTTTGTGTGAATTGATTGGACGGTTTTTGAAATATTATAAAAAAGTTATAAAAGTGGAGGTAAACATCAAGTGGCGATAGTCTGTTTCACACTTAAATGCAATCATCGGCCATTTAATGATTATATATCTATATCTATATGTGTGTGTGTATGTATTTATGTATGTACGAGCGTCGCTGTGAAAGCAGTAATACCTTCTATTTTATTAATTTGGCCAACGGCGTCAAAAGTTGATAATGCAGCAGTAGGATTTGAAACTTTCAATCAATAACCATAGAATGTTTTTGTCATTGATACAGATAGATGTCTAGCAGAATAGTCTCTGACTTGAAAGTGCGTGCAAAGTAGAATTGTGAATGAATTTCTCCATGTAAAAAAAAAAACACCCCTACACATAGTAAATATTTTTATGCAATACGGTCAACGTCAATGACAAATGGATCCATTATTAGAATCCAAAATGAAGAAAAAATGAAGCCAAATTCCGGAAAAATTTTAAAATGAAAACGAAATTTTACATTTTAATTCCATGAGAATAAAACTAAATCTAACATAGAACTCCCCTATAATTTTAGAATTAAGTAAAACTGCCCAGTAGAGGGCAAGCGCAGATCCACTAGGTTAGTATACCATTACCCCTAAAGAAAATACGCCAAACCATAATATTTACATCGACATTTCTGCAGGAGAATTTAAAAAGAGAATCAATGCACATAGACATTAATTCACCAATCCAAATTTAAAACACCTAACAGCCATTTCGAAAAAATTTTGGGAATTGAAGGAAAAGGGTCTGAATTCTCAAATAAATTGGAAAAGTCTAGGTTTCGCGGACATCCTCAATAATTTTATGGATAAGTGCAAGCTATGTTTAGTAGAAAAAATCAGGATAATAAAATATAAAGATCAATGCAAACTATTAAATCAACGGAGAGAACAAATCACGAAATGTAGTCATAGAAAAAATCCAAATTACATAAGAAAACATGTGCATATATGTTGGGGTGCATGTGTACGTATAGTGGCATATATGCATGGACATGTAAATGTATATACATATGTATGTATGAAGATATGTATGCATACAAGTGTGTTAGACAGCATGATTTATTCCACTGGGTGCTCGGGTATTACCCACAATCTATAACTCAATTAATTTACATTAATCTTAACGGGTTTAAGTTTAAATCCTCCATCACTTATTAATAATATTGGATACCTGCAGTACAAAAACTATTTACTATGAATCCCAGAATAACACATTCGGGGCCTGTATAAGAAACGCCACATAGTAGGAACTAATATTAAACTAAAACAACAAAGGTTCTGACCATGAATAAACTACAACTCCAGACCGCTTCCCCCCCCACATCAATCGCCAACACAAACCCATTCTCATTAACAAGGCGTCTACCAGAGGAGGACTGACATTGAAAATAAATTTAAAACAATGTTCCGAGACAGACACTTAGAGGCTGATGATAGCTGCGCACAGAACGGCTTGAAATAGACTATCCCTATGGTGAGGTAATTCTATTTTTTTGCTGTAATATATATATATATATATATATATATATATATATACATATCAAATATATATACATATCAAATACTACATAGGAGCCGCTGATGGTGAATGAAAATATGCTTCTACAAACATAAGATGAGTTTGAGCAGCAGAAATTACAAAGGTAGTACCGATTTTTTTAAAATACTCTTGGAATATCTTTAGCAGCTGGATTGAAGTGCCAACAATCACTTGGAAAATACTGGTTAAAGTCAGACTGTATAGCGAGGAAGGCTACAAATTGTACCTCAGTGAAAAATTACCCACTCTCCAGTGAATGGGTATCCAGCTGTTAAATAAAACATACGAGTGTTGAAATACTGAGGGAACTTGCTGTGTAAAACACCAGTTACTATTGGCTTGAATAATGAATGAAGAAATAATAATAATAATGTTTGAAAATAAATATGAATATATAAATATAAATAAGTACATGGACATGCGCAGAACATAGCGGATATCAACGCGGGAATTAGAATCGGCGAGCCATGTTCTAATTCCGACCGAGGTCGTCACGTTAGCTTTATCACAAATACCATCGAGAAAGGTATGAATCCATCTCTTCTCGTTTTACTTTTGGGTTAGAAAGCAGGATAGACTGGACTTGGTCGTTAAATACTCTAGAAAAAGGAAAACTCTGAGTTCCAAATCAGCCTAAAGAGGGGTGGATTTCGTCAGGTTATCTTCTTCTAGACATACTCACATATGGTGCCTAAACTACCATTTATGTTAATGAATACTACTCACATACTTAGAAAAAATTGTTTCAATATTTTCATTTATTTTAAATCTCAAATGAAAGATTTAGTATGCTACTGTATCAAAGAGGAAATCAAAATGGTAATAATGAAAACAGCACAAATTATTGATTTGTTTTTGCTTTTTTCGTTAGAAATAGAGAAAAAGTACTGAACTCTTATGGAATATCAGCCCTCCTATCTAACATTGAATGGTGGAAAATCTCCTCACAGATGAAGAAGAGACTTGAAGTAACAGAAATGTGGTTCTACAGAAGGATGCTCAGAATACCATGGACTAAACATGTGAGCAACAATCAAGTTTCATATAATGTAAACACAAATGACATTTAAACTTAACATCGGGAAGAGTCAGTTGAAATTTCTAGGGAAAGAATGCTTGGAAAATTTAATACTCACATGACAGATTGAAGCCAAGATGGACAGAGGAAAGCAACACCTAACCTACCTAGAGAGCTCAAGTAAATAGATAGCGAAGCAAAGTTTAAGAGAGATAAGAAAAGCACAAATTTATTAAAACTACAAAGGACAGGAAATTGTGGAGAGCCATGATCGCTAAAGTCCTGAATGGACACGGCACACAGAAGAAGTGCCCTTTGTGGGTTATATAAAAACAGAAACATATTTTAGACTGTAAGACTAATTCTTTTTTTTTTCCTCGTGTGAAAAGAGATATTTTAAGAATAGTAACGATACAGATACATGCTTTTCTATTTAACTCACATGACTAAACGGGTGACGTAGACCAAAGGAGAAAGATTCATCCAATTCCCAAGGGTATTTGTGCATAAATAAATATAACTAACCCGACTGAAATTCGAACTCGATTTCTAATTCTATTACGCCACCCGCACATCACAACTATAGGAGAAAGAAAGAAAAATTACTGTTTTGATTTTCATGTTATACAAGCTCCGTCCTTCTAATTCAAAAATGTTTAACATAATTTTATGGCGAATGGATACGTGAATGGCTGACCTTCCGAAACATATTCTTAATTTCATATCGAGGTGATCCATTCAGAACTCATGGGAAAATAAAAGTAAAATATCATTAGACACGATTCGACCAAAGTCTGCAACATCTCCACTCTTTATAAATATTTCTCAATAAGCTTTTTCAATGAAAGCAATCTGCGCAGAGGTGAAATATATAACTGATGTAGTTTCCACCTGATTTAATAAAACAAGTCGACACTTATATTTATAGACATGGCTTTTAAGAAACATTGACTGCGAGGCGCATTTGATTAAATGTTTGATTTGAGTCTGAGCGTGTCGGTTATTTAATGCATTTAATTACTTTTCTTTTCAGTATTAGGTACTTTTGTACATAGATTTTCTCACATCAACTGTTCGAAAGCGAAGCTATCTGCTGTGGACAGACATGATGTTGACAGAAAAATAAGTTCATTAATTTTCTATGGACTTGTTCGAAAGCGAGTGACATTATTTCTTTTATTCTTTCGTCAAACATATTGTATGCAGTGTTTCAAAGACACATACAGACATACATACACATATGTACACACATAAAATTCTCCTGTAATAATATAATTATGTTTCAACAATTTACAAATTTAATCATACATACATAAAATAATTAACAGGAAGAACTCTTAAACTTATTCTACAAACATATATATATATATATATATATATATATATATATATATATATATATATATATATATATATATATATATATATATATATATATATATATACGTTCCCAATTGGCGGAAGAATCCGCCGTTAGATCCGAAGTGCTTATACTGACTCGGCCACAGAGTGTGTCACCGATCAAGGAAAGTCAAATAGTGCCTTCTAAACGCAAATCTTTCTAAAACACTCGAAACATTCATATCAGCTCAGATATGAATCCTAACGTAAACCATATTTGTGAAGACGCTCTGTTTCTTTATTAATAGTTTTCACTAATAAGATTTCTCGAATATTCAGGCCGGTAGACAAAAATGAATAAATATACTGTTTAATAAATAAATGTAGCGTCTAAATCCATCACTTCTTTAGAAATTACATTGCTTACGTTAGGATACGAAACTGAACAGATATGAATGTTTCGGGAGAGTGAGAAAAATTTGCGTTTATAAGGCACTATTCAACTTTGCTTGATCGGCGACGGACTCCGTGGCTGAGTCAGTATAAGAATAAAAAAAGACAAGAGGTAAAAATTATACAAAGCCAAAATATAGTTTGTTTGTTTTTTTTTTATGTTGTCTCTTTTTATTCATTTTGTCTCTTCTACATATACACTTCATTTGAGGATATTTACATACTAAACATTATAAATGACACAACTTTTCATAAAAATAGGAATCAGTTTCAGAGACATTTAAATTGTATAGTTAAGGATATTAATAAATCCAGCCAAATATTTGTTAAATCTGATAAAACTACTAATTTATATAAATTTAATCTCACAGAATACAATGCATTAATCAAAAAGAATTTAACTAAAAATTATAAGAAGTTAGATATTAACAATATTGTGTTGGTAAATTAACACTGCTTCTAAAAATATTACTGATAAACTATTAGCAATAGAGTTAGTAAACTCTGCACTAAAGAATCATATGTCTTACTTAAAGATCATAAACCAGACATTCAGACCAAACTTCCTACGAGGATCATAAACTCTACCAGATCAGAAATCGGAAGGATAAGTTATCCTGGATCGAGTGAACAAACGGATTCAACGACACCTTGAGGTTATACATTGGATTGGTACCACAGAAGTCATTAATTGGTTTAGAGGCAACAAAAACAACTGCTCTTTTATTTAGTTTGAATTGAGGGTTTTTACTCTTCAATCTCCAAGGATTCTCTTTTGGAATTTGCCAAAGAATATTCTAACATCTCCATCTGAATATAATATATGAACTGTAGAAGATCAGTTCTCATCCAAAATAAAGAACAGTCGGTTAAGAACTTTGATGATTACATTGATATTTTAATTGAAACATTAGATTCTGCAGAGTCTTTTATTATCTTTCTTTATCTTGGGTTTATTTTATATAATCTATGAAGATGTCACTATTGATAATATAGAGTTATATAAAGATGATGGTCTTATGGTACTAAAAAATTCCATTAAAATGATTCTATAGAGAACTAAAAAGTTTAAATCTTAATGTTAAGATAACTACTAATGTTAAACAAGTAGATTTTCTTGATGTTACGTTAAATCTTGTTAATGATGTATTTCAACCTTATATGAAAAATAATGCCAACCTAATTTATATTCACCCCAATTCTAAACACTTTTCCATCTGTAATCCAACATATCCCTTCGTCAGTAGAACGTAGGATTAGCAAACACTCATCAGACAAAGATGCGTTTGATAAATATAGCGGTGTTTATAATAGAGTTTTAAAGAATATTGGTTTTAAGTACGCTGAAATCAAGTTTAGAAAATATGATGATAGTAATTCAAAGAAAAGAAATACAAATAAGATCATTTGGTACACACCCCCATTTAATCAATTAGTCAGTACTAAGGCCATAAATTTCTGCATTTGATTGATAAACATTTTCCTAAAAGTAACCCTCTCAGTCAAATATTTTACAGAAACATTAAAACTAAGTTACAGCAGCACCAATAACCCTGAGAAGATTATAAAGTTACATAATAATAAAATTTTAAACCAATTTAATAATCTGTATCAAAATATACGTTAGAGATAAATATTATTAATGATATTGGCCAATGTAATTGTAAGAATTCTGACAAATGCCCATTGCTAAACAAATGCTTAACTAAATCTCTTGTTTGTCTTAGTACTATCTCTACAATAGTGAATCCGACGGTTGAAAAATTCTTTATTGGTAGTACTAAGAATTCATTTAAGACTAGGTGGTAGCAACTTATCTTGTCCTTTACTAATACTACTTACAAAAATAAATCACTTTCTAAATATTTTTGGAGTTATAAGACGATAATAAGACTCCTAAGGTGAAATGGAAAATTTTAAAAACGGCAAGGACATGTAAATCTTTATATGAACCCTGCTTTCTGTTTATATCAAAAACTCGAAATCAGATTTATTTGGCAACAATTCATTCAAATCAAAGAAGTGAATTAAATCTAAATTGTACGCATAACTTACCTTTTACCTTACAACTTAGTTAAGATTTGAAATTTGATAATGCTTTTCCTTATATTTTAATCGTACTGCGTTGCACTATATATGACTTATCTTTCTATTTGTAAGATTAATCGGGATTAAATATAATTTTATATTAATTTCCTGGCAGTAATAGTAACATCTTGTACAGTTGTATTGGTATTTGATTGTTATTTTTTGTATTTTAAATCGATTGGTTAGTGTTCTTAACATCTTATATGAAGGATTTTTATTTAACAGTTGCATATTAATTTACCAAATAATTGTATATGTTTAAATCATTTACTAGTTTCTTAAATATGTCATTGATTTGTCAACTATAAAAAGAAATTTATGTAGAAAATTCATAAAACATATAACTTGTTTAGCATTTTATTAAATTAACTCTCTACTCCCCTTTTTATTTCTTAGAAAATTGCATTGTCTAGTTTGTATATTTTATGTAACCATATGTATCCGCTTTTAGTTTATGTCTGGCTGCCGTTAGCTGCCAATCTACGGGTCATGACCCATTTATAAAAATATTGATCAGAGTAAAGCGCAAAAACGTTATAACCCAGTTTTGTTTCTTTTTATCGAAAGAAGAGGTTATATTTTGCTTCTAAATCTTAATCAGTCGTTCACTCGCCAGTAATTTACAATCGCCTGATGAGATCATTGATATGCATTGAAACACGACTGCAATTGTGTAACGATTTTTACATGGTTTCGGTGTAATATCCTAATATATATATATATATATATATATATATATATATATATATATATGAAGAAATATACTTTTAAGTTGTGCTATATTTATGGGATAGAGTGCTCAATATCAGAGATAGAGCGTATGTAAATGCAAAAATGAACATTGAAGCCAACACTCAGAGGTGACAAACTGTTTCATGCTAGACGCAATATATATATATATATATATATATGACACTATAAAGTGTCACTGATTGTAGTTGAAAGGATTAAATGAAACATTATTGAGACACTGTTAGTATGAAAAGTATTAAAAGGGGTCATGTTAAAACCCCGTACAGGATTTGGGGAACTGGAAGGGTTAAAAACTTTAAATAGAAAACATGAGTTGAAATACAGAGCTAAGGAAAAAAGAGAAATATTTTTCTTTCTTTTTGATAAACAGAAACATAAAATGGAATGTCGGGTCCAAAATATGATTTGAGAAATGTAGAATATGGATTGCTTGTCGGACGAGAGGCAGATCGAATTGTTATAAATCGCAAAGCCAATAATGTAAATAAACTTAAATATGGTTTTC
Source organism: Acanthosepion pharaonis (assembly GCA_903632075.3). Lineage (NCBI taxonomy): Eukaryota > Metazoa > Mollusca > Cephalopoda > Sepiida > Sepiidae > Acanthosepion > Acanthosepion pharaonis. Next base: position 781,125 of record CAHIKZ030001768.1, on the reverse strand, counting down.
TAAACGTGCAAAGCGGGCAAAGATTTCAATCGGTCATATTGATAAATCAAGAGCAAAGGAAATATTTTCACGTCAAGGACAGAAATAATGTATAATCTCGAAGTTTGTTATCGGAAAAAATATTGTTTTCAATAAATAACAGATCGCGGGCGGATTGTCGTCAGGATATTGAAAGGAATGATAAACAGAGTTTGTTGTCGAAGAATGTATTGTTTTAAAATTCTGAGTTGCTTTGTTTAAAGGTCGGTGTTGTTTTCTCAACATTGGAGAAAATCACTAACTGAGACGAATATTAATGAGTCCTGAGGTCCAGTAGTGCGAAATATATATAAACAGAGCGCTTAAGCAACCCAGCAGTTGGAGCAAGAAACGACAGACCAGACAAGACAGCAGCGGACGAAGGAGCCTGTTGACCTGCAAAAAGAATTCCCGACCGTCCTCTTTCTTTGTTGATTGAACCCAATCCAAGTTTTAGAAGAAAAAAAGAAAGTGCCACGATAGAGAGTTTAACGAGAAGGATTAATTTTATTGTATCAAAAACTATATAAACCAAATGAAAATTAACCCGGCAATCTTCTTCGTTATTTTCCTATGTTATTTTTATTTTCGTCAACGGAAGCGTTTTTGTCCTTTTGTAGCACGCTTCCACCGATCCAGCACCCAAGAATGGACGAAATTTGATCTTAACTTCTCTGTGATTAAGGAACACAACATGAGCGGAAAGCAGATAACCATTAGTTGACCGGCGGCAGTAACTGACCAACGTTGGAACAACGCAGGATCGAGCCGGACCGGCCGTGTTATAATTGGTGACCAGTGAACAGGATATGACCCTGAATGTTATAATTAATACTATGGCTAAGAGCGCGACCCAGGAGAAGGCAACAGAAATTTAAAATATCAATACAAAAAGGTCATTTCGTTGAAGGAGTAAAACCTATGGATTTTAGTCATTTTGATTATAAGGTTCTAAAAGTCCACGAACATTTTTGTGTCAAGTTGGAACCACAACAGGACAAGCTAAGTGACAGGTAAGACACTTTTTGGTTTTCCCATGTTTCTCTTGTGATAGTTTTTGCACCTGGAAGTCGAGAAGAAGAAAGAATAGGGGGAATTAAAAAAGAAAACACGTGGAATAAGAGAATAGGATGGGGAAAAACCAACCGGAAGATTAGGAGGAAGTTCCCAATAGAAGAGCATAAAAATTTGGACATGTTTTTGTAAGCCAACACCTGGAAGATATGAGTTAGTTTTCTGGATTTGGAATTATGAAGGTCATAGGGCCGTACATTATCCGAAAAATTGGGGACTTCCCCCGAATTTTGACGAGCTAAAATGCACTAGGTGTGGCCAGACCAATTTGTGTGGAATCAAGAAAAAGAGATACCCATCCCCCACCCGTCACCATATCCATACCCGGAAAACAGAATCAAGGAAACGCCAATGGTCCGCCCCAGTACAAAAATTAAGAGGGAGAGTGGCCCTTGTAAAAATAAGAGAAATGGGATGCTGGGCATGTGACCAGGTCGGCTATTTTGCTGCCAACTGCCCCAGAAGAAGGTACTGGTTCTGCGTGGAGAAATTCTCCCTTTAGAAATAGGAATAGCAAACCTCGGATGGGTTATCCGAGAACACCACGAAATTTAGGTAAACGGTCAAGGACCCCGTACTACAAAGATAATGAGGGGCTATTAGTGCCGGAAACCATGTCAAGTGGACACAACCCCAGGAAAAGAGTATCTAGGTTGTTTTCCTTATTGATTAAAGAGGGAGAACTTAGATGCGAGAAAGTGATAAAAGAAAAAGTAATGAGGGCCTTGATAAATAAGGAGGCATTTGTATCTTAATAAAAGAGAATCGTTACAAACGTTTGAGGCTGCGCGGTTGGTTAAGACTCGATATTGAAATCAGCCAGGCAAATTGATGGCTTCTTAATTTTAATGCCTCTAAAACTAAACTTCTCTCCATTAATCATCTGAGAGACCCCCGTCTCTACCTTCCATCAGCATGGCTGATGCTAACCTCCAGGAAAGTGACTCGTTGCGCCTTCTCGGGCTAACATTAACAGCTGACATGAAGTGGAAAGACTATATTGAATCCATCACCACTAGATCAACTGCTCCAGAATCTATCTTATATATCTGTAAGTCTACCATTTGTCCATGCTTAGAACATTGCTGGCACATATGGCCGCGTACCCCAGCTATTTTATTTGGGCTCCTTGATAAAATCCAAAAATAATCAGCGTCATTATTGGTCCTGATCTGGCGGCGAGGCTTCAGTTACTTTTCCCATCAACGTAAGGTATATATATATATATATATATATATATATATATATATATATATATATATATATATAGACCGGAAAATTACATAAAAAATATATAATTATGTATTATAAACCTTATATAAAAAAATTTAAATTACATATAAAAAAAACGTGCTCAATACACGGTAGTGCGGAAGAAAAAAAAGTGTGTTCATTTTATAATATACATACATACATATATATATATATATATATATATATATATATATATATATATATATATATATATATATATATACCCTTGTGCAATTTAATTGAAACAACTGCTTTAGTTTCCTTTATTTCACCATACGGTCAATTTTATACCCTCTGAAGTGACAGGATGTAATCGATTTGATTTAATGAAATTTGTTTGCCCTTGAAAAATATTGCGTCATCCATGATTGCATCAGATTTTTATCACGCGCGGACACTATTGTCTCGACTGTCGATTAGTTGTCCTACGGCCATTGCCTGCGATGGACGTTACTCCAAGGAAGTGTACGAAAATTGTAACGCTGCATGGACACACTGGCAAGGCTTACCGGTGAGCAAATCAAAGTACTAGAGACTGGTCTGGAAACTCTTCCTGATTTAAATCCAATTGAGAATCTGTAGTCAATCTGCAAGGAAAGACTTCGTGGAATGAACTTACGAAATACTAACATATGTACTGGGTCATGTTTCATTGGAAAAGTACGAAACAAAAAGTAAATAATAACGGAATTATTCGTTTTGTTTCAATTAATTTGCACATGGATATATACATATATATATATATATATATATGATAAAAATACAGATTTAAGGTATGCTCTTATGGAGAAATATGCTCAATATCAGTGATAGAACGAATATATATATATATATATATATATATATATATATATATATATATATAGGACTAGTGTATGGGATAAGGGCATTCGAATGTCATGTCAGGGATATTTTAATGACTTATTGTTGTCACTGATAATATTGGTGGGTGTTGATAATCCATTAAAGAAACAGAGAATTGATAACATATATATATATATATATATATATATATATATATATATATATATATATATATATATATAAAAACAACTACATCGGCATAGGTAGAATTTCATTACAATAGAAATATCTATTTTATATCTCACTGTTATATTCGCTTCGTGTTATTTATTTTCGAGAAATGTCGATAATATCGTGAGAAGTCAGGTTCTATCCAATGAGCATTCAAGATACTGTTTTGATGCTCACCCACCGCTCCACACCATCGACCGCGCTTTCTCCACCCCAGGCGGTAACAAAAGAGCGATTCTCTTGTCATCTTGGGTATTACAAGGCATTCACCTTGTGGAGCCCACCGTGAGATTTCTTGGTATTTACGAGTCGTTTGTGTATCAATTCGTTGGCATTGTTCACTCTTTATGTGACAAGGTAGATATTGAAGTATTTGACATCGAGAGAAAAGTAGATACAAGCATAAAAAACGTGGATATATTTTTTCGCCGTCAAAGTCTGTTAATTACGTTCTTCAAAAACCGAACCCAATGGCAGAAAAAAGTATCCACAAGAATGGTGGCAAATGATAAAAAAAGGATGAAAGATGAAAGCAAAAGACAATAAAAAAAAATAAATAGGGCAGATGCAAAGAAAGAAAGAAAGAAAGAAAGAAAGAAAGAAAGAAAAACGTAATATGAGTAAGAAAAAAATTGTGGAACAGAGAAATAAAAGAATGAAATTCAGAAGAAAAAAAATTAAAAATAGAAATAGGTAAAAAGATGAAGTTTAAACTGAAAAGAAGAAATAACGAATAGGAGAAGGAATAAAAAAAAGAACGAAAGAAAGTTGAACGGGAGGAATGAGAGGATACTGTAAAATAGAAATAAAAATGAAAAAATATCAGAATAAAAATGGAGGAAAACAGAAAATATAAAAATATGTAATAAGGTACTCAAAGAATTCAAGAAGGAAAGAGAAGTCAAAAAGAATGAATGAACAAGAAAGAAAGAAAGAAAGAAAGAAAGAAAGAAAGAAAGAAAGAAAGAAAGAAACTGTTGGTTTGGAAACTAAACTTTGAATAGACACCAAAATATTCCAGGCATTCTTCTACACTATTATATTTTTTTATTCTTTAATTATCTTTTTATTTATCTCTTCGCTTTCAGTTCAAGGGTCGTCTGTAAATTCTTCATTTTGTGAACAGACTTATAAATATGAAGTTAACTTATCACTTTCTTCATTTTTTTTTTTTCGCTCTTCATCTCTCGCTCTTTTGCTAACCACTCGGTGGCTGTGGACGCAACGGCCGTGCGTAAATGGTCGACGGGCCAATTCATGCACCGACGCTAAGAAATGCAGCTTTGACATTCGAAAAGATGCCTCCAGCACATCCGCCATGCGGCTACCGCTTCAACAATATCATTTACGTCCTTTTTGTCAGCCGGTATGACGAGCAGCTAGGACGCCTTGTTACATACTGATATCCTTTAAGCGAAATCAACGAAAGACTTAACATTTATGACAAAAAAAAAAAACAAAAACGAAAGTTAAAAAAAATGAAAGAAAGATTTTGCATGCAAATCTACACGGAAAGGTAGATAGCAAAAAGAATATAAAAACAAAACAATTACAAGTGGATTAATAGAAAAAGAATTGGACTTTTTTTTCTCAAAACGAAACGAAGAAAATAAAGCGTGTTTTATCTCTAGTTGCAAACAAAAAAATGTCGTAGGTTTACTTTGCTTCGGTTCAGGACCAAACATTTCTCTGACCAAGCAAAATTCTCACTTTGTTCTTACACCATCTCACTCAGTCACATCTCTAACTTTTCCTCTGTCTTTTTTCATACTTTATCGCCTTCTCCCTCTCTCTCTCTCTCTCTCTCTCTCTCTCTTTCTCTCTCTTTCTCTCCTCTTCCCTTTCAGTTTCAAGTTTATACTATATATATTTGTGTGTATGCGTGCGTTAAAATGAATAATATGAAATATCCGAACAAATTATGTAAGTATGGAATCTGTGAAAACCAGGTGAATGTTTATTTTTTTTATTTTCTTGTTAACGTTTCGCTCTGTAAGAGCATTTTCAAAACAACTGTAAAAAAAAAAGTCTAAAGAAAGAAGCGTTACCATAGCAACCCTACGATTTTCTTAATCTAATAGATGGCTTTTATTTTATATACGGAAGAAGAATTTAATATATGCCCTATTTTTTATAGGTCTTTTATGCTTACAGATGCGTTTTGTAAACTTAGCTGTGTGTCGCCAATGTAAATTTTATCACATTTACTAAATTGGGTTATATATATATATATATATATATATATATATATATATATATATATATATATATATATATATATATCAGCATCTAAAATTATATTTCTTATTCTTATCTTTTTACTTATTAATAAAATATTTTATGGTGGAACAAAATCGGTTGAAGTAGTTTTAATTCCAAGGTCTCTTGGTGTATAAGCAATTATTTGTGTTGATTGATTTGTGAGTGCTGTGTGTAATGTACCGGAATAGTTTAAACCAGCCAAACTATCCAAAATATTTTTACAAGCTTAATAAAGTACCCAATATAAATATAATTAAATTAGGGAGCAACTAGAGGAACGAATTAAGGGTTAAGAGATAAGAAAATATAAATAATAAAGCTCAAAGTTTCCTACTTTTTGATCTTCGAACCAAAGATCCTAAAAGTGAAATTTGAGTTAAGTTTCATGTGAGTTTTATTATTTTTAAGTTTATCTCTTATCCTTTAATCTGTCTTCACTTTTTTAAACATGTTCCCATATCTTCTAATATCTGCTCATAACCTGACGCAAAACGTAGTGTTGTCAATTTTATCTTCATTCCATGTCCTACTATTGTGGCCTTGTGCCAGACTAAGTTTAGCTTTCTCTAATTCTTTTACATCTATATAATATCTAATCTCTAATTTCTTTCCCTCTCTTTCCCTAAAACATACTTTCACTCCTACTCTCTCTTACATTTTTATTGCTTTTATCTTCCTATTTCTCACTGATAATATTCTTTTCTCTCTCTCTCTCTCTCTCTCTCTCTCTCTCTCTCTCTCTGTCTTTCTGATATTCAATATATTTTCAAAAATGTTTCCGTTACTATTAAGAGCATTTCCAAACACGAAATTTCAAAACTTTCCACGTTCTTCTTCTCTTTCTTCTTCACATTCTCTCTCTCTCTCTCTCTCTCTCTCTCATTCTCTGTCACTCAACACTCTTTTTACACATGTCCTATAAATTACTTGTATATACACTTATTAACTCTTTTCTTTATTTCTCCTAAATTTCTCTCTCTCTTTCTCTCTTTCTCACTTTTCCCTCTGTTTTTCTCTTTCCATCACTCTCCCCTTTCTCTTTGTCGCTCTCTTTCTTTCTCTTTCTCTCTCTCTCATTCCCTGTCCATTCCTCTCTTTCTTTCTCCCTCGTCTTCTTTCTCTCTCTTCTCTTTCACTTTCCTTTTTCTTTCATACTAATTCTCTTTCTTTCTCTCTCTCTTACAAGCTGTTTTGTCATCCCATTTTTCTCCCTTTCTTTTATACATGTTCTAACTTTGTTAGTATTTCGTCCTTCTTTTGTTCCCCTATTTTCTATCTTCACCTCTTTATTTACATCTCTCTGAGATAAATTCCCTTACAGTGCTCCCTTCCCACCCACTCGCTCTTCTTTCTTTCTTTCTTTCTTTCTTCTCATCTAACAATCTATCAAAAACGCTTAATTTCACTCTACATCAAAAACTTCTTGCTCACCTCAGACTTCCCCTTTCTCTCCATTTCTCTCTCTCTCACTCTCTCTCTCTCTCTCTCTCTCTCAGTTCTTCATTTCTCTCCCTCTCTCCTATTGCTTATTGTTATCTCATTCTCCTCTTTAATTCTTTAAGTTGTCCATATTTTGACCATCCCTTCTCTGTTTGCCCGCGCCTCCCTCAATAGAGCCATTTGTAAATGTTAAAGCCCTCCAGCGACGACGAACAATTCATAGAAATAATTCATTTCATGAATTTCTTCTTTTCATTTGAATTTTCTTTTTCTATTTCTATTTCTATCCCGAAAACAGACTCCAATGAAGTAAATTCGATTAGAAAAAAATAAAATAGAATAGAAAAAAAGAGAAGGTCAAACCCTATGCTGTATGGAGGACATTGCCCGTAATTAATGATCACGTGATAAGCAACTTGATGACCGCCTCCGGTGACAATACAGAATCCACGACCATTTCTTCTTTCCTACAAATACAAACTTTATTTTTTTTTATTTAATAGAGTTTTTGCTTCTCCGCAGTCAAAACCCGCACCCACCAAGGCTCCATTCAAAAATCTTAAAACATTCTTCATACCTAATGTCCATAATGGGATATAATGACCATAGAACAGGTGATGCCGAAAAGCAATTTTTTTTTCAAATTCCAATGATTATTTTCGGACAAGTGACGGTATTTGAGAATATAGTATTTTCCAGTGCATTGGTAGAAAAAAATTTCTTGACACACGGCGTCCTAAATGGATGCCTCATTAGAAACAAACTGTTAAATTACCAAAAGTGGTTACTGGAAGCTGTAGAAAGAAAATCCCATTTCCGAACCTTCCCAAATAATTCAAGAATTTCTTCTCAATTAGAAGCTCCCAAATTACCACCCTTATTATTGAATTACAAAATTCATCGTACAGGACTGGTGCGCCTATTTTAAAATGAGCAGAACATTAGCTAGTGACGTGAGCTCGATCTTAGAGAGCTCCACACTATTGTGGTCTTTAAATATTTACAAATAGTTCTTGCATTTCGTTTTCTTTAATCATTTCACACAAGCAAGGTGATAATACCACTAAGACGCAAGAGGTTACTGGGAGTGAAAGAGACTGAGTAGACTTTAGTGAGAAGTGAGGAGAAAGGACAAGGTTCAGGAAGACAGAAGATGGCGACTGTCGTTGCATTTAAATTTTTGGACATTATAAACGGCAGTGACGCAAGAAAACGGGAGGGAATTCCCCAACGAGAAGTGCGAGAAGAGCGAGAAGAGCGAGAAACCTACGGTTACATCCCGATAGTCCAACAGTAAGACGATGAGATCTAGTTGTCACTCTAGTAGCACGCTTAAATTCATGCAGTCGAGGTAACAAGGAAGAAACTTATCAGAACAACTGCCATGAAAATGTTTGTAGGAAATACAGAGGAAGCCACGTCACGTTGGTGTAAAATTGAATGAATGTGGGTTTTCATTTTTCATTCTATCGAATGATGCACTTTTTGTTAACCAAATTAGAGCATTTTTGCAATAATTTCTATAATCAAATGTTGAGCACGTGACCGTGTGTAAACTAGTCTTGTTTCACCATTGCTACTGAAGTAAGTTTGATCCTAACTCGCCGTGGAGTAACACTTAACGTTATCAAACACGCCTGCATTGAACACAACGAGTTTGTAAAGAGAATTTCTTAGCGCCATTTAATAAAAGATAGCCTTAAAAGTGATTAATCATCGGTTATTGGTCCGATTTGATGGGAGTCGTTTCTTACGCTCTATTTTTTTACCAAAAAACTGAGAGCCTTCTCATATATACATTCATTAGGGACTATTAATAGGCGGCGACCTCACAATTTAGTTTATTTACTAAATTCAATTATTCCTTCAAGTTTTAATACTTAGTCCGTTCGACACTTTTTTTCTGTTTGGCTCTTTGCCCATTCGATACTTTTTTCGTTCAACACTCTGTTCGACACTTTGTCCTTCGGCACTCTGTCCACGAAAGCAAATGAAAAGATACAAAACTGACAAGGTTTTCCATTTCGCTGATGCGTTATCGCCTCATCAACATATTCTTTATTTATTATGCACGTTTTCTTTCTCTTACTAACATCAGAAGGTGTTTTCTAATATATCTTTTACTTTCATTTTTTCTCGCACTCAAAACAGACTAGTTCATTATTTATCTGAGGTGCTGACTTACTAATTTACTAACTATAGCACATTCACCAAAATGCTGATTTTTATATGATGAAACTATATTTATATTGGAAAATAAGGAGTACTTATGAAACGTCAAATAGAGAAAAAAAAGTACGTGACTTCATCTACCACGAGATGTTGCATATTGGGATCGAAATTGTGTATAAACTCTCCGAAGTGCGTGTTTGTTCTATTGTTTTGTTCACTTACTTACTTTCAACCGTCTCGGTCATTATCATTCTTTTTTTAAACAGTTACACACGACGTCAGCTCACTATAAAATACCAGGATGTATCCAACAGAATCTTGCCTACTACATGGACAACACATAGTTCTTGCTAATGACCGAGACGAACAAAAGTACTATAGTGTTTCCACAAATTCGTTCCCAATATATATCTTATTCGAAAATTGAAAAAAAAAAACAGACATTGTCGGTTAAATTTAATCAGACGTGTTGATTATATATAAATTTCTGTTTATACGTTATTTTTATACATAAAATATTTAAGTAAATGCACTGTTTATAATAAACAGATTTAAGTACATTTACCGGCCTGAATGTTTATTATAAATGGAGCATTTACTTAAATATTTGTATCCATAAAAATAACGCATAAACAGAATATATATTAAAATAACTGCCAGACTTAGGCCATTTCATAATATATATATATATTATATAGATATATATATATAACACAAGCACATATATATATGCACATATATACAGACTCATACACACATATACACACGCACACAACTACGCACACAAATAGATAGATAGATAGATAGATAGATAGATAGATATTCCTCACCGATAGCACTACTCTGAGTTTTCATGCACAACGCAATTTTCAGGTGCTGAGTATAGACTGAGCGTAACGGCAATCTGGAAAACTTCTATTTTCACATGTTTCACTAATAAATTCGTGTCATCAATAAAAGAATTTAATTTCAACAAAATTTACATTAGATGCACAAAACGTTATTCACGTTACGCGTACAAACGTTTGTTTTACTTTTCATTATATCGTCAGAGAAATTAAATTTTGATCAATTTCAATATCGTTTTTATTTTTTATTTATTTTAAGGTTTATGGATGCCATGTTGTTTCAGTACTAGTTTAGTAAGGAATGGTGATAAAATTAAATAGATTTCCCGTATGTTAATAGTAGGGAATTCCTATCTCATGGCACTTTCAATGCATCTTCCTCTGAGCAAATTATATTCAATTTTTATTAAAACAGCATTTCCCAGGGTAAAATTGTGCTCATAAAGTTTTCCGCGGCACACAAGTTCAATGAGTGCACTATTTAAATATTAGTCCCTTTTATGTTTTTACGTTCTTTACTTCAAATTTCAAGAAGTTTTGCAGATTTCTTTGAGGTAGGATGGCCATTTTTTTCCTGATTAAACCTATTTATCAGTGAAATATGACAAAATAGTTTTCCATATTTTCATATATTTACCATTCGGTCGGATTTTCACCTAAACATTACTATATATATATATATATATATATATATATATATATATATATATATATATATATATATATATATTTTGTTTCGTTAAATACGACTGACAAGGTCCTACGATTAAGCTTGTTATTTACGTTTTTTGTGTTCGTACAAGTGTTTTTCTATCCTGGACACAAAGTATGTAAAAGCTGTCCAAATTTCTGCATATCCAATGCTTTTCCTAACTACCTCATCGACTACCAGATTAGACTATTACTTTCTAAAGTAACTAATAACGATACTGAACATACAGATAAAAACAATAACATTAACAGCTTCTACAAAAGATGTCAGCTATAAGCAAGACGAATTTTCTCTTAAAAATATCATAACGAAAATACACAATCACAGTCGACCAGAAAAAAGAAAATAAAATTATCTATTACAAAAAAATTTAAACAGCTAACCTTAATATCAAGCATAACAACACACCCGCAAAATCAAAAATTACAAAAATCAACATCATTTAAGAGTTCAAATACCCGTCAAGGAACTGCATTCATAATCAAACCAAACTCATAAATAACTACATTGGTCACACTACTACATGCCTGTCTAGACGGCTTAGGTTACATAGATCATACATGACCATAGCTCCATTAGGACTCATTTAAACACGCACAAATACCTACCCACTCCATCAGAAACATACTAGAAGAAAATACAATAGACTCATCCACATGTAAAAAATGATTAAAAATAATGGGAGCCCTAATAAAAAAAAAAAGGAAAAGCCAACAATCAGTAACATTAACTATGAACACACCACAATATGCTGACCGTGTTCGGAAAATGAAATAAATAAAAATCGCTCTTGATAATGGCTAAATGAATATCCGAAAGCGCTCTGATATGCTTAACATTTGGACAGTTTTGGTACACCTTGTGTCCAGAAAATAGAACACAAGAAAAATTAGATAAAAATCTTAATCACATTACCTTGTCACTTGTCTTTAACGAAATATGTATCTCTGTTACAGCAGGTCTCCTCTTCGTTTTGGTGAAAATTGTCCAGCATACACTCACCAAAATGCTGATTTTTATATGATGAAACTATATTTATATTGGAAAATAAGGAGTACTTATGAAACGTCAAATAGAAAAAAAAAAGTACGTGACTTCATCTACCACGAGATGTTGCATATTGGGATCGAAATTGTGTATATAGGACAGAGTTATTTGAAAACCAGTATTTGCAATCCTGACTTTTAGCAAATCTCAGACACCTACGACTAGTGCTACCGGAAAAGTGCAGAACTTATAAGGTGAACACTTTCGTGTTGATATTATATCACAGTGTAAATATATTTTGCAGTTATTTATAGAGCCTAGCTTATTCTGACAACGAAATAAGAAAAGAGAAAAATATTGTGGTCACCTAATTTTCCAAACGATTAAAGCATTCCTGCTGCCACGACTCACTAATATATATGGCCCCATATGTTACATTTCATGCTAATTTCTAACAGACCTATTTATTTCTTTTTTATCTAAAGCATGTTAAAACCGCCCAAAAATGCACAAACATGTTGTTTTTTTCTTTTTAAACAAAAAAGTAATAATGAAAGATTTTAAACAAACAGTATTAAGCAGTAATACAAAACAAATACAAGTAAAATCTTGAGAACTGTTTCTTTATAAATCAATTTTCTTTTGACCTTTGCCTTTTTAAAAAACCATTCTACAATATATTTTTGAATTTCATCACATGGAAATTTTTGTTTGTTGCTGTAAAATAGATTCACAGCTGCAAAGTGAATTCCTTTTTCAGTGTTTTGTTCACAAGTAAAAAACATATTTGAGAGAATAAATTTCAAAATACTTTCAGCAGACTCTCTTGTAGTGGATTCATTATGTTTTACAAAAATTTATCTGCATAATCAAGTTTAGCAAACCAAACACAAACGAACTCTACCATTTAGCTAGATGGAACCGTATGACCTCTTGGAGAAAATAAGTCAAAGTACTGCTTTTCTGTAGAATCATCACTATCATTGCCTACCATGACAATGGAACAAATTTTACATTGAAAACGTATATTATTTTTTTTTTAATTTTCTCTAATAAAGAAAATCATGGTAATGGAAATTTCTCCAGAAGTAATTTGTAGGTTTGTTGAGACGTATAGCGCAGTAGTAAGGCATAACATATTAATTCTGTAAAAAATGAAGGACAACCACTTGGTTGGTAATGTTGTCTTTTTGTAATTCTAAAAGAACGTTTGTTCTTTCACTACGTTTTATATGTAGTTTGGAATTTTTTTCTAACATGCTAAATCTTGTGAGTTTAGCATTATGTCCATGTATAAACCATTTTGGTAACGTTATATGGATTCCATTGCACTGTGCTGGACGTGAAGGTTTTGGTCAATGCGAATACATTTTATTATAGATAGAAAATGTGTGTCAGGGTCAAAGACTATTCTATAAATTAGAATATAATCTTTTTTTTTTAAATTCAAAACCATCAGGACAGCACTTTGCTTCTTCCAATTGAGTAAAATCCTTTATTGTATCAGATGAAATAAAATCGTGTAATTCATCAGTTTTGATCAATCATTGTTTTGGAGGCTTTCTGAATTTCCTTGTATTCGGCAAAAGAGACGGTTTTCTTCTTTTTTTTTTTCTGAATGTATTGTAGGTATTGGATGTAAATCCCAATGCAGTTTGTCTCGTTTTCCTTTCAAAATAAATTTCTCTTCAAAATATTTCATACAGAGAACTGAATTTTTTGTAGACATCCAATCAATACGATTAACGAATTTTATCCATTTTTCTACGAGGTCAAATTTTCTAAAAGGAAAAGAAATTGTCGATACTTTTTCACTGTTAGTATCATATCCACTAGAACAGCCAGATGCGGCACATTTGTTAACCATTTTTGTTAAACAAAATATCACAACAAATTTTATAATTTAATCTTTAAATGCAATGGACTATGAGGTAGAAAATTTACCTATTAGTGTTCATTTACAAAACGGACCGTATACGCAATTGTCCCTTCAGGACGTTGGCAATCATGGCTCTCCAAAATTTTCTATCCTTTGTAACTTTTTATAAATTTTGTCTTTTTGTTATCACTCCTAAACTTTGTTCTACCATCCATTTACACAAGCTCATTGAATAGGTTATGCGCTGTCCCCCCCCCATCCCTCTTGCGTTCAATATGTCCTGTGAGTGTCAAATTTTCTAAACCCACTTTCCTTATTGTGTGCTCTAGAAATTTCAACTCTCTCTTTCTGATGTTAAGTATAGAACCAATATAGTGCACACTTAACATGTTAAGCTAATATAATTCAACAGAAACATGTACAAAATTTAGAAATCTAATTCCAATGCGTCATGGTGGGCATGTAAGTCGATCAGAGGACTGAAATCAAGTTTGATTCTATTTGGCACATGTTCTGGGTACCTGGTGAGAATCGAAGTCGATTCAGTAGTAATGATCTGCGAAATTAGTTGTTAGGCTCCCCATTAGGATCCCATGTAAAAGTAAAACTGATCGTGAAAAAGTAAAGGAGACAAGAAGTAAACCATTTTTGTTGTGTTCCAGGGTATTGACGCAAAGAAAAATAAATCAAAAGGAGATATGAACAGACTACAATAATTATTAGCAAGCACAGATGAATAAATAGAAAAACTAGCATAGGAAAGAAATGAGATAGATAGATAGATAGATAGATAGATAGATAGATAGATAGATAGATAGATAGATAGATAGATTTAAAATCTCGGATAGTTATGAAAAGCATTTACATAGATAGCTGGATAGCGTCATAATCGCGCTGGATATTACTTATGAGTTTTCACCCTTTATAATCTTTTACAGACATTGACTTTGTACGAAGAATTACAATGGATAACTGCATGATAAGGATCGATAATTATAATCGGTAGCTCGCTCATATAGGTCTAAGGATGACAGCTACATAATCTTTATTTATTATTTTTTGCCAAACCATTAACTGACCCTCTTACCACAAATTTCAGATAGTAGTTTAAGCGATATTCTAATTACCACCACCAACCCACTTCCAGCAGGATAGTATGATACAATGTCCCAATTAACGTGGAGTCCAGTACGGGTAGATGTGGGTGGTACCAGAAACAGTCCACTTCCATCTCACTTCCTTTTTTTTTACGATGCCTCAAGCAACGGGTATTAGCACTGACTCTCCCCTTTAAATGAAATGTGGAAAATGTATCCTTGGATTACGGTCCCCTGGAACTGCACTTTGTTTAATATTTACCTCGGTAGCAAAAAAAAAAAAAAAAAAAAAAAAAAGCGATAAATATTTAACTGCGCGTCCGCTGAAAAAAAACATAAGGCACAAGGCCGATGTTGAAGTGGGATTCCTACATGAAAACAAAGGCTAAAAATAGTCCAGTCCTCATTGGCATTTTCCCTTTGGATTCAGGTACCAGAGATTACCCAAGGTTTCCCCCCCACACACACACACCTACTTGTGGAAAGGTAGCTTCGGCAACCCTGGGACTGAACTTTAATTAATGCCTCCAAACTGAACCGACAGGAAGCAATAGGAAGAAACTGAGATTAGTTAGTTAAATAGATAGATAGATAACATAAGTAATAGAGAGTAGCTCAAAAATGTTTGCATTGAGTATATATTGATATCTGTTGTTTCTCTCTCTCTCTCTCTCTCTCTCTCTCTCTCTCTCTCTCTCTGTTGGTTGTAATGTTTCAAAGTGCAAATAATACAAGCTCTATATTACAAATACATTGAAAAAAATACGGAGTGGTGCAAAATATCTAAAAAATATGAAAATAATACTCTAATATATTCAGCTAAGTAGCATGATTAACATGGATCGCGTAGCCAGTGGATATGCTTCTTATATTCAATTTAAATGAAGATACAACGCGAATAACATAACCACTCAAGTACAAGTCATTATGTACTGATGTAGATTTGGACAGGGAATATGGACACCAATAAAGTATTAATCAGTAGATTGCACAAAGATTCTTGTTGCATTTTAACCTATCAGAACTTTAGCGCAAGGATCGCTGCAACCAAAACCGTTGCAAATATCTAAACAATTTGAAATAAGGAGATTATCGGATTTTTGTTTCTCTTCTCATTCATCATTCAAAAATATAAAGTTTGATAATATATCTTATGCTAAAGTGCATCTTCTCTATATTTATATTACACTTGATACGATAATGCCTCCTGTAAGCGCTTATATTACATGTGATACTATGGCATGATTAACATGTCTTCCTATTACATTAAGTATTTAACAAATCAGTAAATCAGTTTTCAGATGATCGGATAAGACTATTGAAATTATCACCAGATCTCATATTTATACTGCGCAGGAACAAACACTGAACATAGATTTAAAATTTGAAATACATACGACGCTACACGTCGTATGTATTTCAATATGTTATATATTTTAATCTGTTGAGATATTTAGATTTAATTTTTTAACTACGCAAATTCACCCACGATTACATAATTCGGAAAATAGAAACCTTTAGACCATCGTAGTATTCAAATTTACCGATTATTTATTTCTTTATTTTAAAATCAATAAATAATAAAGCAATAGATTTATCGAAGCATCTAACTAGCGGTATTACGTTAAACTCTGGAGTCAGTCAACGAGATAAATCTACTGAACATTTATTGATTTTCTGAATATTGTTGCTTTAGATAATCTCTTTAGAAAGTACCTCCATAGATACGCAATAGCTAAGGTTTAAAATAAATCTAAAAAAATGAAAAATCTTTCTTGAAGCTTTTATTTTGTTTTTAATTTTAAGCTAATAGAGTAAATATAATCTTTCTAATAAGCCAAATACTTCATTTCAAAACTAATTGAAATTGACTTGCAGGAGTATTTTTTTTTTTTTTTTTTTTTTTGGCAAAAAAAAACTGTTATCAGCGCCTCGTTCGTCACAATGAAATTCTCTTTCTTAAAAAAAACTTGCAAAAATAAAATATAGTTTCTGGAACTTTGAGTAATATTAGTCAATTTAAAGTATAATTAATCTGAAACAAATATTATTTACTTATATATATATATATATATATATATATATATATATATATATATATATATATATATATATATATATATATATATATATTATTGATTTTATTTATAAGTTTAAAATATCGCAGAAATGCTTTTTTAGCATGGTAGTAGCTGTTTATTCAAGTTGTTGACGTGTTGACAGCTTGATGACAGATGGACATTTATTTAACGATTTTCTACAGTGGCTATATTTTAAAAATAATTGAATCATATATAGTGAGTGCCTTTTTTATATAATTTTTAATTACTCAGTAAACTTAAAAATTTAGAAAAATATATTCCGCAATCTAATGTTTTATTAAATTTTAAATACTTTGGTTTTACATTTACTATAATTATTGATTTTATTTTCTGATAATGTGTTGTATAAAAATCTGTACCTAAAAAATCGATTTGCTTATACACATAAAAAATTAAAAATTATTTTTTAAATATTGGTGTTTGATGACTTGTAATAAGATTTTCGATTTGTTATTAGTAAATATAGTTTTTACTTTATAACAATATCACCTAACGGAATGAAAGTAATGCAGAAATTTAAAACATTTGAAACTTTATAAATTATTCTAATTAAAATTTTAAATAAATGAAAACAATTCTTATAAAAATTCATTATTCATCGAAAAATCTTTTTTTCTTAAGACAATATTGTTATTATATATGTTTATTCATAAAAGCAATGAAAAGGTTTTCTAATTAAGTAATATCTTACTTTTGTTGCAATTTTTATTTTACAATTCAGAGCCGGTTTTGATAACTGGTGTTTCTGTTTCACAAAAAAATAAGTAATGATTTTAATTATCCAAGGAGTTCGGCTTTTAACTAATTAAGTGGTGTAAATTTAATTTCTCTAAATTTCTTAACATTAAATAAATGGGAGGCAACAGATGTAAATATATATATATATATATATATATATATATTCAAAAGATTTTCTAAAAGAAAATTTTTCGAAAATAACTTAATTCATTTGTAAATAAGTTCTGAAAGTTTCATTAAATTCCGACAATTATTTGATTTTTGCAAGAATCTTCAAATCAATGTGTTTTGAGCCGCAAAAAAAGACGTTAAAATTTCCTATAATAATCTTTGGTCTCTTCGCTGACGAAATAAAAAAAATCAAGATTTTTAACCAAAATTTTGAACGCGGTTAAAACTATAATTGAATAATCAAAAATACTTTAGTCTTTCCTCTTAATAATAACGTAAAGATTTTGACGATAAAACTTTGGTTTTATCAAGTTTGTGACATTTTTTCATCATGGAATGCGAATTAGTGGAGGTAACTACTCTTCTATATAAATAAATACGAATGTCAGTGAGTTACGCTTTTTCAACTTTACTCCTAGAGGCCATAGCCCAACATATCATACTATTTTGAAATCAAACCGACACCGTGAGCAAATTAAAGAACATTTCAGACCGGATCCGAACCCGCAATTCTGATATTTTGGATTCCAGAGTTTCATTACTAACATTGTTTTCGATGATTTTTTTTCGTGATATTTTGCGACGAATTGCGACGAATTTTTCTGTACGATTTTTATAACGTGAAAATAAATTTTAGAATAATAGAAATTAATTGCAAAATCCAGCGAAAGTCAACCACGAAATAAAAATGATTGTTTGTACGCAAAATAAGGGCCAACGTAGATCAAACTGTCTTTAAATTAAATGGCGACAGAAGAATTATCGTTAAACTTTTAAAAGGTAAGCTTAATAATTAATGCAATATTTAAATACAGCGATTAGTTTTGAGTTCTTCTGTAGTTTATCGCATATGGCAGCACTATACCTCACACAAAGAAATCTCCGCCAAGAGAGGACCAGATTGCAATGAAAAGAGCCAAGGTTGCTGCAAGGTAAAGAAAGTCCCAGATCAAACGGCAGCCAGGTGAGCTTCCAATGCTGAGATTATTCAAAGACTTAGGGACTCTCAAATTCCTGACTAAGCTGAAGGCCCAATCAGGAGTTCTCCACAGGAGCTAGGGTGACTTTTAAGCTAGTATATTCTAAAGGGTCAATGTTAATCGATTATCGCCGCTCACAAGTTATAACTTCTACATAAAATAGTCATTTTTTTTTTCTTCAATAACACTTGGCTTTTATCTCTGATCCACTTCTAATGCATCTCATATAGAGTGAGATTTAAAATTAGAATCACCGAAGATAAGGAACATCGAGCCCGACCAGTACCTAGATGGTTTAGTGTTTGGAAAGTTGCTATAAGCTTTGATGTGCGGGTGGTGTAATAGATAATCACTCGGAATTGGAAATCGGAGAGCCAAGTTCTAATTCATTTCGTTATATTCATTTACACTAAATACCCTTGGGAAAGATATGAATCCATCTCTTCTCTCTCTAGTTATGGGTTAATTAGTAGGACTTCTATCGCTAAACCATTATTATCTTAAAAAATTAAAAAAAACTCTTACAATCTAAAAATATTTTCTGGCTTTAAATACCCTGGTTGGGGTTTATAAGCCGTAGAAAATGAATTCGTGAATCAATCAAAGTTGGCAAAAATTTTAACGGAAAAAAATTAAATATTTAGTGTTTAGTCTTTATTTTTAACGTCTCTCAGAAAAATGTGTTTTATAAAAATATGTAGCTAAAAAAATCGGTACATTTATACACATAAAAAAAAAATCAACAAATAACGAAAGCTAAGTTTGATATTAATTACGTCATTGGCAATGAAAAGTTTAATCCCCTGCCTGCTTATACTGAGTTAAAATAAAGTCGGTGCTAAAATACGATTGTGATTAGTGTTTCATTTTGTTTATTTTCCTGCTGACATAATTTATTGTATCACTTTATATAAATAAAATTTTTGACGTATTAAATAAAAATTATATGCTAAATGTGGATGTTCGAGTATTGTAAAGATAAGCAACTCAGAATGAGTAATCGGCATGACACGTTCGAATTCCGATTACGAGTTTATTTTATGTTCACTTTCTCACAATTACCTTCGGAAAAGATATGACTGTCTATTCTCAACTCCACTCAAATACATAAACGTCTTGACTGGGTTCTATTTTATAAAATATTTAAATTTACACGAAGACCACATTCATCATTTTTGTCCAAAATATAAAATTTTATTTCAGACTAAATTCTTGTGCTAAACACAAAAAACTTAATTAGTAGGAATAGCAAGTCATAATAGGCGCTAACCTACAAAGCAAGACGAGACCACCGCGTAAAATTTTCTAGGAAAAAAATTTATTACACAATTACGTAAATGATACAAATACAAAATTTGTACATAAATTTCCTTTTGTGTGCCTATTAAGGCAGGATAACAATTTCATGTAAAAAAAGATTTTCATCGAAAAATGGAAAAAACCAGTTTGAGAAAATACAAGAATTTTGAAAAAGACAAGAGAAAACAATACAAGAAGGCATAAAAATAAACTTCCTTTCAGAAAAAAAACGAAAAACACCTACGTTTATTTTTACTTGCCCCACGATCGTCTCGAGGACGTATAGTAATTTTTGAAAGTCCCTTTTAAATTTACGGCTCGTGCTTGGGAAAAATTCTTAGAATTTTTTACGTTCTTTGTTGTCCAACAACATGAGAACTTTCACTTGAATTTCAAAATTCTTTAGTCTCTCAGCTGGCTTGTAACCTTGTACCTTCTTGACGCTCTCTTATTGATGTCAAAAGCCTTCTGCTCCTTGATGTTGATTTACCTTGTTCCCTTGCTGTCAAAATCTGTCTTTCTTCGTCCACTGACTTGAGTTCTATTTATTCATAAATTTAGGTTCAGAAGGCTTATTTTTATTTAGGGTTTGATACGTGGTATCAAACCTTAATAAAAATAAAATTAGTTAGTATATATGAAAAAAATAATTTTCAATAATCTAGAAATGGATCCTTTCACAAATTCTGAGCTAAAAAAATATACATATGTAATAATTATTTACACTAACCGCCTGGCCTTCATAAAAAATACACTTCTCTGAAAAGAACGTGCCCTAAAAGACTACCTAAACGACTAAACATTTATTACAGGCTAACATTTTAAAAGTAGTACAAATAATTATTTTATAATTTCCTTGAAGTGAATTGTAGAAAAAAATTCTGAATTCAAAACCGACCTGAAGAAGCATGGCTTCCATCGAGCTATCATGTCCTATGGTAACAGTACATGTGATGCCTCTACGCTCCTAATGTGTTAGAGGACTCATGATTCTATGAAATTAAATCTCATGATATCACGGATTTCGTGTGTAACTAATATTATTAAATGTAATGCATTATCAGAACATTTCGACAATTTTAAAACTTTTGATATTTCTTGATAACACACCCATACATACATGCACAAAAAAAATAATCACAGAGAGAGATAGGCAAGAAAAAGAGAAATGGAAGATATGAAAAGAAAGAGAAAGAGATAAAAGAGAAAGACAGAGAGTGAAAGACAAAGAGATGAAGGAAAGATGAGAGAAAGGCAGAGAGGAGAGAGAGAGAGATAAGAGAGATGCGTTCCCGGCAGTCACGTGAATTTCGCATGATTGCAATTTGTTCCCTACCCCTATATAATGAGAAAAATTCAAGGTCATCGTCAGTTTAAAATAAAATCATTTATAGTTTTAAGTGGGCCCCAAGAAGTGAACGGCCTCCATTAGATTTAATTTCCGGCCTGCTTTCGACGTCATACGCAGTACACACCGCCTACGCGATGACGTCAGAATTAGTTCGTTTAAATTTGATTGAATATTTACTGTATCCTACAAACTGTACTTCTATGTTTATACAAGCGGATTGAATACGGAATTAAATAGTATTGCATTAAATTGTGGTCAATGTATTTTCTGAAATTTATACTTAGAGGCTTACAGTCACATCACGTTCAAACAGCTTTTTCGTAGGATCACCGAAGTTAAGCAGCATCGAGCCTGCTAGTACAATGCACCAATTTTATAAATAAGACTTTTCATTAATAAAACTATCATTTGCCTGAAGAAGTTCCTTCTCGGAACACCGTCTTACGAACGCACCACGTTGAAACACTGGTTACTGTACAATCATCGAAGTTATGGAACGTCGAGCCTGGTCAGTACCCAGATGGGTAACCGCTTAGGAATATCAAATTCAGTAAGCTTGGATGTGCAGGTGGTGTAAAGAATAAGGGCTCGAAATTGTTAATCGGAGAGCCAAGTTCCAATTCTCATTTGGTTCATTATATTCACTTATCCGCAAATATCCTTTGGAAAGGTATGAATCCACCACTTCTTCCTACAGCTATGGGTTAATTAGTAAGACTTGTATCGTTAAAACTATTATTGTCTCCAGAAAAAGAAATGCAATTGCGTACAAAATATTTAAATTTCGGCATTAATTAATCCTAGTATATATATATCTTTAAGTATACAAATAGAAAAAATGCCGTAAGAATTTTTGCCGTTAACAATAATTTTTTTTTTTTAAATCCAGACTACATGCATTAACGGATGTCAGAATTCGTTGAAAAATACACCCCTACTCCTACCTAAACGAAAACCTTTATTCAAACATAACTAATAACTGATACATCAAAATACAGTGATAATGGACACGCAAACACCCCTGGTCTGGATGAATGGATTTCTCTGTATCCTTGGAAACGTGAATTATGAATTTTTGCAGTGCCTTTAAAACCCAGTAATTTTAAAAATAAATTACTCCAAAATTCGCTTGATGATGAAATGGAACTAATGTCTTTAATTTAAATACAAAATTAAATTCGAAGTTTTTAGCTTCCATTTTTGAAACATGGTTAGAACTGTGTAGCGAAAAAAACATATTTTAAATCAGTTAATTTATAATATTAATGCTCTGTAAATTTACATTGAGCACTATTTTTTAAAAACAAAAATATCTATAAGAACACCGGATTATATATCGTACTGTTCTTTCTTTATATATATATATATATTAGCCCCTAACTCTGAAGTAAAGTATTGCGATCATAATATTCTCATATTTTTTGTTGTTTTTGCTACATATTTTCGACCTTTCTCAGATGGCAAGGATTTTTTCTCTTATATATGGCTGTAGATCTGATATTCATAGAATCATCGAGATAACTTCGATCTGCATGCCAGATAAAAAGATGTGAGCACAATAGCGTAAAATAGAAACTCCAAGTGCCTTCCATAACTAAAATATTATATCGTCAATGTTCCGCGGAAATGCTACGTTAAATTAGTTTCTGTGTTTCCCTTCTCACTAAATAGCCTTTACTATTGTTTATTCAATACAAAGCCCAAGAGTCACTCAAGGTATAAAATGTTACAAAATAAGGAGTTCGTAATGGCATACAATGTGAGAGCAATGCGTGCATATTATGAAGATATGTATGGTAGATAAAGGCTAATCCTTAGCTTCAAAAGGTCAAGATTGTAGTGATCAAGAAAGCATACTCTCAGGATTCAGTTCCACAATGCAACGATTCTCGGGAAGAAGATATCTGAGCAGAATTTCCTCCTCATCAAAAGAATATGAAAGGAACAAAGATTAATCGACTCATTGTATGTAGCATAATGATTCCTAGTTGTGAAGGCCTGAACTGGTGGAAACAAGGAATGTATCTTGGATCTGTCATGAAAATAGTGATAGAGTATTTTTTTAATCCACCCCAAGCAAGGTGACAACTCCACTAAGATGCAAGTAATTACTGAGAGTGACAGATAACTAGAAGCTGTTAGAAGGGACCAGAAATCCAATCGTAAACAGGAAAAAAGGGATAAAGCTCTGCTCCTGTTCAAAAGGACTGTGAACCAGAATATAGGCGAACCTATCGAGAGCCTAGAAACATTTCATCTATGAGGAAAGGGATTACAAGATGGAAAGCAGTTCATTACTACATATAAACGGATTTTTTTTTCTTGACATTCGTCCAAAAAATTATTAGGAAAAAGACAATGTGTGAATGTATGCATATATGTGTAAGTGTGTGCATAACTGTATGTGGAGATACGATGTTGCGTAATAGTTTTAGGCACTGGGCTGAAATAGACGAACTGAGTTAATTTCAGAAGATATCAAGACATTTTGAATATTTGGAAGGTTTCCGGTCATATCACGTTGAAACAACGATTCCAGTACGATCACCGAAGTTAAGCATCGCCTGTTCATTACGTAGATGGGTGACCACTTGGTAATAACAGGTGCTGTTTCATTGGACAGCCAAGTTCTAGTTACCATTGGGTTCATTATATTCACTTAATCTACCTCTTATCCACACAGTTATTAGTTAATTAGTAAGACGTGTATTACTAAATCATTATTATCTATAAAAAAAAAATAAACAAATTCTTACAATCTAAAAACATTTTCTGGTTTAAAATAAACACCAAAGGATTGATAAACCCTAGAAAACGAATCAGCCAATTGAATATTTCGAGAAACGGTTGCACAGCCTTGATATAATTTGGCAAGCGACCGGAAGATTGTGCATGCTTGAAACGAGATTCTCTCGTGGAGTTAATTAGTCGTCAATGACACCCCATTTGATGATCTTGCGTATTGTATGGCCGTCGGATTCAGGATCACGTTATTTTTTTTCAAAACTGATTTGTTAGCTACCCTCTATTCTCTAAGACTTTAAAGGAACTAAGGCGTCAATGTCCTCGGTAGGATAGTTTTTCATTAAGATTAAATGACTGCATACTTTTTGGCCAGACTTATTCAATTTATCCAATTAGGTTATTGGATAAGACATTAATCTCTTTATCAGAGGTAATCGAATGAGAAAACGGAAGAAATACTAACAGAAGGAAATGCATCAGACTAATAATTGTTTTGTCGATGGAGTCATATATCTCATATATATATATATATATATATATATATATATATATATATATATATATATGAATGTGCGCGCATGCGCATTTGTCTATTATTTTAGGCATTGTTAAACTATTTTATTTTTACTTCTAACTGAATGTGTGCTCTTTCGGCTATTCCTTTAGCCATTATCAAGGATGATTTTATTTTTTACTTTTAACTGAATGTGAGCGCTATATATATATATATATATATATATATATATATATATATATATATATATATATATATATATATGTGTGTGTGTGTGTGTGTGTGTGTGTGTGTCTTAAAATATATATATATATATATATATATGTCTTTAAAAAACATATAGATAGATAGATAGATAGATAGATAGATAGATAGATAGATAGATAGATAGATAGATAGATTTAATTAGAGAGAGGGAGAGAGAGAAAGTCGGAGAGATTGTGGTAGTAGATATACAACAAATTACTGCTATTACATTGTGCGATGATTAAAAACAATAGCAATAAAAAAAGTGATAGAAAGCAGAATGAAATCGATTAAAGAAATATCATCTTACACCGGACGTCAAAATGATTTAATTTAAAGCTGAGCGTCCATATAGTTTTAACGATTTCCATAAAAAATTATAACAATGTTTCCACCCATTGCCAGATAACTTGAGAAAATGTCTCTTCATTGATCTGCCAAAATAGTTGACAGAAAAAAGTGTGGGTAATTCAGCGATTGCGCGAAGCAATTATCCGTAACTATCATAAGACATGCAGATAGCACTGTGTTGGTAGCAGATACAGAAAGGAAACTGCAGGAACTCCTACAGAAGGCCGTAAAGGAAGAATAATATGTTTATATCCAGGTAGATTCAAATGTAGACGCAAACGGCAGATTCAAATGTGACATGACCAGAACCAGTGTTTTTGTAGACCTACCAGGAATAATTATCAGCGAACATAATTTTAACAATATACGATGAGCAGATGAACACTATTTTAATGACAGAATAAGAATGGAAAATGCAAAAACTCAGAGATAAAGTAGAAAAGAAAGGAAGGAAAAACTATTAACTATAAGACAACAGAATATGTGGTCATTAGCAAAAGAGAGCAGCAAAGCTGTAATTTACGAATTGGAGACGTCAAAATTAAACAACGACAGAAATTTAAGTATCTGGGTAGAGTTTTTGCAGACAACGGAAAATGTGACACCGGAATCGGAAGGTGCACTGGAATAGCGAAAGATGCATTGCAGAATCTAAATATAATGTTAAAAGAGAGGAAATTCTCGTTAGAAAGAAAGCAGTTTTAGAAAGAAGCTCTCCGAATGGAGCTTAGTTCTTATTACTGGAATATGAAGTGAATGAAGAGGATTCATCCTTGTGTGCATAGTATGACGGATCCTAGTTGCAAATGTCAAGGTTTGTTGGACTAAGGAATGTCAAGGTTAGTTGGACTCAGAGCATATGCGATCGAAATTGCGATAGAGTAACGACAGGCTCGCAAAGTTTCGTCTGTTGGAAAGGGATTATAGAGAGGAAAATAATTTATCACCCAATACTGCACTTTTAGTCTCTGATCTGACACTTGTAACGATAGAGTATAGCATGGTTATCCAGATACTTACTGGAGCGGTACAATCATCTTTAGTAATAAAGCGTATATATGAGTTCCAGTTGAGTCCTTGGGTAAGCTTGAGACCAAATCGACGTTCAAGGCAAGGAGATTCATTGATAGAAAACCTATCCATCATAACAGTTGAACGTTCAGGGTCTGCTCGGTGGTGGTAGAACGTTACTTGTTTGATTTTGACGTATTGCATGTTACAATCCAGTCCTTCCTTCCCCCATTGACCTACCTGGGCTAGGTCAGATGAGCTACAAGGCACTGGTCATCCAAATGTTTGGCGGTGAACCTATAAATTGTTGTATAGTCCGCATAGATATTCCCAAAGGATTGGAGTATGTTCTTCGGCAGATCATTAAAATAGAATTGACAGATGGTAGGACCGTGGAGAGAATATGAATAATGATAGTGTAGCATCGGCAACAAGGCTGCGTAGACATTTTTGTACTCCAAGACTAGAAAGA
Organism: Acanthosepion pharaonis; assembly: GCA_903632075.3. Taxonomy (NCBI): domain Eukaryota; kingdom Metazoa; phylum Mollusca; class Cephalopoda; order Sepiida; family Sepiidae; genus Acanthosepion; species Acanthosepion pharaonis. The sequence goes on along the minus strand of CAHIKZ030001768.1, from coordinate 754,367 downwards.
GAAGACTGGGCAGCTTAAGCCCAGATATAGCAGCAGTACTCCATGTTCGTCCTGATTTCTATATTTTAAAAGGAGAACATAACAGGTGAAATCAAGTATTTACTGATGTGGTTCAGCCAACCATTTTCCCATCATCTTTAGCTATAGATAGTATATACGAGTTCCCCTTGACGTTTGGGGTGAGAAGTCCCAATATGTGTTCATGACAAGGGCTCTTCATTGCAATAGACTAAAACTGGGGTGATGATGCCACGTTACTAATTTAGTTTTCGGGTATTGAATGTGACCAGCCAGTTTCCCTCTGTTGCGTTCTTAGACGTATGTCATACGAGAGATCAACTGCTAGGCTCTGATCATCTAGAATTGCGAAGGCGCAACCATACACTGTTGTTTCCTCTGCCTAGATATTCAATAAAAATCGGAGTATAGGACACTAATGCTTAAAATCTGAAAAAAGACTGTTGAAATTTCTAGAACACATTGTTGAGGAAAGAGGGTTTGGATAATTTGACACTCACAGGACATATTGAACGAAAGATGTACAGTCAGGAAACATCGAGTGACCTATCTAATTAGACTGAATGAATAGCAGAGTAAGAAGACAAAGAGGAGGGGAACAAAGAGTTAAAGTTTGCTTAGAGCTGCAACAGACAGGAAGTTGCGAGGAGCTGTAATTGCCCACGTCCTGAAGGGATTTGACACATAAAATAAAGAAAATGTGTTTTGGAGAAGTCAGTGAATGTGTGTGTGAGAAAGAAAGAAAGAAAGAAAGAAAGAAAGAAAGAAAAAGATACTGTGTAGCAATAAGAGGGTACACTTCCTTTAGTACGACAACTGTCGTTATAGATTTTACATATATATATATATATATATATATATATATATAGAGAGAGAGAGAGAGAGAGAGAGAGAAAGCAAGCATTGCTCATTTAAGACTAAAATAAAATAAGAGAACGACAACATGAATGACCGTTGCTTCTTCTAACCGGAAAGATCGTATATCCGTAACAAGATTTTGGCTGCTAAAATGGACAACTCTAGATTTTGTCATTTTATTTTTATTTTTACTTTATTTATTTACGAAATTATGCTTAAGTAGGAAGCGCGATTCAAATGTGTCAAGTCTATTGTTGTTCTTCCGTAATTTGATCCGTTCTTCCCTGTTGTTGCGTTAAGTGAATGCTAACCAACGTTGGAATTATGCATATACCAATGAAAAATAAGTTAAATGCTATCAAAGTTCAATGAAAAATAAGTTAAATATGTAACAGAGCAGTGGCCCTGGTTGTGTCATACTCGTGTATGGAAAGTGGTTAGTGACTTGAGACATTGAAAGACTTAATAATTCTGCAGGAAGGAGTACAGATATCAAAACGATAAAGTATGAGAGAGTGGTTAATCGAACTGGAGTCTGATAAAAAAAAAAACGTCCGGTTTTAAAACTATATTAAACCCATAAAATCCTTATAAGAAGGTCATCGAAAGAGATTGAACTCAAATAAATGTCAGATTTACTAAGATTCAGCTTCACTGGCACTTCCGGTCCAATGCCATAAGTCAAGGAAGTTGGCATTAAATGTCAAATGAGTTTACCAAAAGTCCACATGATTTTCGGTAAATTTAGTGTTTGTTTTTAGCAACCTTACGTTGATTTCAATGTAAATTTTGGAAACATAAAAATCCACGTTTACACATTTTTCAACAAGAATGCCCGATGATGCAGATACAGTGCAATGGAAACCACTCCCAGAACAACAAAGCCACGGCCTGTTATTTTTCCACTGGTACACAACGAAAGGAATTCCCTAGAAGACACAAATTCCGAAAAAGGAAATGAAACAGCGAAATTGAATGCAACTAATGCAAGTCACTTTCACCGAAATTTAGACACCCACCACCACCACGTATCAAAGTCCAAAGAAAAATGTTAAATGGTATCAAATTCTCATGAAAAATAAGTTAAATAGTAACAAAGTCCAATGAAAAATAAGTTAAATGGTGTTGTGATATGCGATCTGGCAACACTTAACTCGACAAAGTTGTGATAACAGTATTCAATAGTCAAGTAGACAAGTCATTGCAATAGTATACTTATTCTTTGTAATAATACAAAGAATTGTGGCGCAAGGCCGAAGGGGGAGTGGGGAAAGGGTGGTACCTATCCTAGTCCTAGTTAATCACAATCACGACCCATTCATTCAATACAATAAACTCAATCACCACAAGAACTTGTGCATCACCTCTCATTCCTATACGTACCATAATACCACATATAGGGGGCCTACAAAACACCCCATGATGTAAAAATTTGTGCAGTTCATAATAAAATATATAAAAATTTCCTTGATCCACTAAATGCTGGGAGAGGGAATGACCCCAGAAAAAAAAATACAACAAAATATTTAAGCTAAAAACAAAACAGATAGTAATAAGACCAGTCCACCGCTGAAAATAATGAGAGTAGACACCGTATTCTGCCATTCTAGAGAATCAAGCAGCATACTGACTAATGGAGTAGGTAAGGAAAATTTATACAATGAAATTGAAAAAAACAAAGTGACTCAGCCGAGAGAAGAAAAAAGGGACAAAACAAACTGGGGGTGGGTATCTTGACATGGCTTATGACAAAAGAGAGTGCCAGGAAAAGGCCGAGAACAACACTTATTCACATTAAGTAGGAAAACATAAAACAAGCTAACTTCACCAGGGGAGGGTTCTCAAGAAACCTCCCAGTTGTTTTCAAGAGGACTTAAAAGAGAAAATCAAGGCTAACCATGTTCACGCGAACCAGGCACGCCATAGATACCCACCTTTTGCTGAAATCTGTCAATATCAAAAGCTTTCTATTAGATCTTCATCCTGAGCTGATGCCCGAAGAATCCAACCAGATCCTGATGAGAATAACGTTCATATCGCATGATCCTCTTCATTGGCAATGTCTATATCATCATTCTTGCCATGGCTAGCAACGTTAGAAACCCCATCCGTTTCACCCCGGTGAACGGGGGTGACACATTATCACAGGCGTACGCGAGATTAATGGACACAAGATGTTCGGGAGAAATAGGAGCCGTCAACACGCCGACATAGTCTAAGAAAGGGAACACCTCAGGACAATGGTAGAAGTTTCTTCTAAACCTTGGTCACATCGATAACAGTTGGGTGAATCTGCTCCGCCCTATCTGAAGGACACGTCATTGAGAAGTAGTACGTTACGAATCAATCGCTAGGTAAGCGAAAACTTAGTTGCTGAAGTAGTTCGCCGCTGGCACCCAAGACCAGAAAGAGGGTAATTCTGATACCGAGAAGCCGAGCCGGCAACAAAGGCGGTCCGTCGCGACCCCCTCCACTAACTCACGATAAAATAGCCTACAAAGCCGTGAAAGGTCACTGGATCAAGTAGGAACCGTTAAGGCTGCCCGACACTCTCGCAGGAATTCCAATTGATTCATATGCTTACGATGGCGTTCAGCCCTGGAAATGAGGAGAGTGATAGTAATGCTAGATAAGGCGTCCCTAACACTCCTTTCCAAAATCGAAACTTCCTTCAACAGGAACACCAACCTTGAAGCATGCTGATGGCACAAGTGCAGCATTCCCAGCCCACCATAACACGGACGTTGGGCAACAGTCTCTCTACAGACCAGATGCTTGCGACCACACCACAAGAGGAAAGCCAACACGCGATCGAGCACCTTTCTTCTCTCCTTGCAGAGAGAGGAAGCACAGCCAATCAATAAAAAATAATCGGAAAGACGTAAGTGGCACACGCCTCCGCCTTATCCTTCACGGACAACCGTCGTCGAAGCCAAGTCCGAACCGCCGCTTCGACCTTTGACTGTGCTTTGGACTAATTCTTCTTCAGCTGAAGACCGGACACGAACCAAGATATTTCGTCTTCGACATGACAGTATATCTGGAATCGCCATAAAACTGTCCCTGATCATGGCGATTTCCAGTACGAAATCCCCCCCCCCGATAACTATTCATGTCTTACTGGAAACAGCTGAAACTTCCCCAATCTGACCAAACTTATAAAAAAAAAGGTTCCCAACCGCTCCTCTGTAATATCCACGGACACTCACAGCAGCGAAACTTTGGCTCTCCGAGTGCCCCTATATTCAATTTGCAGTCGTACTGCTTTTGTTGCTCGTACGTTGCCTGCCAGTTTCCTTGTGTCGTCCTCTTTGGCCAACAGGATGTCCCATAATGCACTGGACCTCCTGACATGGATTTTGGAGTGTATCTGCAGACTTTTTAAAGTCTCCTCCATTGTTTCCCTTCCCTTCATTTATTCGGCAGCAGTTTTTCAAACACTGATCTAATTTTCTTTGCGAACATTTGTTCTGCCGAGGACATGCCTCATACCGTATTAGGATTAGGTGTCACCTGATATACACGTAAAACTGCTGTAATAATATATCCTTATTTTCACCTTTATTGTTTTTTAATGCCCTTTTGCATGTATTGACGAATCGTTCTGCTTGTCCAATCGATCTTGGATGGTAGGGGAAAGGGGAGTTTTTATATGTTGTATCGCAAAAGTTTTACAAAAACTTTCAAATTCTGTAGCAGTGAATTGCGTGGCTTTGTCCGGAACAGTGGTATCCGGGATAACGTATATAGCAAATAATTCAAGCAAGAAGTTTATTGTAATTGTAGAAGTTAGACTCTTGCATTTTAAAATTCCTGGCCATTTGGAAATACTGTCAACAACGATTAGGTAATAGACACCGTTAATCGATCCCACGAAATCGATGTGTAATCTCGACTACAGTGTGTCTGTCTTTGGCCAAGTGTGGAATTTAACTGGTGGTGATTTTGCTGCTATGGCAGAACCTCTCAAGCTTTTACCAATCTCTCTATGTCTTTGTCTATATTGAGCCAGAAGACATATCTGTGCATGATGGATTTCATTCTAGAGATACCTAGATGACCTGTATAAAATTCTTTCAACATCCTTTTCTGAAGAGATGCAGGCATTACCACTCTTTCACCATACATTAAAACCTCATTGCAGATTGAGAAAATATTGTCACCATCAGTTTTCGGTTTAATTTTATTTTTCTCCTTCAATTTTCACCTTATTGCTTCTTTTTTTCTCTTCCTAATAAAATTATCCACCTGAGTTTTTATTTTAATTTCATCTAGCGCCAATGGGAGATCATTTACGATATTGCAGAGAACGTTCTCAATTTCATTCTCAGTTTTAAGCGCTGCAATTATCGTATATTCTAAAGGTTTACATGACTTAGATATGACTTTTGACAAACACCTGCGTGACTTGCGTTTTTTGATGGCAGGAATTCCATTTTAAAATTGTAATTCAACAGAATTCTCCATCGGTATAGTCCAGAAACGCCTAACCCGCGGCCCGAACTGCAACCCGCTTAATATTTTCATGCAGCCCACTGCACACTAAATTCTTAAGGTATATTTTCATTTACTTTAGTAACTGTTATGGGATCTTACCCATAATAATAATAATAATGGACTATTCCATACTTAATAAATACTGCGCCTCAGGAGTAGGCAAGGAGTCGGTAGTTCAAGTCGAGTCAAGAGTCGAATCAGAGGCAGTCCGAAACAGAGTCGCGTTCAGACAATTACAGCAAGACGTTGGAATAGTGAGACTGGTCGAGAGTACATTGTTCTGTCTACTAAACCTGATTGTTCATACTAACACTTCTACTTTTCTGTATATATTCCTGTTTGCAATATATCTGTGTTATTCCATACCTGTGTTCGAGTTCTTCTTTATTGGTTCTACCTTGGACTATCACCGTGGTACAAGGAACCGGACCATAACAGTATAACCATATGTCAAGAAAAATATTCTCAGATTGTGCTAGTAGGCTACTTCCCCATTGCACTAAAAGAAGAGGAGGGCAAAGGCCTTTGCCGAGACACACCGGCTTGTGGGTTGAGCAAGGGCCAGAGCTAAATAAAAATTAATTATCTTACGGTTTTTTGGCTCTTAGTCATGTAGTGCAATCCTCGGACTCCTATGTGAATCTCCCACATTAAACCAACCATGTGTCAAATTCGCTGTTAATTGGGCAGTGAATAAATAGAAGGATGTAATGACGTAAATGGGTGAGTTTTGAACTATCCAATGAAATATTTTGAGGGCGTGGTCTGTCATTTTCATTGTTTCAGATTCAAAAAATTTACGGTTTAATGACTAATGACCGTCTTATTCCTTAACATTTTTTACAATAACAGAGTGATTCGGAAAAAATAGTATCAGTGTCCAGTTATGCATTTAGGGATAAAGAATGATAACCTTTATTCAGGTGAATGGAAAAAGACTCATTTTCACTCTTTTTAAAAGACTGTCAGACATTTTCAGTGACTCGAGACTAGGCCTAATGCCAAGTGGAAGGGGATAATTTAAATTCAGTCTTTATTTTTTCTAATTTCAGGTATATTACAGATATAGGTCTATCTACATATTTCTTTTACAAACACAATTTAAATAGTTTCAACACATTCCAATTATATTCAAAATCTGCTCCGTCAGTCATGTATCGAAAGATACATGATCGCCTAAGCGTATATCACGCATGGCACACAACTGACTGAATACAGATATAGGTCTATGTATTTTTTTTACTAACGTAATAATTTAAATATTTTCAACATATTCCAATTATATTCATAATTATTTAGCTTATATTTTTAATAACTCAGCATTTAGTCATGGCAAAAGAAAAATAAGAAAAAAGAAAAATAACAGAAGAAAAGAGAAACTTCCATATTGTATGGACAGAAAAATATTTCATAATTGAAACATGCAGTCTGCCTCATTTGTCGTGTGCAATGAATATAATATTAAGTGTCACTATGATGTCAAGCATGAATTAGAATATAATAAATTAAACAAAGAATGAAGAAAAATGAAAATAGATGAATTAAAGAAGCAGTTTAGTTATCAACAAAAACATTCTCAAAATATCTTTTATTAAAACTGATACATTTACAAATGTTAGATATTTAATAGCTGAAAAATTGGCTCGGAAGGGCAAGCCACTAATAGATGGTGAATTAATAAAAGAACGTAATTGCTTTTAATGAATATTATCCCGAGAAATTGAATTTATTGAATGAAACTAGTCACTCAGATCAAACAATTGGTAGAAGAAATGGTGACACAGCTGATGGTATTATCGTTAGTACATCGCAGAACCAATTATCTATAAGTGTTTATTACACAGTATAGCATTGGACGAATGTACTAATCAAAGTGACACTGCACAATTAGTTATTGTCATCAGAGGAACTAATATTAGTTTTAACATAATTGAAGAAATGTTAAACTTATGCCAGATAAAGGGTACAACAAATGGCAGGGACATACTTGAGCATGGTAATTTATCAATTGAAAAGTTCAATATTGAAAGAAATAAAATTTATTTGATTACAAATGATGGGGCTCCAACATTAATTGGTAAAAATAATGGATTTATTACTTTATTCAAAGAATCAGTTAATTATGATATGCTCAACTATCATTGCTTGATTCATCAACAGCAATGATATACTCAAAAGTTGAATATGGATCAGTTGATGACAAATATTGTGTCAGTTGTGAATTTTATCAGGTCTTGGAGCTTGAACCATCGTGAGTTCAAAAAATACTTGGAATAATTTGGCAGTGAATATGAAGACCTTATTTATTTCTCAAAAGTCAGATGGCTCAGTAAAGCAGCAACTTTCAAAAGATTTCAATTATTGTTACTTAAAGCACAAGAGTTCAAGCAAAGCAAGAAGCAAAATGTAGATTTTTTTTTTTTTAGAAAACGAAGAATGGTTGAATCTTTCCTTCTTAGTAGATATCACTGACATGTTGTCTAAACTTAATTTGTATTTACAAAGAAAAGACCAATTACATTGCTCAATGTTTGAACAAATAATAGGTTTTACTAAGAAGTTACAACTTTAGAAAACACAATTGAAAGCTGGTGAAATTGTGCATTTTCAGAGTTTATTAAAAAGAATATGTAATTAGATGACCACGAAATTTAGATCGCTCAACATTGTGTCTATTACATGTTGAAAACTTCCAGGCGCTACCTTAATTTCAAAAGGTAATCTGTTAAACTTGTATAATCCATTGTGGGTATTGATTGTTAACATTCTTCGTCAAACTGGATTTGTAAATATGCGTCTGACAAGCCCAAATTTGAAAAGTACTTTCCGCCAATTAACTTGGCGATAATTTCTTCTGGGCCTTGCAAGGAGTAAATGTAAGCTTGTAGCTCCGTGGTGAAATCAGCACATACACGGATTCTGCTATTTTTCTTTTCCAAGTAGGCGGTCGGAGAGGCCCATTAAACCAAATAATTCACTTTCATATTTTCCAAACGATCCAATTCCATGTTTATCTTATCCAAAAACGCTCACTCCTCGTTGGTCTAAAAAATAAAATAAACAGATAAAAAAATAAAAAAATATAAGTACAATATTTTCCTTTAACTGGAACTTGGTGTCAGCTTTTGTGTATCTTTCTAACCCTTCAGAAAAAAAAAAATTTCGAAAATTGATTTTTCAAATTCTTTTTAACTTTTTAGAATTACTAAAGGAGCAATCCCTTTTATTGCAAAAGTTTATGGGCAAATCCCATAAGCTTAACAGTGGCATCCATTCTGTTCCAAATAAGTTATAAGTTTTTTTTTTATCAAAAATGCTTTAGCCTTCACAATTTTGCCATAAAACGATACATCTAATGTAAACTCACCTTTAAATTTAAAGTTTTGCTCCGTAACGCCAAGCAATTTTTTGTAATGTTAATATTGCTTTACAGATTCTTTCCCAAATTTCTTTGTCTATAAGAGTCAACTCTGACCCTGTGTCTCGATGAAATTTTATATTTCTTCTATTTATTTCTCCGGTTATAAATTTTATTTTTTTGAACTTTGTCTGCATTGTCTGTTGCCGACGCTACGTCTACAATACTCTTGAATTTTGGCGATTTTTAAATTCTCGTTTCCCACATTTCCAGTCGAAACATTTTCTTAGAAAGGGCAGTTCCTCTTGAAACATGAATTGGTTTTGTAAAGTATTGTTTTCCTGTATGCCTTTGGACAAACTGAATTTATATGAGATACATCTCTTTCCTCAATTCTTACCGTCTAGTGTTGTGAGTTCACTATTTGACATTCTTCAGTTACAGCTTGCAAGGTTAATTTTGAGTCCAGTACAAGCTTAGAGAAAGTTCCTGAACAGATTTCCGCATCCCTATTTGACGTCAACCCTTATACGAAGATCAATCACTTAAACATGTCGAATCTTCTTTTAACTTGAACTTTTCACATTCCCTGTTTGCAGTGCTAGCATAAGTTGTATAATATCCGTGATTTTTGGGGGGTTTTTAACGAGATTTACGTATTGTCAACGTGTGTCGAACAATGAACTTTGTTCACGGAAAAAATTAACTTAATAGTTTCTTCAAACGATGATTCACACGATTTTTTCGGCAGGATTTAATTCACGTATTTTTCGCCTTCCGTGAGTCCCTAACTTGCTTAGTAACAGGCGCACTTTTTCCTCATCCGACCAGCTTATACAGTCCTTTTTAAAGATTTCCTCATAGTATCTGTAGTATGCTGCAAATGTAACCTTTTCATAATAGTTATATTTAAATTCGTCAATTGTATTTACTACAGAGTTCTGTGAGGAAAAATTAAACGGGTTTCCTTTACTTTTACTCTTCATAAAGAAGTTCTAGATTTTCTTACCTTTGTTCTTGTGTCAATGTTTCATGGAATTATTGTTGCTTATCTTGCTGTTTTATGAATTCCAACATTACTGAGTTCAATTTTTATATTGTTTGACTTGAAAATTTGCTTCTCATGTATATTCCAGATGCTTTAATATTCCGTTATTTCCAACCTAAGATTTTTTTCAACGTACTTATTTTTATAGTGGAACACGCCTATTCTATAGTTAATAGACTCTCCCACCTATAATAAGTAGGAGTATTAAGAGTAACAAGTGAGTCGTTCAGTGAGTTGGTCATTCAGTCGATGTCGGACGACCGTTAGTCGGATATTAAAGTATCAGCCACCACAACTAGATTACTGCGTCATTACCTATTATATCAAGTTCCGAACGTGTTGTACGTCGAACCTATTTTAGGACCGACTTAATACAAATACAAGCCTCCACTGTGAAACCACTACATAACACTTATTTCACAAGTTGAATAAAAAAAATACTTTTTGTCCACCACTATTACAATAAATAGTAAATCATCCTCATCGCCAACTGTTGTGATATGAAGTCTGGCAAGATTCGACAGGGTCAGTCGTGAATAGTAGTATTAAGTCGTAATTTTCTTCCTTTGATAATTACCCAGGACTACTTATTATGAATGGATCAGTTCATTCATGATAATAAGGAGGGTAACTTGCTCTTGCCACAACAAATGGTATCAAATTCTAATGGAAAATAAATTAAATGTTAACAAAATCCAACAAAAAATATGTTAAATGGTATCAAAGTCCAATGCAAAATAAGTTCAATGATATCAAAATACAATGCAAAATACGATAAATTGTATCAAAATTTAATGAAAATAAGTGAAATGGCACCAAATACAACGAAAAATATGTTCAATGGTATCCAAATCCAATGAAAAATAAGTTAAACAGTAGCAAATACTAATGAAAAATAAGTTTAATGGATTCATATCCAACGTCTTTTACGTTCATTTTCGCACTAGCACTTTTGGGGAATGAATGAACCCAACTCTTCTTTTCCCATCCTCACCACCAGCACCACTAGCTATGTGTTAAATAACAGGGTAGATTGTTTTCTCTAGCCTTAAGTGAAAGCTAATCTATGAGAAGGACTACTCTGAATTCAAGCCGTGGAAGGTAATGGGAAACCAATCCACTATCTTTCCCAAGTTACGGCAATTCGCAGATAATAAAGAAAAGAATTTGTAAAGATCCATCATCGCATACGTACTGAAGAGATGTGACATTTATAACTAAATTAAATCTTGGGATAAATCAAATTATGTTTACCACGTTCGTATTTTGTGGCGGTGTCCAAATTTAGTTAATGATTTCTGTATTCATTGCATTATAATTTTCAGAATGGGACATTTCACCCGAGGCTTATATACAGAATTGGATGGAGAAATGAAACAAATACCTATTATAATTTTATATCGAAAACGTTAAAGATACAAGGACGACCAACTTTAAATCTAAATTTTTGATTACTACTGGAACTAGGCATTTAGACGATCTCATTTAGTTTTTTTTCGCTTTTCTTTTTCTTGTTATTTTGATCGCTATTTTTTTATATATTTCAACTTTGTAATAACAGTAGCTTGTCGTATTTATCTAGTTGCCAGCCCCTATAGAAATAAGTCAAACTCCATCGTTAAAACTATTATTAATCCGAAAAAGTTCCTTCGGGAAACGGAACGCATTACTTAGGAGTTATTTTTCTATTCTTTCATTCGATTGTTATATATTTATCTATATATATAGTCCATAAATGTATTTGGGGTCACGTTTTCCACTGGCACTATACTGTATCAATTGTTGCATCTACTGCTAGGAAAGTTTTTTCACTGTATTGTGCTAGACAATTGTTCTTCTGTATCCTTTTTCCACATTTATAAATCCACCATTCGTCTTTAATACTGTTGCTACATCTGGTCTGGTGCTCCTACCAGAAGGGTCTGTTATGTTATAGATCCTGACCTTACATCTCGACTTCAGTCACTTTCTCATCGTCGTGATGTAACTTCTCTCTGTCTTTTCTATAACATTTTATTGTTGAACTAGTTAAATGCAACCGTCAGTTCTATTCTAATAGTTACTTTTCTCGCACTTCTTACCCGTGGAACTCTTTTTCTGCATTTCTTGGCTGTGGAACTGCCACCTGCACTCTTCTAAAATTTAAATGTAATGTCAGCCTGTTGTATGCAAAAATGAAGGTATCATTTATATACAGATAGTATAATATATATGTGTACCAGTAAAACTTGACACATGCAAACATACTGGATGTCCCACATGTTACATAACCGAAATTCTATCTGATTAACATTTGTTTTTCAGGTTTCTTATGTCATTTAGTTTGAATTTTTAAATTCATGCATGTTTAATTTTGTTATTGCTTTATTTTTATAATCAGTTTTTTTTTATTTTTAATATTGCTATAATAGTAATATATGAGCTATATATATAATAAACGTAAAAGTTTGTCACTTAATTGATTGATGCTACTTTCAGCATCCCGACTCCAGAGCTTCGTAGATGGCTCTGTCCGTTCACTCTTTAGTGGGTATCAGAAATTTACTGCTTATATTTTTCGCTTTTTTCTTTTTTATGCACTTATATTGGTGTAACTTTTTTTTTCTATGTACGATCGGGCGCGTTCGCCCGTCTGCGCAGATGTGCGTACATGTAGGGTGTCGAGATCACAAAGATATTATTCTGTTTTCTTATTTTGTTGGAAGGTATATTAAGTAGTAATTGTAGGAGGTTAGGTTTATAATTAATTTTTTAATTTATTATTGTTTATATATACATACACACACACTCTAGATGTGTATGTTTATTTGTTCGCTTATTTGTTTATTAATAATTAATATTTTAAAGTTAATATTATATTTATTTCGTTTATTTATTTATGTGAAGTTTATATTATATTAAATTTTATTTAATTATTTGCTTATTTTTAATTTGTGCTTAGATAGCAAAGTAAGTATTTATTTATATGCCTGCATTTACCCATTATTTCAGTTTTCTTGTTTAGAAGTTTATGGTGGTTTTTAAATCAATTATTGCTAATTTTTCCTCTAGGCAAAATTTACAATTTTTACTTTTTATTTTTTTGATTTTGGTAAAGACATTGTTTTCGTTTTCGCTCCTTATGTACTTTGATGGGGTTGTATTATTTGAGTATTTTTTCTTTCGAAGGAAATTTTGTGGTTATAATATCTTTCTTTTAAGGTTTTTCTTTTTCTGTGGCGTCTGTGTAAGTTTTTTCGTTTGAGTTATGTTATTAGTTACAATAGATTTTTATATTTTGTTATTGGCTAAACATTTATCGTTAATGGGCACTTTCTTTGTTTCTGCAGTTACATTTGATGGTGTTATTTTGCTAGATGTTATTATTGTTCTAATTGTGATTGGTTTTGTTGAGTAGGTTTTTGTTGAAGCTTGAATAAGCATGGAATAATAATAATACAACACAAAATGTACGTAACAAAATGTATTGAAACAATGAAAAAAGGTACACAATATTTACAGGTAGTTTTGGTATATTCTTGGGAAGACTGTTCCTGCAGAATGGGTTGACTAAGTCGCAGTCGGGCAGAGTCTCTGGATTCGATCTCTTAATCTTCCGTCGTCTTCCGGTACCAACCCATATTTATATGGTCGGTACTCCACTTATGTAAATTAGGTGTATCATACACAACAGTTTTTTATTGTGCTTAGTTCTTATTATCTCCATGTTATACATTCAGCTGTAATTAATTTCGATTGTATTTTTATTGATGATTTTTTTATCATTTGCTGTTTTTAGGGAAGTGTTTATCAATTATTTGGAAGAATATTTTGCCTATTTTTATTTTTATTGCATTGATGTAAGGGGGTTGAACCAAATTATGTTTCTTTTTCTGCTGTTTATATAATAATTGTTTTCGTTATATTATTCTAGTTTGTTTAAATATCCGCTGTTTCTTAGGGCTGATTCACATTTTTTTTTGTTTTGTTTTCATTGAATATATTTAGGTTACTAGAATTTGTTGAAATTCTGTTATTTATAGACATAGGCGTGGTTCGAATTTTTGTTAATTTATATTGGATTGTTTGATTTTTTTTTTTTTTGCATGGTTTGCCTGTTCCGTTGTTTAGGCTGAATGCTATATCTAAGAAATTTACTATTTTTTGGTTGAATTTTATATCTATTGTAAATCTGAAGGTTTTAAAGTCTTTTTTTTTCCATAGTTGTAAGATTGCAATTTCTTATTATTAATAGACCGTCATCCCGGTATAGACCTATATATTTTGGTTAATAATATTAAATTTATTGAGTATGTATGTGCCTATGAGTTCTCAAAAAGCACCATCATAGCTACCCAATGTTATATCAAAGTTATTATTATTATTATTATTGCCCTTTTTATCATATTTTATTGTGGTATAATATTTATTTAGGCAGTGTTTAATTATGTTTATGTCTTCATTGGGGATAGATATATATAGTTATGCTAGGTTTAGCGTGTTCTTTAGTGTGTGCTCATTAATAGATGTATAGAAGTCTTTTATGTCTAATTGCTTATGTTATTATGTCTCTATTGCTTATGTTATTAAACCAATTGATACAGTACTAACAGTTTATTTTATACTTAAACGCAATCTCCAGGGCCTAAAGATTGCGTTCAAATATGAAGTAGACAGTTGCCATGTGTTAAACTCAGTGCCCATTCTTATATTTACACAGATTCTAACCAAGCTATTGGGCACTTTTGTGGATGAATATAGCATACATTTACACTATATCTATAAACTATATATATATATATATATATATATATATATATATATATATATATATATATAAAAGATGGATGCGTATGGAAATATGTATATGTAAGTTTTTATATATGTATATGCGTGTATACCGATGTATTTCGATACATGTGTATGTAGTTATATATGTAATTGTACATGTATATAAATGTATGTGTATGTGTATTTACGTAAATATGTATGTGGAGTGTGTATGTAAAAACAGTAATTTTTTTTACTATTACCTTCAAATCTTACTCCATCTTGATTTGAAACTTAAACTTTAATTAAGAAATATTATGCCTCTAAAAATAGCTTCAAATTAAATTCATGAATTAGACTTTAACTGATAAAGATTTTACCTTAACAGTCATTCACAATATTAAAATATTACTATTAATAAATTTCTATTTTTTTTATTTGTTTATTAATATAATATTCCGTTTATATTAAATCCATAATTTAATTGTGGAGAAGTTAAATATTTAAATTGTTATCAAGCATTAAATCTAATTTCTTTGTGAAGTTTGTAAACATTAAAATTACTATCAAACGTTAAAATCTGTTTTTATCTAAATTGCTAAAGCTATACCACTCCTCTTCTTCCTCCAAAAACCCTACTTACATCTCTTATCTCTTTACTTCCCCACTTTTTTCCTTTTCCCCATTTTTCTTTTTTTTCCTTTTTCCCATATCGTTTCCGTTAAGTTGACCGATTAAATAGGTCAATGCCTGGTCATTACCCCTCCCCCTCAGTATTAAGTATTGTAATAAAATAAAAAAAAATTTACCACTCTCCCTACCCTCTCTAAACTCGACCACGTCTCTCATGCTATCCCTCACCACCCTCTATGTCACCTTATATAAGCTTAATACTTCCCTCCAAAAGTGTAAATTCTAAATTCATTTTTTCTTTTCACCTTTGAAAGTAAAGTCTGAAGATCCAGGGAAAAATAAAATTCTCTGGTGAAATGTTATGACTAATGTAGCCTTAAAGTGGTTTGTTTTCTTTAAATTAAATTAATCGCTCTGACTTAATATTGAGCTTTCAGGATTTCATCCTCCAGACGGATTACCAAGATTTTCGTTACTTATATATATATATATATATATATATATATATATATATATATATATATATATATATATATATCCAATAACCGTTAGGATAATACAATTGGCCTCACTAACCACAGACCATTGACTAGCATACAAAAATAGTTGAGCCAAAATACAGCACACATGACGTGAAAATTTCGCTCAAACACGAAACAGACTGTCGCCCTTAGTGTTGACGTCAGTGTCCACTTTTATATTTGAATACGCTCTAACCCTGATACTGTGCACTTTTACCCATATATATATGTGTGTGTGTATGATTGCGTGTGTGTGTGTGTGTGTGTGTGTGTGTGTGTATTTCGTTTTATATTGCTTATTTTGAAATTAATTTAAAATATATTTGAAAAGTATGTTTATGCTGAAACTCGAGAGCATAACATTAAATCATAAACTTACATAAACTTACATAAAGAAATAACTTAAATGTGGCCGATTTGCTTACTTCGGATGCTCTATATCCGATCTATTCATAATAAGTTTTGATTTACTTACTGAGTATATTTTTTTAAAAACAATGAAATAATACCCCTGAAATAAAAAATATGTCCTTCTCAATAGATAATTATCTATTTCAAGGGAGATAACCAGGGTTGCGGTTATTGTTTCACTACCGTTTCGGCTGCTAACACGGGATATATTTTTTTAATATTTGACGTTTTTCAAGTCAAACATCAAAGTCGATAATTAACATTATAACTTTGAATAACTAAGCATGTGCTAATATATATATATATATATATATATATATATATATATATATATATATATATATATATATATATTCATGTATCATTCATACAAAAAACAAATACAGAGTTTAATGATTTAAATGGCGAGAATACATCGTCGCAAACACATAAATAAGTTACACCAACCCCGAACCTAGTGTGTCTGAAGATTTTAATTTTTAATATTTTTTAATATTTTTTATTGTTCAATATATATATATATATATATATATATATATATATATATATATATTCACAAAAATATTTTTTTGACAAAAATTCTCTTCGTTTGAACATACGTATATTCTAAATTATATAATTTAATGCATATCAATAGGTGGTAATATATATATATATATATATATATATATATATATATATATAAGAAATGGACAAGGTCCGACAATTTATTTATTAAAGACATTTTTTATTTATGTTTAACGTTGTTATTTTATAGATACAAGTAGATTACTTGTATCTATAAAATAACAACGTTAAACATAAATAAAAATGTCTTTAATAAATAATATATATATATATATATATATATCCCGAGTTAAGCTCTGACAGAGTTGTAAGAAAATCCTCTAGTACCGATTCCAATTCAGGAGTACGAGAGTCCTATTATAATAAATATATTATTCAGCGCATATACATGCACACACGTGATGAGATTCGCACTGAGCATTTCAGAGATTGGCATGAAAACAGTGATGTAAAATACCCCGAATCCACTATAAAAAAAATCCAGGATAATAAATACTAAACGCTTCAAATACATTGGTGCATGGATCATTTATAACAAATTTAGTATAGAAGATAATGAAATTGAACATAGAAGAGGTTGCACCGCAAATTGCTACAAAACTAAAATATTAACTATGTAATTCCAAAGATTCGCGATACCTAAGGTTTGAAATGAATTTAAAAAAAAAAAGAAAAATCTTCCTTGAAGCTTTTATTTTAGTTTTAATTTCAAACTAATTGATTAGATTTAATATTTCCAATAAGAAAAATATTTTGCAGTATTTATTTGAAAACTAATTTAAATTGCCTGGAAGGAGTTTTCGTTTATAAATTAATAACATCGCTCATTTTAGCGCCAGTTATAGCGTTCTGTCATCCTCAACATTATTTACATTATTCGGACTGGTGGACTCATCTTTATTGCAATATTCACGACTTTTCGACCGTTGTACGCTCCGGCTACCTTCAGGTGACTGGAATTTCGAGCCTTTTATTCCGCCCAACGGGATAGATTATTCTAGTTCCACGTGTCATGACTCTACCGGAGGTCTCAGTAATCTCCCTTTAACTCAACTCTCCAAGTTTTGAAGACCACTGCAGTAGCCAGATATTAAACTAAAAAATTTTGGGGTCAAGTCATTGGAGCCAATCAACGCATTTATCCACTGGGTCATGTGTCCCTGATAACACATGGAACAGTGAAGGCCGGAGCGTAAAACGCCCAAAAAGTCATGAATACGACAATAAAGATGAGAACAACAGTCCGAATAGTGTGAATAATTTAAATAATTAGAATAACTCATCCCAAAAATATACACATATATTTCTCTTTATTAAAAAAAAATCTTTTAAAAATAAATTATACGTTTCTGAAACTTTGTTTGAGGAATATTAGCCGATTAAAAGATTAATTAATCGGATTTAAAACAAATATTCATTTAAGTTTTAAATGTAAAACTGAATATTGAAATATTGAAGTTTATCTAATGTTTTTCTACGGTAGATATATATGTAAATTTAAACCTGAGAACTATAGCGTGAGCGACTTTTATATAAATTTTTTAACTCCCCTGTAATCTAATAATTTAGGAAAATATACTCCGTAATCATTGTTTTTTCCTTATCTTAGGTACTTTGGATTTCAATTTACTATAGTTATCGAGCATATTTTTTGATAATGTCTTGTATGGAAGACCGTATTTAAAAAATCGGCACGTTTATACACAAAATTCAAAATCCTTTTCACAATACTGGTGTTTGATGAATTGCAGTAAGTTTTTCCATTTATGATAAGTAAATATAGTATTACTTACTGACAATATCCAATAACGGAGCCAAAGTAAAGCAGAAATTTAAAGGATTTAAAAATAATTCTAATTATTATCTTTTTAAATGAAAACAATTGTTGTAAAAATTAATTATTCATTGAAAAACCTTCATTTTTTCATAAAACAATAGTGTGCTTAATATATCTTATTCATAAAAGTAATTAAAAGATATTCTAATTAAATGATGTCTTAGTTCTATTATTTTTATATTTTAACATTCAGACCAGATTTCAGTAACTGTCGTTCATGTTTTACAAAAAAATGGATGATTTAAATTCTCCAAGAATTCTGCTTTATTTAATATAAACATTAAGTGGAAAAAAAATAATTTCTAGAAATTTCATGAAATTAAATAAGTGGAGAGTGACAAAAGCAAAAAATATATTTTATCATATCGATTCTTAAAAGAAAATCGTTTTCAATGCAACAACTTAAACAGACCATTAATCTATTAAATAATACTAAACTTTGAAAAGACATCGGCTGAAGAAATTTAACTTGACAATTTTTCAGATCGTATCTATCTTCCCTGTTTTGAAAATCAAATTGCTTTTAATATAATATGAAACAGATATGATCAAATTAATGCACATGAACATTTTTATTTTTGTATTTTTTTTATTTTTATGTCTATTTATTTTTTACTTTTGTCTTTTATTTATTTTTTTTTTATTTTTTTTGCTTACGCAAATGTATAAAATTAAGAGAAATAGCATTTAAAACTCCCGTGCCTCTTCAAGTACCAAGGGAAATAACTCAGATTAAATTATGTAGAGTTACCTCCCTTAAATAGAAATTACACATCATTGTTTCAAGATTGTATAGTTAAGTTAAAAAAATAAAATAATTCACTAGATTATAAAAGTCAACTTTATGCCAAGATAATGAAATAAGTTAAATATATTCTTTAGTAACTTTCAAGGCTTTGTTTCCTACTTTATTTTTAATAATCATATAATGTCATATATAATGTCAGCTCGATCGATCATTTAAATTGAATAAATTCCATGTGATTAAATATATTCATTAAATCATAATAATAGATACTAAAACAGAAGTTATATAATTTATAATTACTTTTTTTTATAATTAATTTTATTTTTTTATAATTACTACTAGATCTTATGATTGGAATCAATATTTCGTTATTTGTTTCGATCGTCACTAAAATATTTTTGACATAATTAAACATCAAGCAGAATTCTCTAATGAATAGAGTCCGATTTCTTAACTTTTTAATGAAATATTTTTAACTTTAAAATTAAATATCTTTGGAAGATGAAATAGTTACAGCTATTACTTGTGGTAGATTTTTAAATCCAAGCATAAACCAACAACTTTAAATAATAAAGTTGTTTTTTGTTGTTTTTTATATTGTTTATTTTTTACAAGTGTAGTAGAATCCATCTCAGTTTGCATGTTATCTAATACACAATGCTCGTTTATACCTTACCTCTCATTTGAACTCATATCTTAAAACACTAAGTTTTTATTTATAAATGTTAGGTAAATGCACAAGTTGAAAACAACTCCTTTTGTACAACGCTTTGAGGTCCATTCACTTCATTATCACTTGTGCAATTGTTAAACGAAGGATACAATTTACAAACCTAAGATGAAATTTCGAAAGCCGCGGAAATCGGCCCCACGTACAATTAAGAAAAGATATCCGTTAAGGTTTAAAACATTGTCTTTCTCTACTTAAGCTATAGATCAGGAATGAGAAATCGTAGAGCCGGCTTTGAATTACAGTAGGCTACGATACATTCACTTACGCGCAATTATCCTTGGGACACTTATAAATTCATTTCAGACACCAGCTATGGGATAAATGGTAGGACTTGTATCAAAAACATGAATGTTATTCTCAAAATGTTCTTAATACCATATTCACTTGCAAAAAGAGAAGTTTTCTGACAATGTCAAATATGTTTCGGCGTTAAATAATCCACAAGAATTAGATAAGCCGTAATACCCAAATCAATCACTGAGTCAATCAATCCTGCTCGACAAAAAATATTACATTTCTACAATGATGATGTAAATCGATTTCAAACTTAGTTCCAGGACAACATTCAAATCTCAAATCTCAACGGAATTTTTTTTTTTTTAAAACAAAAACACATTCGTGCTTATGTTTGAGAGGATCCAAAAATAATTTTTAAGTATGAATTGCAGAGTTTTATTATACATTACTACAGAGAACAACTGGCTCCTTTGAACGACGCATTGGAAAAGATTTCAGCGAGAAAGAAAATCAACTGTAGATTATGCTGCATAACAAGAACCTTTCCTCCGTTTGTGTCTTGATCTTGGTGCAAGTTGAAGGTCATTCACATACCTATAAATGAACAGAAATCAGTTACTAAGGTTAGTACTTGAAAATTAAATTTCATTATAGAATTAGTACATTTTTTTACTTGAAACTAGATTAATCAATCTCTTAAATTCAAAAAGAAAAGAATTTTAGATCTCGAGAAATTATGCAAGATGTGGGTAAATGAAATAAGAGCAATGAATAAAATAAATAATAAAGAATAAAAAAATAATAAAAAAAGAAATTCATTTTTCCATGATTTATTTTCACATACGCGATTTTATAACCCCACTTCCTGAAAGGACACAGTCTTTCCAACGGCTTCATTTCGAAGTGTTTTCTTAGCCCTACTCATGAAGTAAGTGAATTGGTCGTTCCATCTCCAATTTAAAATAAAATATACGTTTCTGAATCGATTTGAGGAATATTAACTGATTAAATTTAATTAATCTGATTTAAAACAAATACACATTTAAGTTTCAAATATATCAGAAATCATTTTTTTTTTTTTAATTCGGCGGTACCTGCTAATTTTTAGGTGTTAACAGCTTGGCAGCTTCAATGACAAATGGAAGTTTAATCTTTTTCTACGGCACGTTTATACACACAAAAAAAATTCAAAATACTTTTTTTCTTAAAACAATAGTGGACTTAATATATCTTATTCATAAAAGTAACTAAAAGATGTTTTAATTAAATGATGTCTTAGTTCTACTATTTTTATATTTTAACATTCATAACAGATTTCGATAACTGTCGTTCATGTTTTACAAAAAAACGGATGATTTAAATTCTTCAAGAGTTCTGCTTTATTTAATATAAACATTAAGTGGCAAAAAATTAATTTCTCGAAATTTCATAAAATTAAATAAGTGGATGGGTAAAAAATACAAAAAATATATTTTCACCAGGATTTTCTAAAAAGCTACATTTCTAAAATAATTTTATCCATTTTTCAATTGAAAACCGCAATTATTTGATTTTTGCAAGAATTTCCAAATCAATGTGTTTTTCACAGCAAAAACAGACGATAAAATTTCCTATACTTATCTTTCGATACAGGCATGAAGAAGAAAAAAAGATTTTAACCAAAATTTCGGAAAATTCCAGAAAGGATGAAGAAATATATTTTAATAAACAAAAAATTGTCTAGAATTTACTGTTTAACATAAAGATTTGATGATAAAACTTTGATTTTATCCAGTTTAGAGCATTTTTCATCATGGTATGCTAATTTTTTTAGAAAATCAGTGGAGATACCGAAGGTTAACCTAAGAATTCGAATTATGTTTTAAAATAACCTTGTCTTATCTCGATTTTTTATGGTGGTCTTGCATAGCAAAGAGACCAGTTCAGAAATATCTAAACTGTCAAAACGTATACGACCGCTTTCTCAGATAAATGATTAAAAATGACTTCGAGCTAATGACTTCTGTAGTTCTTAAAGAGGATCAATATTCTTGCGAACATCCTAGACTGGCGATACAGAATCACAAATAATTACAACAAACAATAGAAATATCATCATTTCATTCGCTTAAAGCCGTTTTAATCATTAATCAGAGAAAACGATTTGTATGTAGATGATAGTTTACACATATCCGAAATAATTAGATGCCATTCATGACATTCATATTAGAGTTTAGATCTGACGATGTTTTTTTTTTTAAGAACATTACGCTAATATTCAAGTTAATAGTTTGATTTTGTAGCTTCTTACAGTTTGGGACAAAACTACTCCAAGTGCAACCTATCCTGCGTCCAATTACTTTACAGCCCACACCAAATTTATTATACCGACTCTTAAAAGAAAAACAGACCATTAATCTATTAAATAATACTAAGCTTTAAAAAGACATCGACTGAAGAAATTTAACTTGACAATTTTTCAGTTCGTATCTATCTTCCCTGTTTTGAAAATCAAATTACTTTTAATATAAT
Organism: Acanthosepion pharaonis; assembly: GCA_903632075.3. Classification (NCBI taxonomy): domain Eukaryota; kingdom Metazoa; phylum Mollusca; class Cephalopoda; order Sepiida; family Sepiidae; genus Acanthosepion; species Acanthosepion pharaonis. The sequence continues at coordinate 731,641 of CAHIKZ030001768.1, read as the reverse complement.
ATGAAACAGATATGATCAAATTAATGCACATTTACTTTTTTATTTTTGTATTTCTTTTATTTTTAATTTTTAAATTTTTTTTATTTATTTATTTATTTTTTTTGCTTACGCAGTTTAATGTATAAATTTAAGAGAAATAGCATTTGAAACCCCGTGCCGCTTTAACTACCAAGGGGAATAACTCATATAAAATTATTTAGAGTTATTTCCCTTAAATAGAAACCACACATTGTTTCAAGATTGTATAATTAAGTTAAAAAAATAAAATAATTCGCTAGATTATAAAAGTCTACTTTATGTCAAGATAATGAAATAAGTTAAATATATTCTTTAGTAACTTTCAAGGCTTTGTTTCCTACTTTATTTTTAATAATCATATAATGTCATATATAATGTCTGCTCGATCGATCATTTAAAATGAATAAAGTCCATGTGATTAAATATATTCATTAAATCATAATAATAGATACTAAAACAGAAGTTATATAATTTATAATTACTTTTTCCTTCAAAAATTCTTGACGCTACCAAAAATATCTGATGTTTTAGTTATTTGACTAGATTTGACTGTTTCAGAACAGCCTCGCACTTCATTTTATTAAACAATTACTGCCCACTGTCCTATTTTATCATTAGTGGGTAAAAGTTAGAAATCTATGATTAAAACCGTATATAAACTTATAAATAATACAGGATTTTTATAAACCTATAATTAATACAGGGTTATTTTAGAAATCTATAATTATGACTTTAAAATCGAACATTTTAAAAATGCAATAAATGTCCTTTTTTGCAACCATGGTAAAACTTTATATCCTCCATAGATTATGTAAGTCTATAATCGACATGGGATTTTTATTTTTTTATAATTACTCATGGATCTTATGATTGGAATCAATATTTTGTTATTTCTTTCGATCGTCACTAAAATATTTTTGACATAATTAAACATCAAGCAGAATTCTCTAATGAATAGTCCGATTTCTTAACTTTTTAATGAAATATTTTTGATTTTAAAATTAAATATCTTTGGAAGATGAAATAGTTCCAGCTATTACTTGTGGTGGATTTTCAAATCCAAGCATAAACCAACAACTTTAAATAATAAAGTTGTTTTTTGTTGTTTTTTATATTGTTTATTTTTTACAAGTGTAGTAGAATCCATCTCAGTTTGCATGTTATCTAATACACAATGCTCGTTTATTCCTTACCTCTCATTTGAACTCATATCTTAAAACACTAAGTTTTTATTTATAAATATTAGGTAAATGCACAAGTTGAAACCAACTCCTTTTGTACAACGCTTTGAGGTCCATTCACTTCATTATCACTTGTGCAATTGTTAAACGAAGGATACAATTTACAAACCTAAGATGAAATTTCGAAAGCCGCGGAAATCGGCCACACGTACAATTAAGAAAAGATATCCGTTAAGGTTTAAAACATTGTCTTTCTCTACTTAAGCTATAGATCAGGAATGAGAAATCGTAGAGCCGGCTTTGAATTACAGTAGGCTACGATACATTCACTTACGCGCAATTATCCTTGAGACACCTATAAATTCATTTCAGACACCAGCTATGGGATAAATGGTAGGACTTGTATCAAAAACATGAATGTTATTCTCAAAATGTTCTTAATACCACATTCACTTGCAAAAAGAGAAGTTTTCTGACAATGTCAAATATGTTTCGGCGTTAAATAATCCACAAGTATTAGATAAGCCGTAATACCCAAATCAATCACTGAGTCAATCAATCTTGCTCGACAAAAAAATTACATGAAACAATATTGTGTTTAATATATCTTATTCATAAACGTAACTAAAAGATGTTCTAATTAAATGATGTCTTAGTTCTATTATTTTAATATTTTAACATTCATAGCAGATTTCGATAACTGTCGTTCATGTTTTACAAAAAAGACGGATGATTTAAATTCTCCAAAAGTTCTGCTTTATTTAATATAAACATCAAGTTTATTTATTTAATTTCTCGAAATTTTATAAAATTAAATAATTGGATGGGTAACAAATACAAAAAATATTTTTTCACCTGGATTTTCTAAAAAGCTACATTTCTAAAATAATTTTATCCATTTTTCAATTGAAAACCGCAATTATTTGATTTTTGCAAGAATTTCCAAATCAATGTGTTTTTCACAGCAAAAAAAGACGACAAAATTTCCTATACTAATCTTTCGATACAGGCATGAAGAAGAAAAAAAGATTTTAACCAAAATTTCGGAAAATTCCAGAAAGGATGAAGAAATATATTTTAATAAACAAAAGATTCTCTAGAATTTACTGTTTAACATAAAGATTTGAAGATAAAACTTTGATTTTATCCAGTTTAGAGCATTTTTCATCATGGTATGCTAATTTTTTTAGAAAATCAGTGGAGATACCGAAGGTTAACCTAAGAATTCGAATTATGTTTTAAAATAACCTTGTCTTATCTCGATTTTTTATGGTGGTCTTGCATAGCAAAGAGACCAGTTCAGAAATATCTAAACTGTCAAAACGTATACGACCGCTTTCTCAGATAAATGATTAAAAATGACTTCGAGCTAATGACCTCTGTAGTTCTTAAAGAGGATCAATATTCTTGCGAACATCCTAGACTGGCGATACAGAATCACAAATAATTACAACAAACAATAGAAATATCATCATTTCATTCGCTTAAAGCCGTTTTAATCATTAATCAGAGAAAACGATTTGTATGTAGATGATAGTTTACACATATCCGAAATAATTAGATGCCATTCATGACATTCATATTAGAGTTTAGATCTGACGATGTTTTTTTTTAAGAACATTACGCTAATATTCAAGTTAAGAGTTTGATTTTGTAGCTTCTTACAGTTTGGGACAAAACTACTCCAAGTGCAACCTATCCTGCGTCCAATTACTTTACAGCCCACACCAAATTTATTATACCGACTCTTAAAAGAAAAACAGACCATTAATCTATTAAATAATACTAAGCTTTAAAAAGACATCGACTGAAGAAATTTAACTTGACAATTTTTCAGTTCGTACCTATCTTCCCTGCTTTGAAAATCAAATTACTTTTAATATAATATGAAACAGATATGATCAAATTAATGCACATTTACTTTTTTATTTTTGTATTTCTTTTATTTTTATTTTTAAATATTTTTTTTTTTCCTTTTTTTTTGCTTACGCAGTTTAATGCATACATTTAAGAGAAATAGCATTTGAAACCCCGTGCCGCTTTAACTACCAAGGGGAATAACTCATATAAAATTATTTAGAGTTATTTCCCTTAAATAGAAACTACACATCATTGTTTCAAGATTGTATAATTAAGTTAAAAAATAAAATAATTCACTAGATTATAAAAGTCAACTTTATGTCAAGATAATGAAATAAGTTAAATATATTCTTTAGTGACTTTCTAGGCTTTGTTTCCTACTTTATTTTTAATAATCATATAATGTCATATTTAATGTCAGTTCGATCGATCATTTAAATTGAATAAATTCCATCTGATTAAATATATTCATTAAATCATAATAGATACTAAAACAGAAGTTATATAATTTATAATTACTTTTTCCTTCAAAAATTCTTGACGCTACCAGAAGTATCTGATTTTTAGTTATTTGACTAGATTTGACTGTTTCAGAACAGCCTCGCACTTCATTTTATTAAACAATTACTGCCCACTATCCTATTTTATCATTAGTGGGTAAAAGTTAGAAATCTATGATTAAAACCGTATATAAACTTATAAATAATACAGGATTTTTATAAACCCATCTGTTGAAACTTGACTAATGCATGGAATAATAATGCAACACAAAATGTACTTAGAACAAAATGTATTGAAACAAGAAATTGTACACAATATTTACATATAGTCTTTTGTATTTTCCTGGGAAGACCGTTCCTGGAGAATGTGTTGACTTAGTCGCAGTCGGGCAGAGTCTCTGGTTGAATCTCTTGATTCCTCCCTCTCTTCCCGGTACCAACCATATTTATATGGTCGGTACTCCACGATGCAAATTAGGTGGATCCTACCACAACACTATCATTTGCTGTTATTATATTGTTTATTTTGTACAAGTGTAGTAGAATCCATCTCAGTTTGCTGGTTATCTAATACACAATGATCGTTTATTCCTTACCTCTTATTTGAAATCATATCTTAAAACACTAAGTTTTTATTTATAAATATTAGGCAAATGCACAAGTTGAAACCAACTCCTTTTGTACAATGTTTTGAGGTCCATTCATTTCTTTATCGCTTGTGCAATTGGTAAACGAAGGATATAATTTACAAACCTAAGATGAAATTTGAAAGCTGCGGAAATCGGTCCCACGTACACTTAAGAAAAGATATCCGTTAAGGTTTAAAACATTGTCTTTCTCTACTTGAACTACAGACCAGGAATGAGATATCGGAGAGCCGACTTCGAATTCCAGTAGGCTACTATACATTCACTTATGAGCAATTATCCTTGGGACACGTATGCAAATTCCAGCTACGTCAATCATGATTTAGAAAAAAGTCCAACTATTTAGTAGGACTTGTATCTAAAACATGAATGTTATTCTCAAAATGTTCTTAATACCATATTCACTTGCAAAAAGAGAAGTTTTCTGACAATGTCAAATATGTTTCGGCGTTAAATAATCCACAAGTATTTGATAAGCCGTAATACCCAAATCAGTCACTGCTCGACAAAAAATATTACATTTCGACAATGATGATGTAATTCGATTTCAAACTTATTTTCTGGACAACATTCAAATCTCAAATCTCAACCGAAATACATTTTTTTTTTGAAAAATACATTCGTGCCTATGTTTGAGAAGATCCAAAAATAATTTTTAAGTATGAATTGCAGAATTTTATTATACAATACTACAGAGACCAATTGGCTCCCTTGAACGACGCATTGGAAAAGATTTCAGCGAGAAAGAAAATCAACTGTAGATTATGCTGCATAACAACACCCTTCCTCCGTTTGTGTCTTGATCTTGGTGCAAGTTGAAGGTCATTCACATACCTATAAATGAACAGAAATCAGTTACTAAGGTTAGTACTTGAAAATTAAATTTCATTATAGAATTAGTACATTTTTTTACTTGAAACTAGATTAATTAATCTTCAAATTCAAAAAGAAAAGAATTTTAGATCTCGAAAAATTATGCAAGTTGTGGATAAATGAAATAAGAGCAATGAATAAAATAAAGAATAAAGAATAAAAATAATAATAAAAGAAGAAATTCATTTTTCCATGATTTATTGTCACATACGCGATTTTATGACCCCACTTCCCGAAAGGACACAATCTTTTTCTTTCAACTTTCCAACGGCTTCATTTTTAAATCGTGTTGGTAGCTCTACTCATGAAGTAAGTGAATTGGTCGTTCCAACTCAGCGCAACCTTAACTTTAACTCGACCATTTTAACTATTGTTGTCCTAACTTCTGATCAAAAAAAAAAAAAAAAAAAAAAAACGATTATATCCAAAAGACATTGAGAACTTTGTTTCGCTACTGTCACCATAAAAATAATAAATGTCCGGAGAAAAAACTCAATTTTTTGTAAACTCCTATCCTCTTTGTTTACATATTAAACACATACTACACACAAACACGCTGTGTTTTAACATCAATACCTGGTAATATAAGATTATTATATAGATTAGTTTTAACCCGTGGGTATTTCATGGCGAATTCTACGACAATAATTTATCCATATAAATTTCGGTATTGCATCGTTAAATATTTGTGCTTAAGAAATATTGCAATAAATTTTGATCGTTATTTTAAGAAGTAAGGAGGTGCAAATGAAAGATTTAAAATTGACAACTTTTTCTATTTCGCTAAAACAAACGTTAAACACATCTATCTTCCCTTCATTCTTTCATTTTCTCACTGAAACCAAGTAGCGTCTTTGGTGTCTTTGGTGTCTTTCGTCTTCTCACTCGATCAAAACATAATAGTCCATCAATTATGCGGTTTTAGTAAAAGACGTTAAACACCTCTATACTTCTTTCTTTTTTTCACTGAAACCAAGAAAACTGAATAGTCTATTTTTTATGAAACAACACTTGTGTGAACTAACGAAGGGAGTGACAAGCACAATTATCATGTGTTATTATCGTTAACTGGTTGTATTAAAGTAAGGTGTGTTGCTGTAAATGTTTAGAAATGTTGGACATATTATTCAACTATATTTAATTACCTCCCCTTAAACGGTGTCAGCGATTATGCACTGATTCAACGTTCTTCACTCAACAAGTAATATATATATATATATAATTTGTTTAAATGTTATTTTGGAGTAGATGCTCTTTAAAATGTTATTAGTTGAGTAGATGCACTGTTTTTATTTATTAAACAATATTTATTTACATCTACTGGCCTGAATATTCGAGAAATCTTGTTAGAAAAATATGCTCCGTGCGTCAGGATGCAAATCAGCGTCCGCAAGCAGCACCCTCACGAATGACCACCTGATCAGAAAAAAGCCTGAATAGTGCTTTCAAACGCATATCTTCACGAATCTCGAAATATAGATGTAGGCTGGTAGATGTAAGTAAATAAATATAATGTTTAATGAATGAATAAAAACAGAGCTTCTACTCAAATATGAGTATCTATTTAAAAATAATGTTTAAACAAATAAAGTTAAAATATGCATATAAAATATGCATATATATATATATATATATATATATATATATATATATATGTGTGTGTGTGTGTGTGTGTGTGTGTGTGTGTGTGTGTTTGTTTATATATATATATATATATATATATATATATATTCTATTATCTTTTTGTAGATCAGTTTTAATATTTTATACTATTAGGATCCACTTGGATTATATATCAACGGATTTATTACCTGTTCTATATATATATATATATATATATATATATATATATATATATGTGTGTGTGTGTGTGTGTGTGTGTGTGTGTGTGTGTGTGTGTGTGTGTGTGTGTGTGTGTGTGTGTGTGTGTGTGTGTGCAGATATGTAGAAAATAGGAAAGAACATGTTAGGTAAATAATCCGGAGTTCTTTAGTATTTTTTTAAAAAAAAAATAGTGCTCCATATAGAAGTAGAGCTTAAATTATAATTATTTTTTTTAAAAAAATATGATTCCTTCGCTACATAAGAGTTCTCATGTTTCAAAAACGAGAGCCGAAAACCTCAATATAATTATTAAAATTAGATTGACTTAAAGTATCAAGCCCTTTTTCATCCTCAAGTGAAAACTTAGGAATAACCAATCTTGAATTTTACGCATCTTAATAAGCATGTTCATTCGCAAAATTAATTACTATGGAAACGGCTGAGGCGACCATTTTAGTAAGGGGTCTAAGAGATAATTTTTATCCACATATCAGTCACCTTCGGAAAGAGGTCAAGCTGAGGTATGGCGGGAGCATCCATTTCAAAGAGAATGATGGCATTCATGTGCGCACATCGTCTGGTCAGTCACAGCGAAAAATTACTTTTGGCACCATAATATGTCGTTAAGTGTCTAGAGGATTTTGTTTTATTTTATTTATTTATTTATCCTTTTATTTTTTTTATTTTTTTTCCAAAGGGCTGTTTCGTACTTAAACGCGACGCACTGAACTATAATTTGTTTTTTTGACAACTTCATAAAGGGTTTTTCTATCTTGTGATTGGGTTAAGCTTTTAAACCTTTTAGATTATGAAATTTAATTTTTTTATGCGAATTATTTAATGCGAAAATTTGTTGAATGAAACTAAAAATAGTAAGTTGTAACATATGTAAAAAAAATTATTATGCTTACAACAATTTTCTGAAAAATAAAGTACGCAAAAATAATGTCATTCATTTCCGTTCATATTTACGCACTGTTTGTTTTATTAATAATAATATCATAATATAATGTTTTGTGGCACCTTGCATTATTAGAAATATTCATAGAAATATGATTTAATTTTTTTTACTCGGTTTATTAAACAGGTTGTTGATTTTTTTTTTAAACGGAAAATAATTGAGTTGAAAATAATTCACTAAAGTTGTACTTAGACGATCCTAAGGAAAGAAGAAGGAAGGGGAAAGAAAAGAGGAAGAAAGGAAAAAAAAGGAAAGAGAGATGGATGATGCATGACCCGGTCATAAGCGAAGATAGGTGTCAGAAAGATATCTTGGCCTGCGTGTTGGCCGAATTTTAAAAGACAATAGAGAATTGTTATTTGAAATGAAAAATCATTTAGAGGGAGAAAAAGAACCAGGCTTGATAAGAATATCGGTCAAAGCACCTAGCCTACTTTTGCGTGGAAAGACTCATTGTCAAATTGGAGAAAGGGGGAATTTCTTTTTAGAACAATAGAGACGAAATTTTTTTAATCGGAGAAAAAAGTGTCTTTTTTTAGGTTGAGGGGAGTGACCGGTGGAACTGTATGCAGATTCTGACCTATTAAGAATTGGAAACCCACGATAATAAAGTGGGGACATTTTCAATGTAGATAATTAAGATTTTCTGACTGTCGGGTCTGACAAAAACAAGAGGTGAAAAAACGATTGTCTCAGCTCACAGATGGCGCCAATATTCTTTCCTGAAGTCACATCTAATTAGCGGCAGGCTGTTTTGACAGAGCCCAGGTGAGAAAAAAAGCCAAGATTGTCATTTTTTCGTACGTGCGAAAAGGGCAAAATTGGATTTTGTTTTTTAAAACGAGAACGATGTAAACCACGCCCGAAAAGAGGAGAAAGGATGCTCGATCAATAACAATTGGTCGGAAACGGTCACGTGGCATACGGGAGAGAGGAGGAGAAATGCTCGATCAGGAATCATTGGTCGAGAGCGGTCACCTGACATACGAGGGACCGGGAAAGATGGGTGTGCGCCTCCCCACCAAAGGCACTGTGAGGAAGTAGGGGTGAAAACAATAGCGATAATGAGAAGACAGAAATAATGCGGCTATTGGAATTATCGAGAAACCCCTGACGCCGACAAACCCACCCCGGTTTGTTGCGGCGTCAAAAAAAGCAGGACCCCAGTCGACAGAAATGAGTTGCAGCTGGAACGGGGGCATCAGGCCCGATTCACTCGCCCCATTGCGAGCAAGAGAATCCTCAGACAAGAAATCCTTCCACCCAAGTCGAAGACAAGAGAACTTCCAGCCCAAGCAGACGAAGAAGGAGATTGCTCGAAGGACGCCAAGAGTTGTGGCAGAGTTACGGCAGAGTTCAGCCCCGGACGGCAGCGAGAAGAGACCACCTCGGACGACAGAGAGTTGCGGCTGAGTTGCGGCAAGAAATCCTTCCAGCCCAAGTCGAAAACAAGAAATCCTTCCAGCCCAAGTCGAAGACAAGAGAAGTTCCATCTAAGTCGACGAAGAAGAAGATTACTCGAAAGCCGCAGAGAAGTTGCAGCCGAGTCAAAGACAGGCCGAAGAGTTGCAGGCCAGACAAGAAGTAAAGTTGCAGACCAAACAAGCAAATCAGTTCCACCTCAGTCGACAGAAAAGAGTTGCTAGACGGAAGAAGAAGAAGTTGAAATCAAGCCAAGCCCGAGATCAGAATTCGACCAAACCAGATCGAAGTGAAGAAATACAACTCAAGTCGAAGAGAAGAATCAACTGCGAATGATTGACAGAAATTAGCCCCAGTGTCGAACTAGACCACACTCCGACATACATAATTCTAAAGAGTAGGCAATTCGAAATCTTTAAGTTGTATGATAGAAGCTTGGTGCCATAGTCCACAGAGCGGGTCGGGAAATAAGAACAATTTTTCTTTATGTAACGGACATTAGATATAAAAGGTTGTCACCCTTTTTATCAGTAATTTTTGTCTCGTTAGTTTGTTTTTTCTTTTTACTTGTGTTTTGCCACCCCGTCGGACTCAACTTGTATCGGCCCCAATCCCTGCTGGTCCCGTCTGTCTAAGATCTAAACACAGCGTGGGTAGACAGACCGGAGATCAGTACAGTTGCTTCAGTAACCAGGTATTGGAAGCGAGTTGGGAAAGGCGAGGCTGGTGATCATCCAACCAAGGGGTTGGAGCGGCACGCTTGGAACCAGGAGGAGCGACCAGGAGGAGCGACGTCACAGTTGGCGCCGTAACCAAGGGATTCGACCCTGGGCCAGGTGTGTAACCGTCACATGTGGTGCCGTGACCAACGGATCAACCCTGAGACAACCACGTCACATATGGTGCTGTGACCGAGGGATTTCAACCCTGAGAAGACCACGATCGACCGCCGTTGCTGAAGATTCAAACAGAACTCAGAGCGCCCCGGGACAAAAGGAAAAGAAAGAACAGAATCGTCTGTAAGGTAGGACACCTTATTTTATTTCCCAACCTCGATTGTTGCTGCATAGACTGTCTTTCTCTGTAGACATGTCTGACTATGATTCGGATAGAGCAGTGGGGGGTGAAGAGGAAGTAGGGCGGGGGTTGTCAGTGGATTTAAGGAAGCTGTTGGGTGGACCGAGGGTCCCAGTATTTGATGGCAGCGGGAAGGAGTTTAAAAACTGGCTGGTAATCCTCGAGAAGAGCCGAACCATCTACGAGCTTTCGGACCAAGAAACCCTGTATTTGGCATACGATGCCACAAAGGGAAAAAGCGTCTGAGTTCGTGAGGGGGCTCTTGGAGAACCAACCCCTTGTCTTGGGAAGAAATAAAAAGACTGCTAACCAAAGAATTCGCCGACGAAGGTACGGCCATAGAGGCCATGAGGGCCCTTTTTAAAACTGACACAGCTACGGGATGAAACCCCGAGAATTAGGGGCCCGAGCAGGGGAAGCTATCGTCGTTGGCATTCCCCGAAGTGGTCAGGGATAATGCGGTTATGCAGGCCCAACTGGCGGACCTGTATGTGGAGGCGCTGAGCGACGAGCGTGTTCGTCACGACGTATTGAAAGAAGGACCGCTCAGACTGTCGGCAGCGATAGAGCTGGCCAGGGAGAGCCAGGGGTGTGGGATAAAGTGAAGAGGTGTGGGAAGAAGCAAATACCAAGTCAGGAGGCTGGAAAGAGGGGGGTGGCGGAAGAACCCCCGTGTGGAATCAGAGGGTTAAGGAAGAGGTGGATCAGGGCAGAATTATGGGAGGAAGACCCCAATAGAAGGGCATGGTCAACCAGGCATGGCTTTTATAAGCCCACGCCGGGTCGATACAGGCTGGTCTGCTGGACCTGTGGGTACGAGGACCACAGGGCGGCGGAATGTCCGACGAAGTGGGGTTTGCCCCAGACTTCAATCAGGACAGATGCACCAGGTGTGGTAAGAAAGGACACCTGGCCAAGTGGTGCGGGCTGAGGAAGGGTGCCCCACCGATATTAACAAAGAAGGCTGAGCCAAGAGACCGGCCCAGGAAAGCCAGCGGGCCACCCCAGAATTAAGAGGAGGGTGGCCCAGTTAAAAGGAGAGAAATAAAAACTTGGACCAGTGGGTGGGCGAACCGCTTGAATAGAGGACGGGTTCCCCCCGAGGATAGACACAAGGCCAACCCAGTTAAAAAGGGAAAGAGCAAAATGTTGGACATGTGGTCGGGCGGGCCACTTTGCGGCAAGCTGTCCAACAAGAAGGTGCTAGTTTTGCAGGAGGCCAGGACACCTGAAAAGAAACTGTATTTTTAAAAACGGCCATGGGAGACCGGGAGAGGTCCGGCCGGGGTCGCCCAGGTGCAGGGGCGCAGAACTCCGCCTCATGAAAAAAATGAAGGTGATTTATTACTACCGGCGCCTATGGCTGGGTTAACCCAAAGGTGGGGACCCAGGAAGAAGAAAGCTCAAGTGTTCTCTTCGCTAACGCAGGAGAAAGAACTATCCTGTAGAGCAGAGATAGGTGGTAGAGATGAGGGCTTTGGTGGACACAGGAGCATCTGTGTCATTGATGAGAGAGGAAACATACAGGCGGGTGAAATGGAAGAGAAGGTTACAGGGAAGCGGACATAGAGATCACGCAGGCAGATGGAGCCCCCTGAAGATAAAAGGGATGGTGAGGCTCCCGGTGAGGGATTGGGAGGGTGAAAAGCACCCAAAATTTTTACGTAACCCCCCGACCTGTGTACAGAGGCAATCTTGGGAGAAGATTGGCTCCGGAGCCAGAAGGCCCAGATCGAGTTTAATCCTACTGTGTTGGTGGTGAACGGCGAGAGAACGCCATTGGGATGCCCAGAGGAGGAAGAGATAACCATAGTGGTGGAGGAAGATGTAAAGTTACCTCCTAGGACCGCAGTGTCGGTAAAGGGTAGGCTAATGTCAGAAAAAAAAGTACGGAGAGGACCTCTGCAGTTGGTCCCTGTAGAAGGAAAGGGCCTAGAAGATAGCGAGGTAACCCTGTGCGAAACGGTAGTGGAGGCAGCCGAGTTGGTGCCCATAATGATGGTGAACCAGGCCCAAAAGACTATAAAGGTTAGGAGAGGGAGAAGATAGGAGAGCGCTTCCCCTACGAACTCTGAATCGGGTGAGATTCGAGGAGGAACGAAGGAAGCTAGTAGAGCAAACAAAAGGAATCTTAGATGAGGATATATTAGCACCGGATCAATTTAGAACCAGAGTGGGGGTCTGTTAAGGAACAATCGAGATGTGGTGGCCCAGTCAGACAAGGAGCTAGGTCAGACCCACACAGTCGAAATGAAAATCGACACCGGAGACCACCCCCTGTGAAATTAAAACCCTACCGAACACCTATACATAAAAGACCCCTTGTAGAAGAGGCAGTGGAGGAGATGTTGGAAGCTGGGATGATCGAAGATCGATCTCTCCTTGAGCTTCCCAATAGTAATAGTAGGTAAGAAAGATGGCGGCCACCGTTTCTGTGTAGATTTTAGAAAGCTGAATTCTATATCGAAGCCGTTGGCGGTGCCATTGCCATTGATAGACGACATTTTTGGCATTATTAGGGAAGGCAAAGTACTTCTCTACGTTGGACTTGAGGTCCGGTATTGGCAGGTAGCCCTGGATGAGGCTGACAAGGAGAAGGCCGCATTCGCGTGTCACCTGGGACTGTTTCAGTTCAGAGTGATGCCATTCGGTTTAGCTAATGCCCCGGGAGTCTTCCAACAGCTAATGTCAATAGTGTTAGGAGGATACGAGAGCTTTGCCATGGCGTATTTAGACGATATCTTGATATTTTCGGAGACAGTGGAACAACACTTTTTCATTTAGGACAGGTGTTGGGAAGGTTGAGGAAACACGGATTAAAATTGAAATTGTCAAAGTGTCAGTTTCTGAAGGAAGAAACTAGGTGTTTAGGCTTCGTCATAAACGGAGACGGTATTAAACCCGACATGGATAAGGTAAAGGTCATAAGGGAAATGCCAGAGCCTAAGACAGTGAGGCAGGTAAGAGGTTTTATAGGAGCTATAGGCTACTATCGGCGCTTCGTCCCGGCATTTTCAAGAATTGCCATACCGCTAGTGGCCCTGACGAAGAAATACGCTAGGTTCAAGTGGACAGAGGACTGTCAACGAGCATTTGATTCGCTAAAGGAACAGTTGACGACCGTTCCACTGCTGACGTATCCAGACCTCAGCAAGCCCATGATATTATACACGGATGCCAGTGAGCAGTGTGTAGGGCAGTACTTACCCAGCCGTGTCCTGATAAGGAAGGACCAGTGCCAGGCATACCAGAGGAAGTACCGATATACTTCCTCTCCCATAAGCTCTCAGAGACACAACAGAGGTGGCCAGTAATAGAGAGGAAAGCATATGCTATCATGTATGCTCTCCAAAAACTGGACTACTATTTAAACGGTGCGGTCTTCACTATAAAGACAGACCACAAGCCTCTGCAGTACCTATTGCAGGCAGAGTGGACAAATAATAAGAAAATTCAACAGTGGGCACTTAAGTTAAGTGGCTACCACTGTAAGATAGAGTATTTGGCAGGAAAGGAAAACACGTGCGCAGATTTACTCTCAAGAATACCGAAACAACTGGAAGAAAGATCTGTAAGGGTAGAACAGGGAGTAGATGATAAAGCCTATAGAATAGGAGTAATTAACTCTAATAAGCTAAAAAGATCGCCCTATATTAGAATCGGACGAAGAAGGGGACGCCCAGATAATAACCGATCCCTACTGGACAGAAGGAATTGAAAAGGAGCAAGCAGACAGTGAAATAGCTGCTCTGAGAGAGAAGGTAAAGGCAGGAGAGACCACCAAGTATGCCATAATAGAGGAAAGGCTGTATTATCTCTCAGGAAGGGATGAAGAAGTCAAACCCAATGTGCCCAAAAGTTTAAGACCAGAGATATTGGAACAGTGCCACGAAAGGTTAGGTCACATGGGAATTGATAGGACATGTGATCTCATAGGAAGAAAGTACTTTTGGCCCAAACTGTACGGAGAAGTCACTAACTATGTTCGGAGTTGTGTAGTGTGCCAGTCGCAGAGCAGAAGGCAGGAAATGGCACCCTTGGAGGAAACAGACGTACCAAACTTCCCCTTCGAGAAAGTGAGTATGGATGTATCAGGACCATATGGGGAAACTGCACAAGGAAACAACTATATAGTGAGCTTTGTCGATTGGCTAACAAATTGGCCTGAAGCATTTGCAGTACCAGACAAGAAGGCCAGAACTGTGGCCGGGTTGATAATAAGTGAAATCTTCCCTAGGTATGGTGCCCCTGTGCAATTGGTAACAGATAATGGCACGGAGAATGTGAACAGCATCATGAGAGAAGTTTTGACAGGTTTGAATGTAGAGCACATAAAAACATCCCCATATCACCCCCAGGAAATGCTAAAGTGGAAAGGTTTCATAGAACCTTGGGAGATGTATTAGCCAAGTTGGTCAGAGAAAACATTGGAAATTGGGACTTGTATTTGACGCAGGCTCTGGCGGCCGTGAGGTTTACGATAAACGAAACCTCCAGATTTTCTCCTTATTTTTTTGTTGTTTGGCAGAGACGTGGTCCTGCCTGTAGATAACCTACTGAAGCCCCCGAAGAAGGTATATGGGGAGAAGATCATCATCAACTATTGCTGGAACAGCAACATAAGATATTCGTACAGGCCAGAAGAAGAATAAAGAGGGCCCAGAAGAAAAGAAATGAGAGGGTGAATGCTGAAAGAAAGGTGGTAGAATTGAAGGTTGGAGACCCTGTCTACTATAAAATCCACCAGAGAGAAGGAAAACTGGACCAGAGATGGGAACCGTACTACCGGATAGTGGAGCAGACGGGCCCAGTGTCATATGTAATATGGGATCAAGTGGCAGGACGAGCGAGGAGGGTTCATGCCAATGATCTGAAGAAGGCTGAAATAGCTAACCTGGAAATGAGCGAGCCGAGGCCTAAGAAGACAAGGAAAAGGAAGGTAACTCTGGTTGAACCGGAAGGAATGGAGACGGAGGAAGACTCCGAAGAAGATGAGGAGATAGGTCGACTTGACCAGATAAACGCAGCAGTCCGAGGACAGAGTTGGAACCCTCAGCGGGGATTAGCGATGTCCAGTCGTCGACTGAATCAGTGCAGAGAAGACCCCGTGAGATCGCCATCACACCCCCATGTCCGAAGAAAAGGAAGAAAAAAAGACGAAGAGGTCCAATCAAGCAGTCGAAGGCTCTAAAAAGAGGCACCCTGAACAGGACGAAGGGCCCAGCGAGTGGGAGGAGGAGGATCAAATACCCCTTTCCCAGCTTAGGGAAAGGATAAGGAACAGGAGAAGTTTAGACATAGAGTCGAGAGGTATTGAAGACATTCAAGGCGAAGACTCTAAACAGAAAGAAGAATCAGGGGATGAAGAAGAGGACAAAAAACCTCCTGGACGGGAGTTAAACACAGAAGGAAGGGTGGAGGTTGAGCAGGAATCACCTCGGAAGATGAGATCAGGGAGGGAGAAGAACCCCAAATCTCAGTAGAACAAAAGGGCTGTGCAGAATAGAAGCATTTAGTGTCGACAGATAACGACACTGGCTCATCCAAAATCCTATTGGCTGACTATGGTAGATGTGGAGTGGAGGGATGGAGTCACGGGCTGCACCTCACAAGGGACGGAGAAGATCATTGGCATTGTTGATTGATCACCAGTGGTGTCATGAAGTACAACCTTTAGAGTGAGCGCCACGCACACCTGACCGGACCATTCTGTCTGCTAGAGGTTAGTTAGGGGAGGGAAGAGCCGAACTTAGAAAAAGGTTATGAAATGATTGAGTGATGAGTCGAGCGAGACTAAGTGATTGTGAAGAATAACAACAAGAGAATTTGTTACCTTTCAGGAATGATCAAGATGAAAGGGTTGGTGATGACGATGATGGTGATAGCCACGCTGGTGGTGACGATGGCGGAAGCCGGGAAACGCAGCCGAAACACCATTTTTAAAAAAACGAGCCAAGTAATAATAACCAGGTCTAAGTGGTTGGTCACATTCGTGATAGATTTGAACCCGTATAAGTCGCTATTAGATAAGTTAGAAACGAGCTGACGCAGCTGGATGCAGCCCGATTGAAAGTAGGACAAGATTATCCCAAGCACAAAGGGTATCTTAGTTTATTGCACTCCCTAGAATCAGAAGCCACTATGATAGAGGCTCAATGGAAAGACATGCAAAACTACCTGCAGGGAATAGAGTTACTGCAGACGCGGGAACGAAGATCCGTACTTCCGATTGTGGGAAAGGCATTGAGTGTCTTGTTTGGAACAGTAACTGAAGATGACGTTAAATTCATAAGAAGGAAACTGGGACAAGTGGAAGTAAACCAGAGGACGCTTGCCCAGGTGGCAAGAGAGAGTGTGACGATATTAAATGTGACAAGGTTAGAAGTATCCAAAAATAGAGCCAGAATCAATTGGTTAATAGACAACCTGGCGAAATTGAGACAAGAGGTAATTAATAATACAGAAACTGTAATGGTTGAATTACAGGAAATAAGCGATTCATGCAAAAATATTTCCAGCTAATGACGATTACGAATAAAGTACGACAAACTAGTCAGTCGTTGACGACCTTGCTGGAACACGTGAGAGCACAATTAGACATGCTGTCATTAGGACACCTCTCCCCAAGTATAGTAAACCCGGGTCACCTAAAGGAAGCACTACTTGGCATACAGGCCGAATTACCCCGCCATTTAAGACTACCAGTGGACCCCACTAAAGAATTGTGGAAGTACTATAATGCCCTTGGATGTGTGACCTTGTTAGAAAATAGACGATTATTGGTAGTGATATCTGTCCCGTTACTAGATAGCGAGAGTATATTCGAGATATACCAGGTTATAAACTTACCCATTCCCTACCCCAGAAGAGATCAAGGTTTGGGAATGATAGCAAGGTACAAGGTGGAAGCAGACTACATAGCATTAAATTCGGGGAGAACGAAATTCATGTTGCTATCAGCTGAAGAAGCTAGAAGGTGTAGAGATGATACCCTGGGGACTTGTACCTCGTTGAGCCCTATCTATAAAACTGGTAACCGCAGACTGTGCATACTAGAATTGTTTGAAGGGAGGGGAAGGAATCAAAAGAATCTGCCAAGTAGAGGTATTAACAAACTCGGCATTACCACAAGCTATCAGTGTTTCAGACGGGGTGTGGGCAGTAGCCACACAGAAACATATCAGCCTGTCTAGGGTATGTGGGGAGAGTCCACAAGGACATTAAGAATAAGGCCACCGTTATCCCTGGTGACGCTACCCATGGGATGTTCGGCGGTTGGGGTGTCCATCTCCTTGCCCCCTATTACCAGATGGAAGAAAGGTATGAAGAAAAAGATTCATTCATAGAGATGATTGGTAGAGGCTTAGTCAATTGTACAGAATTATGGGAGCCGATAGTGAAGAGATTCTCTAATGTTACCTTAAATAAGATGCCAGTATTAATGAAGCCAATAGAAAAGATCGATATGGATCACTTAAGAGATAAGTTAAGTGCGTTGGGAGACGAAGGTGTAGCTTGGGAAGACGATGAGCAGATCGCGATAAGTTGGTCAATAGTAATGGGTACATTCCTAGTTATAGCCATCGGGGGTGTAATAATATGGAAGATTAAGAGTAAGAGAACATTAGCGAACGACAGTCTAGTGAGCATGCAACAACTCGAGAGGGAGATGCCGAGCAGTGTTCCTTACTCAGACAGGACTGGCGAAGAAATTGCTGAAAGACCAATGGAGGAGGCTGGCGTGAGACCACCACGTGCGGCGGAAAAACCTCCCACGGCAGAGAGGAAAACATTGACCAAGAAGAACAAACCCTAGTGAACACATCTGCACCTACAGACACACGCACACATTACCTTGCATGTAGAACAGAAGAAAATGAAAAGAACATTACCTTGCATGTAGTACAAAAGAAAATGAAAAGAACATTACATTGCATGTAGAACAAAAGAAAATAAAAAGAACATTTCATTGCATGTAGAACAAAAGAAAATGAAAAGAACATTTCATTGCATGTAGAACAGAAGAAAATGAAAAGAACATTTCATTGCATGTAGAACAAAAGAAAATGAAAAGAACATTTCATTGCATGTAGAACAGAAGAAAATGAAAAGAACATTTCATTGCATGTAGAACAGAAGAAAATGAAAAGAACATTACATTGCCTGTAGAACAAAAGAAAATGAAAAGAACATTTCATTGCATGTAGAACAAAAGAAAATGAAAAGAACATTTCATTGCATGTAGAACAAAAGAAAATGGAAAGAACATTACCCTTGCATGTTAGAAAGTAGAATAGAATTGCATGAGACAAATGCATGGTGCATGTTAAATGATGTAATTATTTAGGTGTCATTTACGGGTAAATGACAAATCGGTTAGGGGAGGATTGTGGCACCTTGCATTATTAGAAATATTCATAGAAATATGATTTAATTTTTTTTTTACTCGGTTTATTAAACAGGTTGTTGATTTTTTTTTTTAAACGGAAAATAATTGAGTTGAAAATAATTCACTAAAGTTGTACTTAGACGATCCTAAGGAAAGAAGAAGGAAGGGGAAAGAAAAGAGGAAGAAAGGAAAAAAAAGGAAAGAGAGATGGATGATGCATGACCCGGTCATAAGCGAAGATAGGTGTCAGAAAGATATCTTGGCCTGCGTGTTGGCCGAATTTTAAAAGACAATAGAGAATTGTTATTTGAAATGAAAAATCATTTAGAGGAGAAAAGAACCAGGCTTGATTGGCGATTGATAAGAATATCGGTCAAAGCACCTAGCCTACTTTTTGCGTGGAAAGACTCATTGTCAAATTGGAGAAAGGGAATTTCTTTTAGAACAATAGAGACGAAATTTTTTTTAATCGGAGAAAAAGTGTCTTTTGGGTTGAGGGGAGTGACCGGTGGAACTGTATACAGATTCTGACCTATTAAGAATTGGAAACCCACGATAATAAAGTGGGGACATTTTCAATGTAGATAATTAAGATTTTCTGACTGTCGGGTCTGACAAAAACAAGAGGTGAAAAAACGATTGTCTCAGCTCACAGATGGCGCCAATATTCTTTCCTGAAGTCACATCTAATTAGCGGCAGGCTGTTTTGACAGAGCCCAGGTGAGAAAAAAGCCAAGATTGTCATTTTTCGTACGTGCGAAAAGGGCAAAATTGGATTTTGTTTTTTAAAACAAGAACGATGTAAACCACGCCCGAAAAGAGGAGAAAGGATGCTCGATCAATAACAATTGGTCGGAAACGGTCACGTGGCATACGGGAGAGAGGAGAAATGCTCGATCAGGAATCATTGGTCGAGAGCGGTCACCTGACATACGAGGGACCGGGAAAGATGGGTGTGCGCCTCCCACCAAAGGCACTGTGAGGGGAAGTAGGGGTGAAAACAATAGCGATAATGAGAAGACAGAAATAATGCGGCTATTGGAATTATCGAAAAACCCCTGACGCCGACAAACCACCCCGGTTTGTTGCGGCGTCAATAAAAGCAGGACCCCAGTCGACAGAAATGAGTTGCAGCTGGACCGCGGGCAGGGATAGAGCCTGAACGCGGGCATCAGGCCCGATTCACTCGCCCCTTTGCGGGCAAGAGAATCCTCAGACAAGAAATCCTTCCACCCAAGTCGAAGACAAGAGAACTTCCAGCCCAAGCAGACGAAGAAGGAGATTGCTCGAAGGACGCCAAGAGTTGTGGCAGAGTTACGGCAGAGTTCAGCCCCGGACGGCAGCGAGAAGAGACCACCTCGGACGACAGAGAGTTGCGGCTGAGTTGCGGCAAGAAATCCTTCCAGCCCAAGTCGAAAACAAGAAATCCTTCCAGCCCAAGTCGAAGACAAGAGAAGTTCCATCTAAGTCGACGAAGAAGAAGATTACTCGAAAGCCGCAGAGAAGTTGCAGCCGAGTCAAAGACAGGCCGAAGAGTTGCAGGCCAGACAAGATGTAAAGTTGCAGACCAAACAAGCAAATCAGTTCCACCTCAGTCGACAGAAAAGAGTTGCTGGACGGAAGAAGAAGAAGTTGAAATCAAGCCAAGCCCGAGATCAGAATTCGACCAAACCAGATCGAAGTGAAGAAATACAACTCAAGTCGAAGAGAAGAATCAACTGCGAATGATTGACGAAATTAGCCCCAGTGTCGAACTAGACCACACTCCGACATACATAATTCTAAAGAGTAGGCAATTCGAAATCTTTAAGTTGTATGATAGAAGCTTGGTGCCATAGTCCACAGAGCGGGTCGGGAAATAAGAACAATTTTTTCTTTATGTAACGGACATTAGATATAAAAAGGTTGTCACCCTTTTTTATCAGTAATTTTTGTCTCGTTAGTTTGTTTTTTCTTTTACTTGTGTTTTGCCACCCCCGTCGGACTCAACTTGTATCGGCCCCAATCCCTGCTGGTCCCGTCTGTCTAAGATCTAAACACAGCGTGGGTAGACAGACCGGAGATCAGTACAGTTGCTTCAGTAACCAGGTATTGGAAGCGAGTTGGGAAAGGCGAGGCTGGTGATCATCCAACCAAGGGGTTGGAACCAGGAGGAGCGACCAGGAGGAGCGACGTCACAGTTGGCGCCGTAACCAAGGGATTCGACCCTGGGCCAGGTGTGTAACCGTCACAGTTTTATAGAATAACAATCATCATCTCTTGCGGCCTCAGCCGAGATTGAACTCACTAATACTTTGATTGGTGTAGTTCATAATCTTGACAAATAGCTGAATTCTTGATGCTTCGCTAGGGCTATCAAGGGTGTTTTTATCGTGACACCATCTCTAAATGGATTGCCAACCAAGGCTCAGAGAGACTCCATTCACCTTCATCTAAGAGCAGGTTTGAATTCAGAATTTTTCTTCTCTTAGACCAGTTGCCATCCAAGGCTATAGAACCCAGTCTGTCCTGCTATTTACCCATAGCTGGAGGGAGAAGAACGAGGATTCACACCTTTCCTAAAGGTGTTAGCACGTAAGTGAATGTAATGGATTCCACTGGAATTCGAACTCGGCTCTCCGATTCCTTAATCCAAGCCGCTATCCATTACTCCGCCGTGCCTCCTCAAATAGAATAACAATATTACCACTAACTATAAACACGCATAACATATCAAGATCAAAAAGGAAGATTTTGTTAGAAACAGATACAGAGTGTTGAACTGCTGTGTAATATCAATCCTCCTCATATGGAACTTGAAACTAATGAATAAAATAAGAACGGTAAAGCTCGGGATGTTGCTTTGGTATTTGAAGGCATTTGACAAGCTTTGGCATGCTGCTCACCCTTGCAAATTGAAAGATTATGGTATTTCTGGAAGAATTTTTTAACTGATTCAGTCTTTCTGCGAAATAAAAGGTGTTCTGAACGACCACTCTTCTAGATATTTTTGCATTAATGTAGGTTTCCCACGGGGCTCTATCCTTGAACCTACGTTGTTCCTAGTTTTCGTCAAAACTTCAGCTCCCAACTCGGTATCTATGCTGATGGCACATCTATTTACTTCTGTCTTAATAATAAAGCTCATTGGTCGATAAGTTCAAATTGGCAACTGATCTAAAAAGTGGCCTAAAATCTGCTGTTAACTAGGGCAAAGGATAGTCTATTAATTTTAACGTCTCCAAGACAAAACTGCTTTCTATTAATCATGTGAGTGAGCCCTTTCTACCTTCCATCGGCATGGCTGATGCTAACCTTCAGAAGTCGTTGAGCCTTCACGTTCTCTGCTGACATGAAGTGGAAAGAGTATATTGCTAGGCCTGCTTCTAGGAACGTTGGTTCATTGTGTTGTGCTAGATCGTTTTTCTCTCCAGAATCTATCTTAAATAGTTATAAGTCAATCATTCGTCCATACTTCAAATATTGCTGCCAGATATGATCTGATGCTCCTGCTATATATTTAGAGATTCTTGATAAAATACAAAGAATAATCTGTAATGTCATTGGATCTGACTTGGCATCCCGGCTTCAGTCACTTTCCCACCGCAGTAATGTAGCTTCCTGTGTCTTTTTTATAAATACTTTCATGGTAAATGTTCGAATGAACATTCAACTATGGAACCTAGACTTTATTTATTTAATAGCAGTACGAGATTGGCGACATGATTTTATCATTTTAAAAATGAAATGGCTAGATGTAACCGTAAACTCTTTTCTTCAAAAATCCCCCAAAATGTCTACCAAGAGGAAATTGTCTTTGTCTACTCTTCAACCTGCCAAGGAGGAAAGAAAGCCTATTGATCGTTGATTAAGCAGTACAAAGGAAGAAAGAAAGTAAATATGATCGTACATGATCTGAAATTATCACACTCTACAGTGTCGACGATTTTGAATGGCAGAGAAAGAATTTGTAAAGCTGTGAAAGGTTCTGCACCTATATGATCGACAGTTATAATGAAGCAACAGACCGAGCCTATTCTCGAAATGTAGAATTTGTTGCATAGAAGACTACAGTCAAGAATTTGTAGCAAATACTTGTTGGTTCAAGAGATTCAAGAAAAGATTCCAGTTTACTCATGCCCGAGTGACTAGAAAAGCAGCGAGGGCAGCAGATGAGGAATTAGCTCGCATGTTTGTTGATAGTCTGGATGAACGCATCATGGTTGAGGGGTATCGAGCAGAGCAATGTAGATAAAAACGATATTGAGAATAGTAAAACTGGCAAGTCATCTTTAGAATGTGAAGGGGGAAATGTCGAGTAGTATTTAGACCTAGAATCCGGAAAACTTACAAATGAAGAGCTAATAACATTGGAAGCAGAAAGAGTGTCAGCAGACTAGAAGAAACGGAAAACAAAGGTGAGTAGGAAGCAGAAAGGAAATTTACCACTA
Source organism: Acanthosepion pharaonis (assembly GCA_903632075.3). NCBI lineage: Eukaryota > Metazoa > Mollusca > Cephalopoda > Sepiida > Sepiidae > Acanthosepion > Acanthosepion pharaonis. The sequence goes on along the minus strand of CAHIKZ030001768.1, from coordinate 708,459 downwards.
AAGCATTATCAAACGGCTTATCTCTACTGAATAAACACCTTGCTCATTTTGGAGGAATGGAAACAAACATTGAAAGATTTGCAGAAATTGAACGGATAGCAGACGATGTATTTCGTTCATATCGTGAAATTTATGAGGAGAAAAAGAAACAAATACTTCAAACCAAGCTCACCATGTTTGTAAAAAAAACATCTCCGGTGGCTACTCCGTGTCATGACTTAGCTGACATTGGCAATCCACAACCAAGTACCAGCGACTCATACGATGTTTTATATTTGTATGTATTTTGGTATGTTTTGCAACTAAAATGTTTCCAGTTATTTTTTTGGGGGGGGTTGTTTTTTCTTTTTTTTTTTTGTTCTTTTATTTTGTTTTTTGTATGCTTAGCAAATATTAAACAAGCTGTACTGTAGTATACAATGTTTTACTTAAAACTGACGAAACAAAACAATGTTTAGTGAGATTATACAAATTCTATAAAAAGTAAAGAAACGATAAAAATTATTTTTCATATACAATAATGCCTAAAGAAAGATAAAAAGATTGCAAGATTAATTACAGGCCGACTTACGACCAGATCGATTTACGACCTGCCGATCGTAACCAATCGTAATTGTAAGTCGACAACGACCGTGATATATATTCATTTGCATGGTATAAAGCCTTTTAAATGTCTAATAAGGAGCGAGTTATTTCCAAGCTGCAACAACCAAGATACAAACTTTTATCCAGATTAGAACTGAAACAAACTACCTGCTATATATATATATATATATATCTTCAGGACATATTCATAAAACATAATTAACATTAGACTATTTTCCGTATATTTTTCTTCATATTGTCGGATCTATATCCATATATTTGCACATATATATATATATATATATATATATATATATATATATATATATATATATATATATACTAGCAGTAGAGCCCGGCATTGCCCGGGGATGTAACAGTAAGAGATTGATCAAGTATCGAGCATCATAAAGACTGAAAATAAAATTGACAAAGATTATTTGTTTAAGGTTGACGGACACGCATGTCTTAATTATTATTATTATTTATTTTTTTTATGAATTGGTCAAACCAAACTCAAACAAAACATTGTTTTCAATCGTTATGAGTCTACCGATTGAATAGAATTTTATTATAAACAATTGTTTTGTAAATGGAATTTTTAAAGCATTCTCAATGTAAAAATAAAGAAAAAAGTGTGAAAGACAATAAGAAACACTACCTGCCAAAAAAAAGTGAAGTTTTGTTGAAATCGGCTGAAAAATGTAGGAAATCCGATCCCATATATAAACGAACACACACACACACACACACACACACACACACACACACACACACAAACAACTTGGGTTTTAACCTTGAAGTGAGTTGTCCCCTTTCATTAATGCCTCTTAATCGTGTTTTCAAATTGATTTCGTGCAAAAACAATTGTGTTTTTCCAATTTTTGGCGCTGTTAGAACCACCACAAGGTAATTTTACGTAGTCCTGTGAAGTTTTGTTGAAATCGGTTAAAAAATGTAGAAAATCCGACCCAATATATAAACGTTACAGACACGCACACACACACACAATCTGCGTTTTATAATAAGTAAGATATATATATATATATATATAAATTTCAGATATAACCCAAAACATATCTGCAAAAGGACATGAACAAAGACAAAAAAGGAAAACTTTTCATAACCGACGAGTCCCGTCACTGATGAAAACTATCAAGACACTTTCTTCGATAGCGTCCATCAGAGGACGGGGCACGTCGGCTAGCCTAATTTTTCATTTTCTGTTTGCTCATATATATATATATATATATATATATATGTGTGTGTGTGTGTGTGTGTGTGTGTGTGTGGTTATTAAATTTGCAATATTTATGGAGGAAAAGGTGCTCAGGATCAGAGATAGAGTTTGTATGTATAGACAGTGTGAACATAATGATCAACACTGCATGGTGACCGCCAGTTTCGTGACTCAAGATCATCAAGAAGGCTTGAAGTGTGAAACTGACTATCATCATGCAGTGTTAATTTCTACGTCCACATTACCTATATGTTTTTTTTGCTTGTTTTTTTTTTTAATTCTATTTTAAATGCGGTCTATCCAATTGACTAAGTAATCATTCTTCTCTCAATTAAGTCATTATTTACGAAGCTTGGGTTTGATTGGTAAATAGTTACAAGTATCCCACTGGGATCGAACCTACTATTAAATATTAATGTTCAATTCTACTATATCGCTAGCCGTTATAGCCCAGCCTGAGACGACGTTCTCCTGATTGGATTGATGGAAATTTGGGAGGTGAAGATAATCATAGAGTTGAAAGGTGACGTGATAGGATTTTGTGATCTGATATCGAAATAAAGAATACGGGCAAACAATTTCAAAATAACTGAATCGCGTCATTGTTTTTCTTACAAACAATTGCACAATCGAATATTTAAGAGAGGAATAAAACACCACAGTTTCAAACTACACTTTTCACAATTTCTTTCTGTTCTATCGAATGGATGGTAAATAATCTCTCTTCGTGTGATAACAACGTTATGGTTATAACTCTAATTCACCTGTCAGTATTTAATACACCTAAACGATTTGACATTTTATAAAAAGAAAAAAAATTCTTTGTATTACGTAACCACACCTAACTACTCACCTCAACAACGTCTTAGTAACCTCACAGAACATAAACAGCGTATTATACTGTAAAATCGATTGAAACAAAGGACTATTTAGACAAGTTATCCGAAGTAAGGGTACAGCGATATAAATCACTTCTACTCATAGTCCTACACCAGACCATGACCTTAATGGCATAATATGTAGTGTGATATTTAAAGTAAAAGTTTAACACGAATTACGGTATTATTCGAATAAAGAAAGTTTCATGTTCTAGAATTTATGGTTGGGTTAATGATTTTTAAAATGCCATTAATTAATGTTTATTTATTTATGCATTTGTATGAGTGATAGTAAATCTTCTAAAATTTCCAGCACTTTCCGCAGTGCCGTCGATGATCAACACTATTGTTGGTACAGTCTCAACCTTTCTTCAGATTTATAACTCAGCCATTCTTGACTTATGATTTTTTTGATTTTTTTTTTAGCACAGTTCAAAGTTTTATGTCATATCAACCTACGAGTGCTACTGTTACGAACTTTGTACTACCTACCGCGTGGTAGGGTCATCGGTGACTAAACCGGTTCCCTCACTTTGGTGAGGCCGGTGTCTAGACACCTAGCAAGATGAATAACAATACCTTCCCAACGGTGGATGTATCTTCTTGAAGGTTCAACAGCCATCTAACATATTGGGGCCGACTAGAATCCATAGATATGCATTCAGTCAGTACGGTGCTGCTGGGTCAAGAACGCTTACTAGACTAATGTCAACATCCAGAGTGGAAGGTCCTTCTGAAAGAATCAACGGCCACGTGTCCGTGACCAAGGAGATCCTTCAATGTGAAGCACATGGGTTATGGTTTGACCTGGAGAGGTCTACTTGTCCAAGACACGCTACATATGAATGTATACCTCTCCGGCCTTCAACACACATATGTAGAGAGAACTGGTCTGGTACTTAGCAATTCAACGACTACACACTGGTGATCTCAGGCAAGGTCCTGGTAGTTCTCTATGTTCTATATTTTTATGTTAACCTTGAAGCCCGCCGGTACAGGTTGAACATTATAGGATCCACCAGCTGATAATATTTTATATTCACGGTTTTGTCACTTTAAACGTTTTTATATTCAAGGTATTTAGAGGGATACTCATAATTAGCCAGTTTAAAGCACGTAGGATTTAACGACGGTTCCAGAGGGAAGCAGGTTCGAATCCTGCCGGAGATCATATATTTTTCATTAATAAGATTTCTCGAATATTCTGGTCCGTAGAGGAAAATAAATATACCAATAAATAAATATATAAACGGAGAATCTATTCAGATATGTGTAACGGCCAAAATTTGGTTTAAAGTCATAAAATCTGTCGGATTAATAGATAAAAAAAAAAACTCCATTACTTCTTTCGATATTTACGATTATAAAATCCAATCTTGGACGGGGGTGCAATGTCGAAATTAATGCCAAAGTAATTTGTAAGTTTTGTTTTCCTTGACAGATCTGTGCTGACAGCAATTGTCTACACGATCGTATTCAAATCGTTTGCACAGTTCCAAAGAATGACTGTTGCCACCCTGTCGTGCTATTTTTTTAATCTATTTTGCTATTCTTTTGGATCCAGCTTGATGCATTCACTGATTATGTAGTTTGCCATGTCTTCTTTCTCGTTGCAAAGTCGATGATATTGGTTGTCTTCCACGAATTTGAAAATCTTCGCTTTGACGTAATTTACCCTGAATATTTTTTATTTATTAGAAGACTTACTCGGCCTAGTTCCTAGTAAAATAAATAGATACTACATAGGCTAATGTTTATTGCATATACCGCATTCTCACTTAAGCATTTTAATCTTATAAACAAATATTTATGCAAAAAATAAACAAAGAATAAAAATAATTGTTAATCACAAAATGTTTATTTCTATATGAATATAATCCGCTGTATTGCACTGAAGAGAAATTGATTTTTCGGCAACTAATTTTGTCTGAATAAAAATAAAATTTGACTATTCTTATTTTTCTAGGGCATAAATATATTTTTACCTTTTTTAAAATATCGCCCGTTTATTACAAATTAAACGCTAAAATTCAATTCAAGTTGCGTTATTATTATTCAATTCAAAATAAAAATAAATAAAATTCAACTTAAATTGCTTTATTTATTCTTTAAAAATAATTCTTAACAATTTCAAAGTATTGTAAAAATGATTTTTTGAAAATTTAAAAATGCACAACGAAAATTTACCGTACGTTTATTAAAAATCATCATCAGAGTTATTTCAGCTTGAAGGCACACTGCAAATCTGTGTGATTTCTCATTTTCAACAAACTTCTCTCAGTCCTCAACAAACATCTCTTGTCGTTTTCTAACTCTAGAAGGTGCTGCAGATCTTCCATGCTCTTTATGGTTTTTACAGGCAATGATTGAATTTAATTGATAATCTTTCCAATGTCGTTTCATGTGCATGCTATTGATATTCGTTCAGTGCATACGGATGTTATTCTTCCATCTGGTCTTGATGACAAAACCATTTGCATAAAAATTTACCGTCTATTTCCAAAGCCTGTGCTGTTTAACTCCGATATTAATATCAAGTCCATCGTCGATTTTGGTATCTTGGAGACAACATACATCGATGTTATAATTATCAACCTCCCGAGCAAAGAATTCCTGTTTTTGTTTTAGTTTGTTTTGTTTGTTACTGTTTATTTTTTTATTTTTTATTTTTTTCGCAAATAATACATAATAATTTCATAAAACCGCTAACATAGAATGTCCCGATGGTAAAAATTTTTAAAACATTTATCAAGTTTTCAATAAGAAATAGTCAACTTTTAACGTTGCGTTCTTTTACTTTATTCCGGATACACTGGATGTCACAGTAAACAGTCATCAAATGTACCACTTTTATTATTATATTTACTATTGTCAAAATAGTCAATAAATAAGGAAAGAATAAAAATAAAAAATTATCATCAAATAAATAAGAGAACATTTTCATTATTATTGTTAAAAATCTTTGAATAATAAATAATAGAGGGAAATTTGCTATTCTGAATCAATAGTAAAAAAAACAAAAAAATAACATAACGACTCGAAACGCTTTTAGCTTTCTGCTAGCACTTTCTTTCAATGTCAATGTTTGTGCAAATTAAACACAAAAAGTGGATCACAGAGGTTTGATATTGTTATGGGGTGGTTTCACAGTGGAGGCTTGTCTTTGTACTAAGTCGGTCCTAAAATAGGTTCGACGTACAAAACGTTAGGAACTTCATATAATAGGTATGACGCAGAGTAAATCTCGTTGTGGTCGCTGATACTTTAGTATCCGACTAACGGTCGTCCGGCATCGACTTACTAACCGAACCACTGAGCGACGGTATTTAGTCACCCCCCGCCCACGAGGGCATCATGTGGCACAAGGCCGGTTTAATGTGGGATCTCCGAGTCCGTGGGATCTCCGAGCCCGTGAGATCGGCCAAAAATATGCCAATTGAACCCGTATAAACGGGTTCAGGTCGGTTTACCTCCCCGAAAGAGAATCCGCCCTTCGGCGTAGCCTCCTTCGGGTTCCTCCCCGCCCGAAGGCAGAGAGTTCAACTGGTCAGCCGGTCGTCCGACCTCAGACTGAACTCAGACAGACCCACTGAGCGACTGACGTGTTATTCTTACTACTCCTACTTATTATAGGTGGGAGAGTCTATTAACTATAGAATAGGTGTGTTCCACTATAACAGATATTTTTCTCATTTCTAATTAGTCAGTTAATATTAAAACCATGTTCTCAACTACGTCCGAATAATATCGACCTAGTTTCTGACCTGAACGAAAATACAATTCCGCCAATAATCTGTCTATGCCTTTCGAGCCTACAACGTCTCCAGGTTGATTATAAATGCTTTGATACAAGTTCGTTCTTTCTCTTTTGGCCTCTGTTGCCTTCTCTGACATACAAGACGTAATAACTAAAGAATTCGCGTTTCGTCCTTTATGGGCATACGCCATGAAACACCATCACATATGCCCACATACACATGTACGTACGTACGGAACATTCACATATACGAATTCACACAAACTTACATTCAACAATTTCTACGAACAACGCACATCATTACGAAAATTCTCTCACTAAGTCGTTCACTCAGCAAGTAAATAAATATCAAAAATTGACTCAACCCAACCAGTAAAATTTTCTTCAGCAACAAACATAACTCTTGTCAGTATTCACCAGTGAGAAATATTACTTCAAAAATCTTCTGAAGCTACAAGTTTGTATCAAACACATTTTCAGTTTCCCGGAATTTCCTTCGCACAAACTTTCATCTTTGCAACTATTTGACAAAGAACATTTCTTGTTAAAACTAATCATTTTATTCACAGACAAAACTCTTTTCTGTGAGCTTCCTTCTTAATAGACTTTAAGAAATTCAAGTTAAAGGCACATAACTCTTCCTATTGATTAATCACACACTTAACTGTTTGTATGTCATTATAGAATATATAAAATGAAGATTGTTTGTTATAAAACTATTTTCGTGTTGTTTCTCTTGTTTGGTTTTCGTTTGCTTACATATTTGTAAAGTAAAAAAATGTACGGGTTGATTTAGGCCGTCAATACCGCTACATGAATGGTTACACTGACGCTTGATACTGTGGAGGTTGTGTTAATTGGTTAAATTACATGGATCAAAAATTGTTGAGTAAATTAGGCTACGTGATGAAAATAACGATTTCCTGTCACATTAAATTTCAGTATTCAACAAACATAGAATAAGAACAACATGAGAAACAACATTTTTTGCACAATAATGAATAAAATATTTATATAACAAACAACTGGAGTAAACAAACGCCCTTTTATGTTTAGATGAAAAGTTATCAAACTTCTGGTTTGAATGGTCTGTCTAATAATGAGAAAGTGTGTTTTGGTATTATTGTAATTTAAGAAAAAATAAACAGTTCAAGTTTGTACTTAAAGTAGAGAAATGTTTTTTACGACTTACTTTAAGGTTTACGGAATTGTCGCTCTTTGATTTGTTTTCACTTGTTCGAAGAGAATATTCTAATTGGAGTAAGTGGTTCTTAACAAGCTGTGTTTATGTTAATTGCAATAATTAACGTTGAGCTTGAAAGCGTATGAAAAAGATTCGTGTATAAAGTTGAATGTGGAAAACTTTAGTTGATTGTTCGTGATAGAATATTGATGTGTGAATAAATGTTCTCTCAGGCTGAAATTATATTAAGGAACTTTAACGTAAAGCCTGTGTGATGAGTTCAAAGGATTCTGATCGGCTCACTGTCGAAGATGAAAGACGGTTCATATTTATTGCTAACTTTGGTCACGTGTTAGGCTCACAGAGGCTTGACAGATTTTGGTGGAATTATTTTTCTTGTCAGGTCAAGAACTAGGTCGAAGTTATTAATTATTAAGTGACTGAATAAGCTCTGTGATTCACTTTTTGTACAAAAATCGATATTGATATTCGGGCATGATTTAAATATTAAGTGACCAATCAGAAGTTGAGATTTTCTGAAAATATTTATTAAGCTGAATAAGCTCTGTGATCCACTTTTTGTACGAAAATTGATATTGATAAAAAAAGGTGGTAGCGGGATGTTAAAATACCCCTCCACGCTTTTCCTACAAGATTTAAAATACGCCCTCGTTCATAAAAAAAAATAAATCAAGAAATGCGAAAAGAATAAAATTATCGTCAAATGTTGTTAAAAACTGTTTGAATGATAAAAGATATGTTTAGAAATCGACGATACTGAAACAATAGGCAAAGATAAATAAAACAAATGAATGTTACGATTTAAAGTATTTTCCCTACCATTTCCAAAATTACATCCTCCTTCATAAAAAGAGAAATGTTGCCCTAAAATATAGAGTAGAATTATTCATGCCAATTTAATTTAACAAATACAATATATTAAATGTTCTTAATAATAAAACAATTCTTAGCGATTATGAACATTCGTAATAAAGTAAACTTGCTAAATAACACTTATTTTAAGCAGAAAATAATCGATGCCTACCTCGATTATCTTAAAAATATACAAATATGTATTTTAATTATTAAGGATTATAAATGCATAATAATATAATAAAAACTATAATTAATAAACAAGGACAAATAAATAAATAGATAATTAAAATAATCAAAACTTCACTTTTAGAAATAAGACATCGCTATCTTTGAGCAATGAAAAACACGTTCATTCATTCCGACGTCCTGCAATCCAAACATTGGTATCTGAGAGACTATGTCACCATACGGCAATATGACAAAAGAGACGTCTTCGTCAACAAAATATAATTCATGTTTTTCAAGCCCAGCAGGGGACAATTTCCTTAATAATATAATTTCTTTTCATCATCCCAATGCGAATAATAATCCCTTTTGAATATCCCTTCGTATCTTCTATATTAAGCTGGAAAAGTTATCCCTTCGTCTGGATTGTATACAAATTCGCTGATTTAATTAGCATCTGGATTGAAAGAATCTGAAGTCTTTTCTTCCGTAGCTTTAGTAAAAAAATTCAAAAACCTTCTGTTGTTGTTGTAATTGTCATTGCTGTTCATGTTGCTGCAATTTGTTTTTCTTGTAGTTTTTGTTGCCGCAATTGTTATTCTTGTGGCTTTTGTAGCGTCAACATGCGAATCATGATAGCTTTTAGTTCTTCCATTTTCCTGTACTCCGCTGAATATTTTGTAGATTAATTTTTGAATAACTTAACCTGCTTACTTCTCTGTGGCCCTGTAAATATGACGTCTCTTTGGCGAAGTATTAAATATTACTGAATATCCTATTACGGCCTGTAGGATATGTATATATTTTTTTTCTCGTGTAAGTTCAACGAATACGTCGCCACTTTTGTAATGTCCGTTTGTAGGAGAGATTTTTAAATCACAGATACAATAATACTAACACCTTCGAACAATTGATTCATTGTATAAAAAATACAATTTGGGCACAAGGCCTAAAGGGGGAATGGGTTGAGGCTGGTCGTCGCTAGCTATCTTATACCTAGCCAATCCGATTCACGACCCATTCACTCGTTACAATTTGCACATCCACCACAAAAAAAAACATCCATCGATTCTCCATATAGCAAAATACCACATATACTCATGAAACCTACAAAAAAAAACACCCCGATGACGTAAAAATTTCATGATCATAAAATCCTTTACACAAAAATCTGTAAATGATATACAATGAGTAGGGAAAGGATGAACCCCTAAACAAACTAAAAATAACAAAAAGAAAATAAAGATAACTGATGTTAATTGGACCCGCCCTATCCCCAAAAGGGAGACCGCTGTATTCTGCCTGTAGACAAAATCAAGAAGTTCTCTTGCTAAGGGAGAGAGAAAGGAAAAAATAAATACGAGCATGGGGAAAGAAGAATGCTGACCCAGTCGAGATGAAAAGTGGGGGAATCAAACTGGGAAGATTGGGAATCTCGACTTAGATCATAAACAAAAATACAGCCGAGAACAGACCGGGAATTACACTTAGTCACATTAACTAGGTACACAAAACGTGGTCTAACTTAACCAGGGGAGGGGCTCCACAGGAAACCACCTCGATGTGACATAGGTGGACCTAAAAAAGAAAATCAAGGCTAGTCCGGTTCGCACGAATCAATCTCGCCCCAGTCATTCACCTTTCGCTGAAATCTGTCGAAACCAACAGTTTTTTCTGTTTTAATCTTCATCTTGTGCTGGTGCTCAACATATCGGATCAGATCCTGATGAGAAAGACGGTTGCCTCGCAAGACTTCCTCCTGTCGTATCGTCCTAAATCACCATTCAGGCCGTGGCCAGCAGCCGTTTCACCACAGAATACGGGGGCGACACATTGCTACACGCGTATGCACGATCAGTGGGCACGAGCTTTTCTGGAGCGATGGAGCCGTCAACTCGTCAACATGGTCCCATAGTGTGCGTACCGGAGGACAATGTAAGCGTGCGAAGTCGTTTCCTCTAAACCAAAGTCACAACGTTCACGGTCTGGCAAATCCTCCAAGTCCATATGAAGGCCTTGTCATTGAGGAACGTATTCCGAACCAGTTGCCAGGTAAGCGAAAACTCAAGGTTGCTGAGGTAATCCGCTGCTGACGCCCAAGACCAAAATGAACGAAACTCGTCCGCCAACAAGTCGAGCCGATCACGTAGTGGGTCCTTCGCGACCCCCTTCACTAGTCTATGATAGAAGACTCATCTAGGTCGAGAAAGGTCACTGGATCGAGGAATGACCGCCAAGGCCGATCGACACTCAAGAAGGAAATCCAATTAATCCAGGGGTTTACAACGATGCTCAACCCGTGAGATGGGAGGACTGATAGTAGGACCAGGGAAGGCGTCCCTTACAATCCCCGCCAAAATAGAGTTCCCTGTCAATGTGCGACATAGGAAAGCCATCCTCGAGGCGAGCTTGTGACTTTCCAAGTGCGGCATTCCCAGCATTTCATGACAGGGACGTTAGGCACAGACTGCTCTGTCGACGAGATGCTTACTCTCCACCCCTACAAGACGGAGTACATCAAGGGCTCGATCGCATTCTTATGTCGTTTACAGAGAGGAAGTACGGACAAGAGAAAAGACGTAAGTGGCACACGCCTCAGCCCTGCCCTTCGAGCACAACCTCCTTCGACGCCAAGTCTTGGCCACCACGACAACCTTCGCCCGTGACCAGTTTTTCTCCAGCTGGAGGTCAGGTCCAAACCACAATCCAAGAATGCGGACTTGACCGTCCGTCCAACCAAAGGGCCCCTACTAGGGTCGGAAGTCTTGTCGCGGTTAATCTAGGCCCCTGTCACCTTTTCGTATCTTGCAAGCGCCTTCAGTACCACCTCGATGTCGCTGTGGGGGTACACGAAAGTAGATATGTCATCGGCGTACGCGGAAACTCTGGTTGAAGCACCACCAGGGACAGTGATTCCAAGTTGTTTCGGACTACCCACCCTGTTCCTTAGCCGGCGAAGGAGAGGCTCCAACGCCAAAGCGTAAAGTAGGGGCGACAGTGGACAACCCTGATGAACCGACCAAACCTCACATTCACCTGTATCACAGCACTGGTGGAACAACACAGTAGGCTAATCCAGTGACAGATCGTGCGGATCAGATGCAAGTTGCTCTGAATTGTTCCGCCCTTCACAGCGCAAGTCTTCTCGGGTCCCAACAGAATTGCAACTGACTGCAAACGCTCCGTCAGGATCTTGGCCCAAATCGTTAACTCTGTGTTTAGCAGAGTTATGGGCCTATAGTCGTCTAAATCCCGCCCAGCATCCTTGCTTTTTTTCAACAGCGTGATCACACTCGTAGAGATCCGATCGGGACAGGATCCCTGGCGGAACCAGTGCTGAACACGGCAGTCAAAATCGGAACAAAGATGTGCGACAGCCTCAAGCATAATTCATAGGATGAACCATCCAGACTAGGCGACTTGCCTCTGCCGACCTTCTTCAATGCCAAGTAGAACTTGCCGTCCATGACCTCTCCCTCGCAGCTAGCCCCTTCAGTCGGCGAAAGCCGAGGAAAGTCAGCCAAATAGCTAGGAAACACCTCGTTGCAGAGACCAGGCTCCTTGGTAAAGCGGCTCTCGAAATGCCGCCGAAACTCCTCACACACCTCGTCCAGTCGACCTCAGAGTATGCTCCTCCAGGGTCTTGACCTCGCGAATGTAGCGATCGGAACCTCGAATCCTTTTCTTTGCGCAATTCTGAACCCATATTCACGGCTTCGGAAGACATCTTGCTTAACTTAGGTCTTATTACCTGGCCCATGAAGATAATTACGCAAACCATACAAAAAAATGTCCACAACACACAAGGTACCACTTAAACTAGCACGAAAAATTCCAGCACTGCACAGTCTCTCTCAAAGCTTCACAGTTAGATCTGAAATAATACAACGAAGTGGGGGAGAAAAACTTGAAAATTATGAACATATTGACAAAATTAAATTTCTCCCAATCTATAGAGGGATCGCGTAAGTTATCTCCAGCCTCCGCACGGTGATGGGAAATTGACCGAAGTCGAGATGCCAGGTCTGGACAAATAACATCACAAACTCTTCTGTGGATTTTGTTCAAAATCTCGAGATATATAACAAGGACACCAGACCTAGCAGCAAATATTCTATGCACAGACGAACTGTATAGTTATAAATGTGCATGATGGAATACAAGGAAAATAATTATCTGTTACGAGACACTGAACCAACAATCCTAATAGCTGTCCTAGCTTGATTCAATGACTAATGTCAAATGTGTAATTTAATATAATAAAACGAAGTGCCATCTACTTGTCAGAAAGTAATGGATGTGTCAGTCAGTGGTCGAATTAAAAACAACGGTTCGTTAGTTGTCGTCATAGTAACAATGGAAAAAGAAAGAACAGATTGAAAAGGTCAGGTGTGACTGTGAGAGAAAGAAAGTGTTAAGTAGTAGCAAAAGTGATGAAGAGAGTGTCCGTCAGCCCTGCAATGCTTAAGTAACAGTAATGCCAACTTTTCATTTTTGTATTGCTTTGTTACAGGTGATGAAAAATGGGTTTTGCATATCAACAGGAAATGAGAAATACAGTGGTTATGAAAATGGGAAACCAGTGCCAACACGAAAACCAGGATTCTATCTACAAAATGTTTTGCTTAGTTTCTGGTTGGGTATGATTGGTGTCGTTCATGACGCGCTACTGGAACATGGATGGGTCATTGCTGCAGATATTTATTGTTCGCAACTTGATTGGGTAAACGAAACATTACGTCAAAATTGTTCTGCTTTGTGAAGCAGAAAAAGTTTATCCTTTAGCCTAACAATGTTAGGACAAACTTTTCAAACGAAGCCCAAGAAAAAAAAAAAAGAAAAAAAGATTACTAGGATAGGAGTGTCTTCCAAATTCCCATAGTCACCAGATTTAGCAAATACAAATTTTCATTCATTTCGATCAATGGAACATTTTTTAAATGGCATAACATTTACAAACAAAGAAGTCTTTCAAACATTTTTTGATGAAAATCCAGTTTTATTTAAATAGGATTGAAAATTTGCTTTCCCATTGGGCTGAAGTCATTGAGAACGAAAGTTTTGTGTGTGTTTTACTAGAAACGATGTATAAAAATGAACGTAAAATTATTTAAACATTACCTACTGAAAATAATTACGTTTTCAGTAAATAATGCTTAAATACATTTACATTTGTTTATATATATATATATATATATATATATATATATATATATATATATATATATATATATATCATTTCTAGTAAAACGTAATTACTTTCCGACCTTCTTATATTTTTATTCTCTAGATTTCTGACTGAAAATTTTCCATTGTACATTTCATATGCACTATTGCTCAAGTGGAACTGAAATGTACACGTGTTTATTATGTAAAACTGTGTCAGAAACGTCTTAATAAATAATGCACTCTTTCGGTGACTTCATCTTTCACTTCTCGTTCGACATAAGCCCACATTATCAAAGGTAAGCTGTTTTTTTTTTTATCTTTGCATTTGTTGCATGTATTAATTAGCACATTTTGCCTGTTGTAAAATAATTGTATTTCAATATCTACTTTTTGCTTCAATATAAATGTATTTTGGAGCTACTCACTTTCTATGCCTCTCTCTCCTCCCTCTCTCTCTCTCTCTCTCTCTCTCTCAATATATATATATATATATATATATATATATATATATATGATAAATAAATGAATGAAAAGATCAAAAACTCATCTTGCGACTCCAACCTCCACTCTTCAGTGTTAAGATAAATTAATTGATTTTATTAACAGATGTGATTTTAAAATACATTTAATGAGAAACGTTAATTTTCGACGTCACCTGAATTTGAATTTAAATACGTTTATGTGTCTATTTGTGTATGTGTGTGCGTGTGTGTGAAGAAAGAAAGAAAGAAAGAAAGAAAGAAAAAAAGAAAGATATATGAGGCAAGTTAGATGAGAATCCGACGGAATGGTAAAAATATTCTTCATCTGAAATAATATTCTTCTACTGATGAGACTAGTTCATTGGTAAATTTTGTTAAACCTGAAGTTTTACAAATTGTAATATACATTTAACAAAATATCTTAAAGCACTTGCATTCCAACATTAATTTTTGTTTCCACCTCACTCTATTTTCGTTTTTCTCTCTATTTTTTTCTCTCTCTCCTTCTGTTTATCTATTTGCATATATATATATGTATATTTTTATATATATATACGCGCGCGCGTGTGTATGTGGGGGGGGGGATTAATACAAATATATTATTTCTCACTAAGCTAATTGGTGCTATATTCAGTATCCCGACTCCAGAGTTTCGTAGACGATCCTTTTTGTAATCGTTACTTTATTTTAGATAATTATCGTTCTCTCATACGCTAAGTCGCATATTTGTTTACTTTTTACTAAGCTTGGTTTAATATGGTCTGAAGCCAAATAGAGGGACTTACCCTCTATTTGGCTTCATAAGAAGATTACCTTTCATCAACCCTCCAAGTGAGGACGGACAACCTCGCTAAAAGTCTTCATCGAAAATGTTTTTTCTTTACTTTGGAATTTGTAGACAGTTGTTTGAGACGTGTGGAAAACATGTTGCTATTTTAGCAGTCTCTCTTGAACATTCTTTATTTCCTTGTTTTTCTTTTTCTTTGTTTCATTCTTTTTTGTTTCCTTTTTCTTCTTCTTTCTTAATACTTCCTGCTTGCATTTCTTTTTTCTTTGCATTTACTTATTTGAAATGGAGATGAAAGTCAGTTTAGGTAAAATTATCTTCTGACCTTAGTTTTATACTATATCGATACTATGAACAGAACGCCCACGTCTAAAACGATTAAAAATTCAAATGTCGAGATATGAGGTTAGTATAAAATAGAGAGCGGTTCGCAATGACAAATCAGAGAACCGTGTTTAAATTCTAGTCGACTTCGTTATATTTACTTACGCGTACCTTTCGGAAAGATATGAGTCCAGCTCCTCCCCGTCAACTTTGGGTTAAATAGTAGGACTTCTATGTTAATAAATCACAGCTATACTATATAAAAAAACATCCACTATTCTCTCGCAAATAAAAAATTATTCTTATACTCAAAAATACGCTTCTTCTTTAAATTATGGATTAAAATAAATAAATTATACGTGACTGTAGAATAGTTAGTATACACCAAAACGTCTCACGCAACGTTTAAGGTATGTTCAAATCAAATATTTTAATTAAGTTTATTTCTAATTTATTTGGCCGGGAATTACACTTGGCTTACAGTTATATTACGCTGAAACACCGCCTCTCGTCCGATCACCGAACTTAAGAAAACGTCGAGTTTGGTCAGTACCTAAATTATTGACCGATGTGCGGGTTATGTAATGAATAACAGCTTGGAAGGAGAAATCGAGAGTTAAATTCGTTACATTCACTTACACAAATACCGTTGGGCGATCATGAATCGAAAAAAGACATGATCGCTCAAGCTTGTCACATCCGCACCCTACAAGCACGCATTAAGCCAGCGCGGTAGTGTAATAACTTTTACAACATATTTGTGGTCGTGTATGTTGGCGTGGGAAAATAGTAATTTTTTTCAAGAAAGTTGAAATTGGGAAAAATCGCTGAGTAGATTTATATTTTGATAAGATTCTTCCAGATATAAAGTGCAATATTTCTTTGAAAATCAATATTTGAAATTCTGAGGCAAGTGGAAAATACAGGTGTCCAATATTATTAATAAGAGATGGGGGATTTAAACTTAAGCCCGTTAAGATTAATGTAAATTAGTTGAGTTATAGATTTATAGATAGTGGATAATACCAGAGCACCCAATGGAATATATCATGCTGTCCAACACACTTATATGCGTACATATCTTCATACAACTAATTTACATTAATCTTAACGGGCTTAAGTTTAAATCCCCATCGTTTATATATATATATATATATATATATATATATATATATATATATATATATATATATTTGAGTAGCAACTTTTTCTTTTAAAATTAAATGACTGACAAAGAAAATTTGATTATTTTTTTTTATTTAGTTTTTCCAATATTTTTCCGTTTTGGAGTGCAAAAATTGTTCGTATTGTTTATTATTCTTTTGCCATTTTCAAGGTTTTTTTTAGGTGCTATTAATTTCTTTTCGTGTTTGACTGTTTACGATGTATTTTTTGTGTGTCTGTGTTACTTTGAATACTAGTAGGAGTGTTTATTCCGAGTTGAGCGCGGCTGGAATTCAAGTGGGTGTCGTTCTATTTCTTTTAAAAAAAAACCTTCAAAAGCATTTCCGCTGCTGAATAAGTTGAGATTTATACTGAGTGTGAGATGTTTTACATAAAGGGCCACTGTCACAGCGAGATGTTTTCGTTAGTGTGATTTATATAAAAAGCTAGTGTTTTCGGCTATAATCTTCATTAAGAGTTCTTGTAAATTGTGGGTGGCTAAGTGCCTTTTATAGTACTTTGATCAGATAAGTAGTACGAGAGCAGTAGTGGCACTGCAGAACTCCAATACTCACTATTTTTACTCGATATTATTGATAACATTCAATATAATGATTTTTTTTGTCTTTAATTCTTTTTTTATACTTGTTCATTATATAATCCTTAAGCTTAATGTCAGTAGCCATCCCCCTGTTCATGAGAGATTACAAAAATCCTTGTATGTGACAGTGTGTTTCACAGTTCCAGTAATGTGGTGTCTGGCTGTTGTGCACATGCGCACATGTCCGAGGAATAAAAAGCTGAACGCTGGTTAGAGAAGGTACTGTCGCTAACGCAGTGCCGACCCTGTTATCCAGTAGTGTTTGTTTTTGACTCAGTATGTTTTGTGGTTAAAAACCTTTTACCATATTCTTGAATGTGATAAACTATAGATGACTATCATGCGTTCAGATATTCTATTTAATTTTTTTTTTTTTTGTTTTGTTTTTTTTTTTTGTTGTTTTATTGTACAGAAAATGTTAATACTTTAACCATAACCTCCTTGAATTCCCAAGAAATAAGTTCTGTGACAATAAGTGAACTTCAACAGCTTAAGCTTTCACAGTTGTTTCTCCATGAGAAAGTTAACAGTTAAGAAAAAAGACCATACAACACCTGATATGCAAATATCTCAGCCAGGAATAAGCAACAAGAGGGAAATTCGTAGCTTTAATTCTGAATGGTAGCAATGGAAAAGTTGGCTCTGCAGCTGTAAAGTGACTTCCTGTGTTTTCTGTTTGGAGATGGTGTCACGTGGACAGAAGACGGCTTTAGAAATATAAACAAAATGAAAGTTAAAATTAAAAACATGAAGTCAAAGAGGCATATTGAAAATGTGGTCCCACTATCACTTTTAGCAAAGGTAAATATCAAGGAGAAACTTAGTGAGGTATACAGACTTTCAATCAATGATCATAACATGAAAGTTAAAAAGAACCGTGATATTTTATCCAAAATAATAAACTATATTTGGGGAAACTTTGAAACTCTCTTACGTGGACATGATGAAAAAAATGATTCCGTAAATCCAGAAGTATTTAGAGGATTAATAAATTTTGCATCTAAATTAGATGCAGATTTGAAAAATCACTTAGAAACCAGTACGGTTTTCACATATGTTTCTAACACCATTCAGAATGAAATACTTGACTGCTTCCTACAAATATACCATGAGGAGATAAGGACAGAAATTGGGGAAGATTCGATTGTAGCCGTGATGGCTGGTAACGCAACAAATATTTCGGAACACACTCAAATGGCCATTGTTCTACTGTACCTGTTGAATGAAGAAATATTTGAGCTTTGGAGGGGGATTCTTTATTCCAAATCAAACTGCAGATGACATATTAAAACATATTCTAGAACACTTAGACATAATCCTTCAAGGACATGGACAAAGACTGATAGCTCAAACATTTGATGGTGCAAATGGCATGAAAGACAAAAAAGAGACTTTCAAGCAAAAACAAAAGCGGTTTACAGTAGTGCATATTTCATTCACTGTTATGCACATCAACCTAATTTAAGAATGTGAAATGCAGCAAGTATTGCAAGGAACACAGGAATATTTTTCTCTAACATTTTGGCTATTCCAACATTCTTCTCATAGGGTGTATCCATTCTTAAGAAGCATATAGATGTCAGCATTCCATGTGCATTCTCTACAAGGTGGAACTTTAACATACGCAGCATGAACAGAGTTCAGGAAAATTTACAGCCTTTAAAAAGATACCTTGCTGAAATTCAGTCAACATCAAATGCAAATCAAACCATTTCAGAAGCATCAGAAATTGTAGAATACCTGAATGATGATAATTTTATGTTTTGTTTAGAGGTTTTTCATCAAATTATGCCCCATGCTGAAGTAAATTACAACCAAATGCAATCTCGAGAAATCAGTGTTTTTAAAGTCAATGAATATATAACTGCTATATTAGAAATAAGAAACTCCGAGTACTATGAGAATCCTTCAAAGACACTCATGGCAGAAGCAAAGGAAGTGCGTGACTGCATATGTGTTGATATGATGGGCAGATATTCTTCTATGAAACAATTAGTACCTGCTAAATTATTCAAATAGAAAAGCTTCACTAATGTTAAGAATGAACTGCCTACAGAAGAGATGGCACTGTCCACTGAATCCCATGATTGACAAAAGCTTCAAACTGAACAAAAAATATTTTATTGTAGATTGAGCTGCTGAAATTTATCTTGTAAAATAATCTAGTTCTTATTAAAATCACGAATCTGATATAAACCCTCCTGGCAATACCTATGACTACATCAGAGTCAAAAGACTGATTTCAACACTGGAAAAAAAACTTTTCTAAGGAGCACTATGATTTATAAATGACTAAATGCAATTGCAGTGCTTTCAATGAAGAAAAAATTTCTCAACAGTCATCCAGAGATCATGGAGAAAATTATTAGCGTTTTCGCTCAAAGTAAAACAAGAATTTCACTTTTAAATGAATGGATCAAACTTTAATCTAGAAGTAAAAGATAGTTTTCGTTTAGGATCTTATCAAGTTTAGGTATAAATTTCCTTTTTTATGTGTTTGTTTCTTTTTACACAATATTAAAACAGCTGCTAAACATTTTCTGAAACAACACCTCCACTAATTTTAGCCATGAGCCCCCACTGTACGTGAGGAATCTAATCAAGGGAGTAGTGTTATGTTCGATATGTTCATTGATTTATGACAAGAAACATAGTCTTGTACTGGGCAGTGAAAATGATACACTATATTGGTCATCGCTAGTTCAGATTTGATGGGGGATGTTTTGATTAGTGACTACGGGGTTTGCGGTTTTCCATTTTCTGTAATAAATGTTTTACGTGTTTTCCAGGATTTATGGCAGAAATATGGTGTTTAATGATTCTTCGTATAGTGAATTCGTCATGCTTATGAGTATTGCGCATCTGGTTGCAGTAAAATATGTTGATGTTTCTTGTGCGGTATTTTTATTACTGGTGTCGTATTTTTTGTAAAAATAATTTTATTTGTTTATCAAGGAAGTAGATGATAAAATTATTGACTAATGTTTGTTTTGTGTTTTAGTTCACTCAGAAATAGAATAATTTAGGTTTGCCCTATTTAGGAATTATTTGTGTCACTTCTATTTTATATCTTTCCAGGCATTGGTTATCATAATTTAGAAAACAAAAGTTCTTACTGATAGTTTTTATATATATATATATATATATATATATATATATATATATATATATAGACGTCAAGGAATGGGATTTTGTTATCAACCATGAGTTCGTACATAAATAGGTTTGTTTTTTTTTTTAAGTTGATTTTAGATTTATAATTTTGTCCTTATTTTTTATCAAAACAAAAATGTCATCAACGTACCTTGTGTAGATTTTTCAGTTAATTCAAACACTTTGCTTTCAATATGTGGCATATAAAAGTTAGAGAAGACAGGTCCTAATGGGTTTGTCATGCTGACATCATTAGTTTGGATGTAGGTGTTGCCATTATGATCGTAGAATGGGGCGTTCGTGGTACAGACAAGGAGTAATTTCCGAAACGTTGCTGGTCAAATTTTGGGAGGACCGATTGACGTGTGTTTGCTGATATAGTCACTAATTACGTTAAGAAGTGTCCGAAAGCTCTTGGGATAATGGTCAATACGGACATTTTTGCACTCCTTTACTACTTTGTACTCCGACCTAACGGAAAGATGTAAGAACCTTGGAAAACTAAATTAATCAAATTTTCTTTGTCTGTCATATTCAACGAAACATATATATATATATATATATATATATATATATATATTTTACTTCAAACGTTATTTTAGTGGGTACTCTGTTTGAGTAGACGCCCCGTTTCATTTTAAACAGTACTTCTTTTATGTGCGTGCAAAGTTCCAAGCAGTTTTTATTTTTCAAAAATGCAAATATCTTCTGTGTATTAGTTTTCCCTTTTTTGAAAAACAAAAAAAGGTCATGGATTCCTTTGTTCTGTATCCTATATATATATATATATATATATATATATATATATATATATATATATATATATATATATATATATGACATGCGAGCTAAATGTTTGTGGAAATTAAAGAAATAAGACATTGATTTGAAAAAAAAAAATTTTTTTGTTTGTTTTTTTTATCTCTTCAATGTGTGGCTTTAAGATATGCAAACTGACCGGCGTGACACAGGAAAACTTCACAAATTGATTGTCGTTGAACGTTCATATATATAGAGAGAGAGATAGATAGATAGATAGATAGATAGATAGAGAGAGAGAGAGAGAGAGAGAGAGAAACAGAGAAAGAGAGAGAGAGACAAATTTCTGATTTTCCCTTTTTCTACAACACGTACAATGACTTTGTTCAAAAAACATTCTAAGTTGATTAGATTTATTTTTCTTTTTTTCTTTTCAGTCCTTGTTTTATTTCATTTTGCCAATTGTATTTTTATTTTCACTACAAAGTTTAACTAAACCTCTGCTCATTATTGTATTTCATTCTTATTTAATTTACCGTCTAATTTTATATTCCGACTAAATCCCGTTGTTTTAAGTTCAACTTTTGAATTTTTTTTTTTTTTTTATCAGCTTTCTTTTTTGTCTCCTCCTTAAGCTTTTCATTTCTTCTCTGAAGTATCTTTTTTTCTTCTCCCCAGCCCCCCCCCCCCACGGTTTTGTTTGTTTGTTTGTTTAAACCATTCTAGATAACTGTTAGTAATTTTTAATTTAACATTATGACTGTTTTTATTTTATTTTTGCTGGTTTCTGTATTGCATTTTATATTTTCTTATATTTTGAATTTCTTTTAAAACTCCTGAAAGTTTTCGCATAAATTTATTTTTTAATTGGATTCTAAACTTTAATTTCCTAGTTAAACCAATTTTTCTGCATTTTATTCTGCATTGTTTTCGTATTTTTTAAAATCTTTCGAATTAAATTCGTTGTAGATAATCATTTAATTTTTTTCTATCCGTTAAACCACTTTCTTTATTATGTTAAATTTACCGCATACTTTTATTATATTAAGTTATATTTCCCTTCCACCCCTCCCCTTATTTCTATAATAATTTTTATACAAGAAAACAAAACAATCTGCTAGCCTTTAAATCCGTAGCTTTAGTTGGCCTCCATGCTTATCAAGAAGGATCAAGCTCTGCTAGTTAGGGCTAGGTTAAAAGAGTGTCTTCCGAGGTGATGAATGTATCCGCTGAATTGTGTGTAGAGGAGTCTTGAAATGCAACCATTCAACATATTGCTGGACAAGCGAACCGTGACTACAAACGCGGGCATATGTGAGGCTTTTCGAGACTACTTTCAAGATCTGTCTACAAGGGAGTCCGGTCTGGGCCCTGCTCTGTACGATGCCTATTTGGCCGACTTTCCCGCCTCGGGGCGGCTGAAGCGACTGGGTGCGAGGATCCCATCACAGAGTATGAAATCTGGGAAGCGCCGAAAATGGTTTAGATGGTCTTCCCTACGAACTGTACTTAAGGCAGTCGCCAGTTTTTGTCGCCTTGCTGGCACTGATTCATAGCAACTGCATGAAGCAGGGGTCTATATCTCAACGCTTCACCAGGAGTGTGATTAAGCTGTTTTGCAAGAACAAGAACGGTAGGTAAGTGATAAATAATTATCGGACGTTGACGATGTTAAACACAGAGTTATAGATTTTAGCTAAGATCTTAGCCGTTTGTAGGCTGTCCTCTCTAGTCTGATTCGATCCGAGCAGACTTGTGCTGAGAAAGATAGGACTATTCAGAACAACTTTCATTTGGTACGCTTGATCATCGTCAGTGAAGCCACGCTGATCAATTTAGATCATGTCCAAGGCATTCGATAAGGACAGCCTCCAGAAATCCATGGTCAACCACACCTTGATCCGACTTCTGTATATACCTCTCGGTGCGCTGGTGAGGGTTAGGGTTAGTTAGTTTGTACGCTTTGGCCTTTGCTGTACGTTCTTGCGTTGTTGTTCTTTCCTCCGCAAGTTAAAGACGAATCCGGACCTACACGGAATTTCCCTATTTGGTGCTACGACCATGGCCAGCTATGCTGACGACGTCTCGGTCCTTGTGTAGAGTAAATCCAAGATTAACGATGTCAGCAAAAAATCAGAGGTTACGAAACGGTGACAAGGACTAAGATAAACCGCGATAAATCTGTTGGTTTGCGGTTGGGTACTTGGAAGGGAGTTTCTCTTAGTCCTTTCCTCTGGCCTGACGGGCCAGTCAAGATACTCAGCGTCTGGTTAGGTCCCGATGTCTTGTTGGAAATGAATTGGTCAGAGATGCGGGAGAAGGCAGAGGCTGTAGTACGCCTGTGGTCCCGGAGGAATCTTTCCTTAAAGGAGAGAGCGGAAGTATATGCCATGCACATCTACCCGATCCTCCTTTATCGACTATCTGTAATTCCACTTCCTTGTACCATACCAATAGCATTAGTAAGCGTCTTATTCTCTTTCTTTTAGGGGTGGTAGGTCCCCCAAGGTATGTCTGGAGATCTGTTACCTCCACCCGTTTGATTCGTCGACATGCGCTTCGTATTTCTTTCCTCGGCCGGATGTATTTGCAGTTGGATGAGAACGGCGAATTCTGGAAGGAAGACGTCCGTAAGAACTTTTCATCTCTGAAAAGTGTTCACTCGTCCAAGGAGGAAGCGTTCCATTAACCCCGAGGCGAGTGTTTCTATCGTGAATGTCGACTTTCTTTCAAGTTCCTCTTGCGGGCGACGGATGGCCTCTTTGACGTAAGGCATTGTCCTGTAAGGTATTACATCAAGTGCTAGTTAGGGGGGGGGGCCGTACGGATGATTTGATAGGCGAGCTCGGTCTAACAAAGCAGAAGACTCGCTCTATATGGTCTTAGGCGCCCAGGTTGAAATACCTCACTAATGATGAGAATCACTCATCTGGCTGGTGTTGAAAAGGGACCTCTGGGTTGACAAAAGACTTTGCTCGGTGGGTTTGAAAATCTCTAAACTGCGTTCGCTGTGGTGAATTGGTGGAGACCCTTGATCACGCCTTCCACTGCAGTTTCATAAGCCCGTTGTGCAAGTTGGTTAAGGATATCATGGTTCGCATGCAGCGCGTAAAGTTCTTTGTCCTCGATTTGTAGTAATGTCGGACTGACGTTGTCTGGGGCTGAGAACTATGTGTTCTTTTGCTTACTAGGTCTTATGCGAGTCATGATTTGGACGGCACGACAGAAGGAATTCTATGGGAATAAGACATTTATCTCTTTCCAACTAACCCTGTTCTTTAGGCATCAGCTTAAAGTCAAGATTAAGACGGAAGGAAATGACTTCATCCATCAGAATTTGGTGAAAGGTGGGGAGTCTTCCCCGTCTGTACCGATTAAAAGGTACTGATTTGGAATAGCATTTTGATGCCGGTTAGGTATTTAAGGATACTGGCAATTCTGGATTGAACATTGGCAGCCCTGCCCAAAATAGGCTAGTTTAGGCTTGTTTTGATTTAGTTTATTTTTCTGCCAAGTTAACTTAGCCAGGGGATGTATGCTCATTGAACACACCGCTTTTCTTGCTCCTCTTTCTTTAGTTTAATTTCCCCAGCCCTCTACCGTTAGGTGATTCTGTTGGATGCGGGACGCCTTTCGATTTTCAAGTGTGTTTTTCGTTTATTTTGTTGTGCTTGGCTGAGTGTGTGTTTATGTGACTGTTTGATTATATGATTGTTTACATTCTTTCAAGTTCCGCAATAATTTCGTCCAGTTAACCGGTGTTTCTGTCACATATAAGGATTGTTGGGGGGGGGGAGGTATTACTAATACTATTTTGTTTTGTTTCTGTAGATATTTTTTTTTTCGTTGTAAATATTCATTGGGGTTTATTTTTTTTTAAATTTGTTATTTTATTCCCCCAACCCACAGACAAACTGTACATATGGATACCAGTTAGGATTTCATAGAGTCACTGAGGTATTATGGTGGATGTAATAAGACTGGTACAGATGAATGTTTTGTTTTGGTGCAAGATTTATTGTTGTATGTTAGGGACAATGTTTGTGGCTAGCTAAGTTAAGTTTAATTTTTAAGATAGATGAAGATCAACCCTCCCCATCCTCATTTTAGGCCATGTGCCACATTTGTACTTAGTCGAATAATAATTATTCCGACCACCTTATGATTGCGTGAAAGAGCATGAAACTGGCGGGTCTTGGTCGGTCATTGCCCACTTGAAGTTTGACTTAAAATATATTAAAGCTCTGACTTTCATTATGGCATTGACTACTATCTTTTCCTGTGCGCCAAATTAGGTAGACTCTTTTGGGTACTGCGTATTTGTGTATTCTTATTTCTAATTTTATATATATATATATATATATATATATATATATATATATAGTAGGTTGCGTGTGTGTGTGTTTAAAGACATCTGCATAGAGACTTTACTAGCTCATCGATTCTCACAGCTAAGTGTCATCAGGCCGCAAGTGTTAAAAGGTATGTTCGCAAATATTCCAAACGATTAAAGCATCTTTGTTAGACCAGTAACCGCTCCTGAAATAAAAAGAAGGGTAATAAAAAGATGTTAATTGATTCCAAGAGGTGCGTATATATATATATATATATATATATATATATATATATATATATATATATATATATATTCTAGTTCTTAATTTTCAAATTGTTACAAGATACACAAGTGTACCAGATACAACAGATGGCCAACCAGCACTTGTATTATAATACACATCCATGTCTTTTAGCCTAACAACCGGTGATTCTACTTACATTTATATCTTGGTAGGACTACGAACCTTTCATTCGACTCTCGTATATATATATATATATATATATATATATATATATATATATATGCGTGCGCATGCGCGAAATTTTGAATCGAAAACCGGTTTTCAACTGTGTATTTAATCTCTAGTTTACAAAACAACACACCTTTATTTATATATATATATATATATATATATATATATATATATATATATATATATATATATATATATATATATGAGAGAGAGAAAAGTGAGAGAGTACGCTGAAAAATATATATTTATTCTCTTTGTTAACAGCAGTTACGGTCATGACGATGGTTATTTCAATACTGTTTTCAATAAAAAGGAACGTTAATCTCAACTTCAAAAACCGACAACTGAAATGTCCTTTGTAAATGTATGATAATTTGCTTCGTCTTTCTGCACAAAAATGTACTCAGATTATAACTTTATATCGTCTTTGTAAATTTGTTTAAAAAAAATTTTTTTTTCTTCAAATTTATTCGTTTTGATGGATTTTTTTTGTGATGTGACTAAAACCAAAAAGCCTTCTTTGAAACAAATGCAATTCTAAAAAGAAAAAATATACAAAGATAAAATTGCAAGTATTTTTATTTACATATAAACTGAAAAACATGTCCATTAAACGTGGGTGATAATCGAGATATAAAGACGACTTGGAACACCGGTATGGTAACCTTTAATGTCGGGAGTAAAGCATTTGTTAGTTATAAAATTATTTGATATGTACAAAAGACCCCATGACCTCTTTTTTTTTTTTTTTTTTTCAAAAAGTGGAAAACTAATACGCAGAAGATATTTACATTTTTCAAAAATAAAAAAACTGCTCGGAACTTTTGCACGCACATAAATGAACTTCTTTCAAGTTTTTTTATGGATAAATTTAGACACTTCGATGTGGTGTAATGCTTAGCAAGCTTGTCTTTCTGTATTAATTACGACTGAATAGGGAAAATGTTATTTAATCGCTGAATAACGCTTATGTTTGTTTTCTTAAATTAATTCTTTTTTCTTCTTCTTCTTCTTCTATGTGCCGTGTCACTTCAGGACGTAGGCGATCATGGCTCTCCACAATTACCTGTCCTTTGTAGCTCCTAGTAAATTTTGTCTTTTTGCAATCTCTTCTAAACCTTGTTCCGCCATCCTTTCACCCAAGCTCAGGTAGGTTATGCGTTGCCTTCCACTGTCACTCTTGCTTTCAGCCTGTCCTGTGAGTATCAAATTTACCAAGCCTCATTTCGTCATTATGAGCCTCAGAATTTTCAACTGTCTCTTCTTGATGTTAAATATAAGTGTCCTTTTTGTTCCAAAATTTCGTCGTTGCTCACATGTTCGGTCCATTTTATTTTCAGCATCCTTCGGTATAAACCACATTTCTGTTGCTCTATGTGTCTTTGTCATCTGTGAGTAAATTATCTCTTCCATATAGGAGAATTAATATTACATAACAGTTCAACACCCCTTTTTTTCTTTCTAACGAAATTTCCCTTTTGTTTTTAATTTTAAAGGCATCTTTCGCTCTTCCAAACCGCCTTATGGTCATGGAATCACATTTTTCGCCTTTTTTTGAAACACTTCCGATATATATATATATATATATATATATATATATATATATATATATATATATTATTCATGAATTATTCACACAAAAACATTACTGTAATTATTGAACAATATAGTTCATGCCACTTTGACAGAAAATTTACCAGTAAAAAAATTCGTTCATCACCATATTTATATGAACGCACGACCTTTAAAAAATTTAAAATCAAACTCAGCGTTGCTACTGCGCGCTCCAAAAATAATAACTCATTTTCAATAGCATTTTCGGATACAACAATACATATATTTTCGTTGTCCTCTTATTACTAAGAGAAAAAACAAGAACAACATCTATTCTATACCTGAAGATGTCTGTAGGAACAGACGAAAGCTTGTAGTAAAAATAAGAACTAATACGGCAGAAATTTATGGAAAAAAGGATCAATTCATTCATAACGGATTCGGAGGTTTTTGTATATTATTTGAATTGTTTGCGATGATGGATTTCTCGCCAATTAAATCATTAACCTTTGCTTTTGTTTTTGTGTGAATAATTCATGAATTTGTAAATTGATTGCATCGTTTATCGTAATATATATATATATATATATATATATATATATTTGTACTTGCTTGGTTTTGGTATCTCCAAATCGTAGTCCGTATCTTGGGTTCCTTGCCATATAGGACGACTGATATTATATAACAGTTCAGTATGCTTTTCTCTGTTTCTAACGAATTTTTTTCTCTTTCTTAATACTTTGCTTAGTATTTGGAAGGCATCTTTCACTATCCCTATGTGCCTTCGGATTTCTGTGTCGCACTTTCCATCCTCTGTTAAAACACTTCCCAGTTATTCAAATTGTCGTACTTTTCCGATTTCGTTATCACATACTTGTAATTTTCATGTTTGGCAACTCCTTTTGTTAACAAACATCCATTCTGTCTTCTTGCAACATACGTCTTTTCTCGCTTTCAGGCACCACCTCCTATAGGAGTTTTGTTGTTTCCTTTCCATATTTGCTATCAACAACTGTTTCTTTTTGAATCTATGTCCAAGTTTTCCCTTTCTTTTTTCTATTTTCCTTAAAACTTTTCTTTGCTCAAGTGTTCCATTGTGACACTATTTGTTACTGGTAAGTAATAAACAAAGGTTAATAAATAGCCTGAACGATATACTGACAGACCGCTGATAAACAAGAAGGGTTAATGAATAAACCCCGTGGGATAGATGGAAGAGTTTGATTCTCAAAAGAACCAGGAATCAGATGGCTAGCGGAGAGAACGACATTTAACTACGACATATCATAGGACAAGATTTGTTGATAAAAATACGGGCTATCAAAAGCGCTGAGAGAAAATCAAATAGGATTTAAAATCATAATTCGGAGACAAGAATTCTTTTGCAGAATGACCCCTGATTAACCCTAAAAGGCGTAGACAGACAGCTAGAATTACGTATCAGTCTTGGACAACAGAAAATGTGTGATGAAGTAGAAATATTTTTTTTCTGAACTTAGGATTGATTATCAGTTTTGGACAATGATAACATATGGGTGGAAAGCTTTTATTTCTGTGTAAATAACAAACTAAGAATTAATCTTTCTTTTGTCTTTGCCCCGGGGAAGTAAACAACCCTTAATTGGAGAGTGGCCAAGGTGATAGGCGCAAATTAGATACCAAGGAAGCAGGAGGAGCTAGCCACGCTCACTGAGGAGCATTAGTGGGAGATGGTAATAAGAGAAAGTGAAAGTTACCAGGCGGAGTGATGGCTGCAACCATCATTCGTGGAAGAAAGGAATTCTTCAAAATTATGAAGTAATTTAATTCTCAGAAATTAAAGAAGGGAGATGGCAGCAGGGGGAAACGCCGAATTCTCCAATTGCACCACGCCGGTTTGGGCGAACTTCAATACGCATGCCCGACGAGAGATCGTGCAGAGAGTTCGTTCCAGCCACTGTACGTGAGACAACCCCACGTGATTATTAGCTTTGTGCCGGACTTTACCAAATCAGCGAAACAAACTTTACCAAGTCAACAAAAGTATCACGTCCAAGTTAGAAGCACGTTGTGCTGATAATCGTTTGCATGCGAGGTCTTGATCTAACAAGAATTAACCAATTATTCGACGAAGGCCTGATATGAAAATAGTATTTACTTTTTTAATTTATTCGAGTGTTATTTTCCTTCTTTGCGTTTTCACCCTACCTGGACCAACCCAATAGGGGGATACCGGCATCGATTCGATTTCGACCGCCTTTTGATCAAAGCAAATCACAACGTGGGGTAAGGTCGGACCTGGATCGAAGTGATCACCTCCCCTCCCTTCAATCAGCCGCAGTTATTGGACGTCTTGAACAACCGGAAAGGGTGTAGGGCGACACTATCCATGATATTCTTAGGATTCGTCAGTAGAACAACATCTCTGTTTTACGTCGCCTCATTCTCTGTAAATAAAAATGTCCAGCATTCACTACCATATAGGAAGTGTATTACCTAACATTTCGACCCTCTTTACTTTGTTTCTAAGGAAATATTTCAACCACGAGTTCAATTTAGTTTCGTTTCTTGACATTGTTATGTGTAATGACTTAATAAAAAGCTTCGATAATATATCCAAACAAATATCATAATTTATTAAGTTAGTTCAAAGTAATGTTATGTAAATCTTAGAAGTCTCTTTTAAGCTTACTCAGCTCTTTATTGCTTGTGCATACAACTATAATTTTTTCTGTGTGCTACATCCTTTCAAGATATGGGCGATCATGACACTACAATTTCCTAGTTTTTGTAGATCTTAGCAATGTTTGTTTTTTGTTTGTATTTTTTGCTCTCCTTCACACTCACTGTTCGACCATCTATTTGCACAATATTGTTAGACAGAATACTCAGCATTTCTCTCTGTCTGCCTTGCCTTCAATATATAGAATTTTCCAAACCCTCTTTCCTCAATATGCATCCCCAAAATTTCAAAAGGCTGTTTCTGATTTTAAGTGTCCTTTTCTTTTCCATTTTCTTTAAAACCTTTATTGCTCACATACTCTGCCTTTTGTATGCCTAACATCCTTCTGTAAAATCACATTTCTGTTGCCTCAAGTCTCTTTAGCTGTCAATAAATTAACCAACATCCTCTACTATATAGGAGAATTAAGATTACATAACATTCCCAAAACCTTTCTTTCTTTTTTTTTCTTTCTTTCTTTGTAACGATTTTTTCCTCTTTATATTCTTAGTCTTCTTATAATTGATGTTTAAGCAGATTTACAATGTTAAATATAATACATATGTAATTTATCTGGTTATCAACAATTTATAAATCATAGTGAATCTGACATGTCATGAGCTCGAATTTAAGACAGATCTATAATCCAGACTTATAATAACAAAAAACACAATACAGTTCACACCTAAATAAACCTTACGACAATAAATTAGGAATAATTTTGAATATGACACTTCAAGTGACGCACCCTAATATTATCGTTTTTGAAACCCTGTAATATTTTTAATATTTTAAATGAAGAATAAAGCTTATTTTGAAAATAAACCTATCTAAAATCAAACCTGTCATAGTCGTATCAAAATCTATTCCTTTTATGTGCGACTTCCCTTTAGAACGTGGGTAATCATGGCTCTCTACAACCTGCTAATCTTTGTTGTTACTCGCTGTTTTGCCTTCAGTATATCTTGTGAATGGCAAAGTCTTCAAGCCTTCCTTCCTCATTATGTGTTCAAGAAATTTCAGCTTTCCCTTTCTGATTCTAGGTGTAAGTGTTCCTTTTATTATTTTTCATTAAAACTTCCACATTACTCACATGTTCCGTCCATGGTATTCTTATTATCCTTCTGCAAAACGACATTTCTATTGCTTCACGTCTTCTGCGAGAAAATTGCCCAGTATTCACTTCCTTATAGAAGGATTCTGGACCGATGCGTACTACCCCCGACCCTCCCAACTGAGTGGTTGTGGGCAAGCTTGATTGGGGGCCCCAGGCAATGCTTTGTGACCCTCGTTATCTTATCGACACTTGCTTTTTTTATACCTACATTTATATACGTTACAAATTAAACTAAGCACAACTGACTAATAGTCCTTGAATTTGCTTATCCTAAGTCTTGAAAATCACTATGTAAAATAAACACTATATATATTTTAGTCATGATGTTGAATATGTTAAAATTCAACTTTTTAACAAAAAAAATCTCAAGTTGATGTTAAAAATTGTCGCAAAACACTGTTGATTTATTTAAGATAGAATGTTTTAAAATAGAATGACGTTTTTAATTTGTATTAGATATACTGCATTTATTTTCAATTTTTCTTGTTGAATTGTTCACCTATATTATATATGACCCATTGTTGTACATAGCATTTTATATGAATACTACCTTATGAAAATTGAAATGTAGTAGAAGGGGTGACTCGAGGTGGGGACACTAGACCCCTGCACCGGCCCTGGGCGGATTGATAGCAGTTCAGCACTCTTCTTTGTTTCTAACGAAATTTTTATATTTCTTAATATTTTGCTTAGCTTTTGGAAGACATCAAATCCTTTAAAAAATAATTCTACATTTTACTAAATAACTAAGACAATGCAATATAGTTTGATTTATTTTTTTTTTTTTTTTGTCTTTTTACTTACTTGCTTGATCGGTGACTCGAGGTGGGGTCACTAGACCCCTGCACCGGCCCTGGGCGGATTGATAGCAGTTCAGCATTCTTCTTTGTTTCTAACGAATTTTTTATATTTCTTAATATTTTGCTTAGCTTTTGGAAGGCATCAAATCGTTTAAAAAATAATTCTACATTTTACTAAAGTAACTAAGACAATACAATATAGTTTGCTTCTTCTTACTACTTTTTTTTTGTCTTTTTACTTACTTGCTTGATCGATTGTTTGTTTGTTGGAATGAACAAATTTCGAAACAAAATACCGTGAAGCTTGAGCTTTTGAACTTGCCCAGCGAAGCAAACATTTCAATAATTTGACAAGGTGAATGCAACAAGTAAGAAAATGATTTATCGTGTACGAATTGAATAAATAAAACTTTCAGTGTTCCTCCCGCGTCAATAATAAAACAGTTTCAAATTTCTTTTGCTCAACGATTGTTTTTTCTTATGTAACAAGAATGTTTTTGTTTGTTTTTTATTTCTCGCTTGCTTTTCTTTAAGTTACCGTTGATATCGTTTAACGTTTTAAAAACACGCGTACGCAAACTTCTAGTTCGACGTTAACTTTCTAGTTTTTAACCAGTATGCCTTATCAAACGCTTGGCTTGAATAATAAGCAAACTTGTCTGTCAGGAAGTGTTTGACACAATCAAGGCAGAGGGTTACTAAATGAGGTAGTTGTAAGGGAGTACAAAGAGGGAGTAAAAGGTACATATTATCAGGATATGTAAGATAGATAACCGTTAACTGTAAACTTGAAGAGATTAACATCGAAGTGACCAGGAAAACATCCTCTCAGGAGTCCACAATAGTTATATGACTGAAACTCCCTCCTTACCAAGGGAATATGAACAGAATGAGGATGTAACAACAGTGTACTTGGTATGGCGAGTCCTAGTTGTGAAGGTCTGAGTTGGTGGAACCAAGGAAAGTAGTTTACCCCAATATCAGTCATGGAAATAGTGATAGAGTAATGAGAGTCTAACAACGTTTTCATCTGTGAAAAACGAAATGAGGATGGATGAGAGCCGATCCAGATGTAACAACAATACTCCATATTTTGTCAGATCTAGCTCTTCTAAAAATTGGCAGGGAAGAACGAGCCATGTACATTATAGAGCGATACAAGGAACCGATTATTTTTCTAGTATCTTTAGAGATGGGTCGTATATAACAGTGATTTACAAAATGGGCGGTATCGTATCCATGGGGACGGCGAGCTAGAGGATGGCAGTGGCACATCTGAGCTATAACACACACACACACACACACACACACACACACACACACACACACACACATATATATATATATATATATATATATATATATATATATATATTATACCTGAAGTGTATCTTGCCTTCACTTTACAGTGTATCCCATTTATATAACAATTGTTATGGGAAATACTAAGATACTCATTTGACATGCAATACCAGCACCAATAAAATCCAATTAAAGGTTGACTATACATTTAAAGGGAGGGGCGTTATGTTTGTGTCTATATATTTGAAGTGGGGGAGTTGTGCTTTGGTACGCAAAGTGGCGACAACTCAAAAAGATTTAGGGACCACTGGTAAAAGACGAATAAAACTTGAGGTCTGGTGTGAGCTTGAGTCCCAATAGATGAGTCCCAGGTAAACAGTTTCAATGAGAGTATAACCATTCATTATGACTGAATCCGTTTCATTATGAAAACTGAGTTCCAATTTAGGGTTTGGTGTGAGCTTGAGTCCCAATAGATGTTCCAGGCCATGATCCTTCTTGAAAGTACAAACGTTCATAATGACTGGCAAAAACTCAGGCTTTTATTTCAGGAAGTCCTGAATGTACATGGTATCTAAAAGACAAATACTAGTTATGATGATCTTGAAATGAAACGATTTATAAACCGCAACCTTCACGCATACAATTATTTCCTCGGCGTGAGCTAATATGAATTATTGTTACTATTGTGTAGCCAGTTTCATACCCACTGAGTGGCTTAAACCTGTGGCCTTCTGTCAAACCTCAATTGAATTTACTAAATAACAACTTACGC
The DNA here is from genome assembly GCA_903632075.3 of Acanthosepion pharaonis. Classification (NCBI taxonomy): domain Eukaryota; kingdom Metazoa; phylum Mollusca; class Cephalopoda; order Sepiida; family Sepiidae; genus Acanthosepion; species Acanthosepion pharaonis. The sequence goes on along the minus strand of CAHIKZ030001768.1, from coordinate 674,276 downwards.
ATATCATATATTGGATTATGTAAAAAGCTCAATCGGTTTATTACAAAATGTTTTCGGAGTTAACTCCTACTTTAGTTCGTTAACCCTTTCACCAGGGGTCTCTCTTCCCTGGCTATAAATAGTCGCTGACCCGTCGCCTCTTCCTCTTTTTTCCTCAGGCCTTTGGACCGATACCTGGAGGTAAATCTCTCTTTTTCCTCAGGCTTTCAGCCTTATTGCCTCGAAGATGCGAACGCTCACAGAGATAGCGTTTCGCAAACGTTGGGAACACGCTAAGCACAATACATACACACACACACACGCACATATATAATATTCACACACACGCTTTGTCCTTTGTAAATGTTTCCATGTAAAAAGCATTAGGTAAAAAAATAAAAAGTATTAGGAAAAAGAAAAAAAAAAAAAACGAAAATCTTTAAATTTAAAAAATGACGTTGAAATTTTTTTACCGTTAACAATTTTTAAAAAAAAAAATTCAGACGACATCCATTCAACTGATGTCAGGTTTCATTGTAAAATACATCCCTACCCCTTACCAAATTGTAGCTAATAACTGATACAATGATACTGACATAAGGAAAATCTAGACATCCCTTGTTCAATTTAAGTAGAATATTCTGTAACCATGGAAACGTGATTTTAGCTGTGTCTTTAAAACCCGGTAATTTTAAAGTTACTCAAAATTCGCTTGAAGATGAAATGGAACTAATGCTTTTAATTTAATTGCAAAATTATATTCAGGGGTTTTAGCTTCTATTTTGAAACATGGTTGGAACTGTGTAGCGAAAAAAAACATATTTTAAATCAATTAATTTATAATATATTTGTATACATATATTATCAGTCTTGTGTTTGTTTTCTTTGCATTCTTTGGACTTAATTAAAGTCCAACCTTTTTATGTAGTCGGGCCAGATAGCAGGAAAATCTGAACCCACATGTGTTCTTCTACGTCTACTCAACAACATCACAGCCACGGTCTCCTACAATGTCATTTTTATTTCCGAACATAATTTATTGAACGCGTTATTTAACGTTTTGATCTTATTGGACACTATATTTACCATCATATTTGCCGTTTTATTGATCACTGTGAGAGGAAATGATATATAAATATTAGAAAAATTATTGATACAGTGGAAAAATCTTGTCGCTGACGGGTTTCGCTTAGCAAGTTAATTTTTAATTTCAGCGTCCCCTTCCATTTCGTGCGGATGTGCAATTACATCAATGTAAATATCACTTCAGTCCGATGAAGTTCTAAACGACGAAACACGTTATACAAAAATATTTTTCCATTTTGTCATTAATTATCCTAACAGTGGACACGATATTTACTGTTTTTAATATTATCTATACCGTTTTACTGAAGATTATTTTTATCGTTTTACTAAATACTGTTTTATTTTTTTTCTGAAAACTAAGTTTACTAATTTATTGAACACTATTTTTACCGTTTGCTGTTCACTATCTTCTGTTGTTTTCGATGCAACTTCAATGCACAAAATGCAGACCAAATGTTAAAAATTTTCTAAAAAATCTATGGTATAAAAATTGCAAAATTCGATATTCATTTTTTCCATACATAAGTATTTAATCAAATGGCACAGAAAATCCCAAAAACACTTCGTGGGATGGTGGGTTTAGCGGAATAGCTTTAATGTAGGTAACTCCATGAGATCGCTAAAAAAAAAGGAGTATAGTATGATGAAAAAGACGCCAAACTTGACGAAAACAAAATTTTATCGTCTAAATATTTATGTTATTAGGAAGAAGATAGACCAAAGTTTTTTTTAATTATTTTTTAAAATTTTTTCTTCTTTTTAGAATATTCTAAATTTTCATTAAAAAAAACTTGATTCTCTTTGTATCACCTGAAACATATACAATTTTTAGCCCTTTTTTTTTGTATGACACACATTAATTTGGAAAATATTGCAAAAATAAAAATAATTGTCGGATGTTAATGAAACATACAAAACTCAATAAACCAAAAATATTATTTAATTTCAAATGCTTTTATTTGCCTTTAGTTGTTATTATGAATATGGACAATATTTTCTGAAAGCAAAAAAAATTTTCGATGAAAAATGGATTTTTAATACAATTATTTGTTATTTCTTTAATTATAATAGATTTTTACATTTAAGTTGTTAAAATATTATAAAATTAGTTAAAAGCCGCGTCCGCTTTCGTAAGTGTCCTTATGAGATAGATCTTTTTTAGCGCGTTGTAAATTGTATCGTTTTCACGAATCAGAAGATCCGCAGTAATTCAGAAATGCAATTTTGTGTTTATAATCGGGCTCTAATTATAAAGTACGGAAGACCAACCAGAATACAATTAAGTTGCGTTATTTGAGTTAAGCATTGTTCTCCGCTGCTAAGGCCTTTACTTTTGCGAAACACGTGTGGAGAAGTTAATTTGACTTTTCAATTTCAACTGAGAAGGGTACCTACAAGTGCCAGTATCATCTTATGAAATTTATATGATCTTATTTTTATACTAATCTCAGTTATGACATTTTTCCATGAATGAAATATCAGACTTAATAATAAAATTAATGGAAATACAAATAACACAGTAAAATGTAATAAATGTACATCAAATTATAGTATTTTATGTACACTTCTGACATATTTCATAAGAAAGGTATCTATAAATTAATTAGATACCTGTCTTATGAAATTTAATCTCACTCTTAATAGTCTTATTTTAATTTCTTTATATTTTCCATAAAGCATCGTAAACGTAAAGGTGAAAGCTAAGTACAAAAAAAATTAGAGCGCTGAAAGTTTCCCTTAAAAATAACGAGCTAAATAATTTGTTCACTTAAATCTAAATAACTTCACTTCTCCCCTTCAGTAGAAGGAATTATCTTCACGTAAGCTATCAAAACGTCATGAAAATGTCTTTCGTCACCTGTCAAAGTGATGCGAAAGGTTATGACTTGTTTTATTTTATTTTTAAACTACATCTTTTCGGCGCAGAAGCTAAGTTAAGCTTGGTTCGAAATATTTTAAATAAAAATAATTTCTGATTTTCTTAAAATAAGTTTTGATAAGAATAAGAATTTCAAACTGAGATTTTCATCTTTTTTTTTTTTTTGTTATAAAAGGGAAAAAAATAGTTGCTATGACTGATTATCTGTCAATTTTGATGACTCGAAAAAAAAACAAGATATTTAACGAAAATTTCGGACGTGCTAGGAACGATTAAAAAATGTAAAAAAAAATACCCCAAAATAATTGAAAATTGATAAAATTTTGTTTTCAAGTTTGGCGTCTTTTTCATCATGCTATGCTCTTTTTTAGCGATCTCATAGAGGTACCTACTTTAATGTTAATAGACAATGGTAGGTCGAAAACCTCCCTACGTATACCGACTTCAAATACATTCGACAAAAGATACAGTTGTGACTATTAATTCAGTTTTTCCTTCCACCAGAATTATCTGATTACTGTATATATTAATAATTAGTGAAATTTTTTAGTTATTTGTTAAATAACTCCTAATTTTGATATGAATTTTATATAAAGTTAATAATAATAATAATAATAATAATAATAATAATAATAAACAACTTTACTGATGAGAATAACTAACGTAAATTAATATCTTAAATACATTTTATTCATATTTTGCTTCTGTTAGTCGACTAACTTGAACTTTCATTTTATTCTCTACTTCAGAAGAAGGACGCTACCCAAATATGCTGAGTTTTTCAGAATCCAATTCTTTACTTATTAACAATATTTTTGCGATACGTTATCTTTTATTTTATTAAAGTATTTTGTTTTCATTATTTGCACTTTCGCATTTTATTAGAATTTGCTAGAACTTTCTATCATACCTAATATGCCACAGAAGGCTATCGAACTAGGCTTGAAGCCTTTGCCCAGCAAGTTCGATCCTCATTAGGGACCTTATTAATGTAAACTTGTACCAGCATACAGCTTAGAAAATGTGTATATTTCTTGCATAATACCCATAAAAAATGATAAACTACACAGATTAAACACACGAATTCATTCACTAGCTCAGTCACTAAATCTACTTTCAAAATCTACCACGATTCTAACTGTAGAAATCATAACATAATTTACCTCCTAGAATGCACACTATGCCAGAAACAATATGTAGGAAAATCTGAATGGCCCTTTCACTACAGAATTAATAATTATCGCAATCGAATTAAGTCGACTCCCCATGAAAAATTATTACCCGTAGAACAACATTTCCGCCTAGAAAAACACGATTTCAAAACCCATGCCAAATTCACTATAATTGAGAGAATAGAAAAGTTCAGAGCAGATAACATTAGAAAGATTTTAGAGTTCCATGAAAATAAGTGGAAACAACGTTTAAAAACACACTATCCAGCCGGACTAAACCACAAATTTAACAATATAGATAGTATTAATATATAAACTTACAAATCAACACCTACCTACATTTCTCACCCACACAAGACAGACATGCTTACGGAGGTGTTGAGGCCTCACACTTATACACACACCCACACGAACATACACACTTACACACATCATACTCACTCACTCCCTAATGAGCCAAATGATAACACACACCCACAGCAATATACACGCTTACACATATCATACTTACACACTCCCTAAGAACCAAATAACACACACACACTTAACAGAGACACATCCCCTCTCCAGGGACCAATAAAACTGTCAAACTGACCAGGGAAATTCAGAGCAGCATGGATCCATCCAGCTCTTATCTCAAATAACAACTTAAAAGAGACTGTTTGACCAACACAAGGAATGTTAAAGAATTCATGTTAAAAAGATAAAAAAACATTAAAAAAAAAACAAATGAAAACTACAGACAAAAGTTCATTTTCTCCATCAAGACATTCATTTCTGTAGTTCACTGCTACCAGCAAGCAGAAATATTTCTTCTCCTGATGATGGCCAAGTTGGCCGAAACTAGTTGAGGAATCTAAATTAAATAATAATAATAAAAACGAAAGAATATTAATCTACAACCCAGTGTGTCTGAAGATTTTAATTTTTTAATATTTTTTATTGTTCAAAAAAAAAAAAAAAATATATATATATATATATATATATATATATATATATATATGTATGTATGTATGTATGTATGTATGTATGTATGTATGTATATATATACTAACTGTCAGATTATGGATTACGTAAAGGACTAGTTAATAATAAGGACATTATTATAATGGAATTGGCGAGTCGAGTTCTAATTCCAGCCGAGTCGATTTAAAATGGAATAAATTATTTTCTTCTCCTTCCATCTATAGGTTAAATAGCAGTATAGAATGGACTCTTCTGTGTGCTGCATCTCTTCAGGACATAACCGATCGTGGCTCTTCACAACTTTCTCGCGTAGCCCTCCCCAAAATATCATACCAATTCACAGATATTAAAGAGATGTGCAGTGCAATGATCGTGTACATCCTGAAAGAACATTGTATTTTAAAGAGAAAAGGCCTAATAATAGACTATATCCGTATATTTTCCTCGGTTACCAAATTTACTTAATGGTTATATTTCTTTTCCATATAATAATATTTTTTGTATCATTGCAGGCCTGCAGCTGTATACGTAAAAGAAAGATGGTACTGGTTTCACAATTCTCTAAAGATCTTAAGCTTCTCTGTTTGTTTATCCTGATAGTATGCGCCAGTTACACAAACGGACAGTTCAAATGGATGCGGTATGACAACTTCGATAAAATTCAAGATCACATTACATCAATAACAGGTAAAAACTGCCGCGAAAAATCGGCGGATCAACTGCAGTTACCAAAAGAGGTTGTCAGTCAAATTCCCCGCTACAATGAACTGTTAAGTAAGATCTTTTACAAAAACCGAACAAGGTTGCTTCATTTGCACAACATGGCGCTGAACCGAGCTTTTTTCTATAGTTATATGCTCCAGAAATACAACGAATCTCAAGCCGATTTTAACATGCTTCCCGGTTGGATGTACATGTATATGTCTGCCGTAGCAGATGTCAACGCCAACCCGAAAATGTTAAATGGAAGCAGTCTTTACTTTGACACTAACTGCAGCTATCCCAACTGGTTAGAGACTTTACCATTCAACCACACCATTCCACTTTTTGGGCCAAGCGCATGGCGATGGGATGACTATCGGGATTCAGAGAACTATCTTCGCGAAATGACTTTACGCACGGTCATGATCAAAGATGTTGGTGCTGGGACTGAAAATTATACAGATCCCAAATACAAGATTAATCCTTGGTTTAAACTCTACCCACTACCTGACTTTTCCGCTGCAAAAGATTCCATCACAAAGTTTACGTATACGGTGGGAATCCGTTATTCAAACAAAACCGGTCAGTTTGCAAGTGAAGAGTACATAACAAATACTTTCTTTGGTCCTGGTCAGCCTGGACAGACAGCAGATGACATCGGACTTCCCGTTCTCTTTACACCGCCGTATATGGACTGTGGTAAATCAAACCAATGGATAATGTCGACTGTTTCTCCTGTAATTGATTACATGTACAGATATAGCAATTATACGCATTTACGCAGGCCAAGGTAGAGTGCTGTTTTATGTGTGAATCAGTTTCTATTTCCTTACTCTAATATAAAATGATTTAAAGTATATAACACACCCACGTCACATCCGCAGGGGATATTTACTATGATTAACAACAGATCCCTCAAAAACCCGCGTATAGTATTGAACTATATATATATATATATATATATATATATATATATATATATATATATATATATATATGTATGTATGTATGTATGTATGTATGTATATATATATATTTAAGGTATGCTATATTTATGAGATAAAGTGCTCAATATCAGAGATAGAGCGTATGTAATTATAAAAGTGATCATTGAAGTCAACACTCAGAGGTGGCAGACTGTTTCATGCTAAACGCAATCGTCAGTGGCCTGACGATTGCCTTTATATATTTGGTTTACTTCAGACTGAAATCATATTGATTGGAATAGAGGTTGCATGTGTTTTTTTTCTGTAAAATCGATCACCTCAGTCATTTTTTACAAATCTGCAGACAAAAGCTAACTTTTCCGTTTTAAAAATCTTGCAAAAATAAAATATTTCTGAAACGTTATTTGAGAAAAATTAGCAAATTTAAATTTAAGTTAATCTGATTTGAAACAAATATTACTTACTTATATCATAAAATGTTGTATACAAGCATTTCCTAAACGCGGTATCTTAGTTTCCTGACGTGTTAATCGGTTTATATTCCCTAAAAATTATCTCATCATCTTAAATGGTCCCTACATCGGTTCCACTGAGAGAACATTCAAGAAGAGAAAAAACAACCACAACCTTTCATTCTCCAACAGAAAATACTCAAACAGCACCACACTGTCTACATACATATGGCATCTAAAAGACAGAAATATTACACCAAGAATAAGTTGGAAAATATTGAAAAAAGCACCTGCCTACAACAACATTACAAAGAAAGATAGCAATAATTTCTCATACCCAACAAAAGAATTTACTAAACATAAAATCAGAAATAATTTCCAAATGCAGGGATGAAAATAAATACCTATTATCAGAATTTATGTCAAACAGATAAAAAAAATCCCCAACAAACACTACTACATAAATCATCATTGACCCTATAAACATGAAAAGAGAAACCACTAACACAATAACACCATCAATTATTTTCTAGTTTAGATTACCATCATAATAATTACAATTATTGATATTATCATTCCACCACCATTACTACGATAACTTCTAACACTTCTCAATAACTATTTGCTGCTACAATTTTTATTATCATCACACGCTCCCCTCACCATTACTACCTCATCACAATTGCCATTGCCGTATTAGTCCACAATTACCATTACCGTATCAGTCCACAATTATACTTAATTCTCCCTCCCCCAGAAAAATTAATACCATCGCATAAATGCTAATAAGTATTACAAATTGTAATTTCTGCCATTTGCATATGCGCAATCGCCAAAGACAAGCAAATAACCGGCTTTAAAATAATTACAAAACAGCCTTAAAAAATTAGAAATAATTGCAGTTTTTACCTATCATGGTCTTACACAGACCCAATCATACGTATATGCGAGCGTGTGAGTAAATATTATTCAGCGAACAAAAATAGAAAAACGGTCTGCGCGTTGACATAGCAACAGGCAAGGAAATATTTGCCACACAGTCCAACATTGAATACAGCGACCAAATGCGTATGAGGATATATGCCCAATCCCACACTGTCCACATATGTTTATGTTTGTGTGAGCTCCGGTGAATGAGCGTGCGTGTGTGTGTGTGTGTCTGCGTACGTCGATGAGTGTACGTGCGTGTATGTATGTTTACGTAAGTATAAGTGGCGTCCAGACGACAATTTTTCCTCCCACTTCCATAAAAACACCGATATACGCAACCATATATAAATCTAAAATTTAAAAATTAATAAGTTTGTCTAACGATCGCAAATAGCGTGAAACCCTGGGTCACAAACTCACATCAATCCAACTAAATATGTTAGCTTTATCACTGATATTGAGCGCTTTCCAATAAGTACCGCGCATATATAATATATATATATATATATATATATATATACACACATATTTCACATATATATTGTCATCCACAGACAGATTGTTTCGTTGTATTACAGCCCATTAGTGTGGTTAGACATCCGATTGCCTCAAGCCAGGATCGAAACCTGACTGATTTGGCATCATTCGGAGATTTTTCCCTTAAGCTATTATCTCCCGGCAGAGAGGAAGTTGAATTTTTACGTACTAATTTTTAAATAAACACGCCAGTGACTCAGAGTGATCGATTCATAGAAGAGCTTCTGCATTATCAGCAGTAGCCGTCACTATTTACAAATTCGCGCTTTCCTTCTAAAGTGTTCGATCGAATTTTATTTTTTCGAGGGCGTATATATTCTCACCGAGAAAACAGATTATTTCGCTGTATCACAGCTCATCAGTGTGACTAGACAACCGATTGTCTATATATATATATATATATATATATATATATATAATAAACATATTCAAGCATAAAACAGACTGTCCCCGCTTAGTGTTGACCTCAGTGTTCACTTTTATATTACATATGACTAAATCTGATATTGAGCACTTTTACCTATAAATATACCATACTTTAAAACTATATTTTTATCATATATATGTATAGGTGGGTGTGCTAAAAAGTCCTGGGAACCACAAGCAGCCCTTCTCCAAATGATTGATGTTTGCTCATTTTCTCAGATTAGGTGAAGTGGGTTGTAATTTTATTTATTTATTTTTTATTTTTTCCTATTTATTTTTATTTTCTCTTTTTTTTTTCAAAATATTGTTCCCTCAAATCGTGACACACATTCAAACGATCTTTATTTTTTTATTTTTGTTTTACCTCATTTTTTTTTTTCTGCGAATAAAGCAATGGCGAATTTTGCACAAAAGTGTTTAATTTTCAATCTGCTGTTAACTTTCACTGGCAAAAGTTCCAAGACAAATCTTCAGATAATCCATTAATGACGACTTCATTAGTTTTGTGACAAACCTTTTGTTATTTGGGCTTGACCAAGACATTTCACTAAGGTTGTAAACGAATACCACTCGTCACTTTTCGGAGCTTTACAATAGTTTCAGGAAAATCTCCCTAAAAAAAAAGCAAAAAAAAAAATAATAAATAAACTAAAAAAAATCATCAAGCACATTCTGTTCCACGCCAAATAAAAGATAATCCAGAATAGTGTCGATTCGTCACATCTAACAGCGCAATCTACAACTAATTCCAGTTTGAGCACCACATTTGAATTACTGTTTTCCGGTTTTCTTTGGATATTCGTTTGTAAATGAAGGGTGCACCAAAAATAGCTCCCATATATACCTCTCAGAAATACATATCACATAATCGTATGACATTAGTGACAATGGTGTCTTCATCTAGCTAATATCTTACCATTATGTAGGAGGTATTTCTTGGTGGTATATATGGGAGATATTTCTGCCGTACCCTATATATATGTGTGTGTGTGTGTGTGTGTGTGTGTGTGTGTGTGTGTGTGTGTGTGTGTGTGTGTGAAAAACGAATATTATCCCCATTATCCCCTATATTGATAATGGCCATAAATGCAGTTGAAATGCCTAGATCGCAAGCATTTAAACAATATTTACGTTCATTGAATACAGGCATGTGTTTTCTTGTAAGCAAGAAACTTTAAGTAGAAAATAAAAATCAAATTTCCTTTGTTTACAGTAATTAATCATACATATATTCATCAAGTGTTGTTGCCTAAATATATACATTTGTGCTTTTTTTTTTTTTAACAGAATAGTTGCTCTTTCGGTCATGGATATTTATTTTAAACGAATTGATTTCAATTCTTGTCCAGTTAGCATAGGCAACCCGGGGCCTAGTTATCTGTCCGGTATATCTCGTTGCAAAACACGTACAACACAGGTAAGCATTTATTTTCTAAATATCTTCTTCTGTGTACTTTGTCCTTTCAGAACGTTGGTGATCATAGCTCTTCGCAATTTCCTAGTATTATAGCTCTTATTCAAGATTGTTTCTTTGTGTTATAATCCATGTTCTGATTGTTATGTATATTATGCGCTGCTTGCCTTCAATATGTCCTGTAAGTGTCAAATTTTCTAAGCCCTCGTTCCTCATTATATGCCCTAGAAACTTTAACTGTCTCTTTCTGATAGTACGTATAAGTGTCCTTTTTGTTTCCATTTTCTCTAAAACTTCTTCGAAAACTAACGTGTTCAGTCCATGATATTCTCAGCATCCTTCTGTACAACATTTCTCTTAATTCAGTCGTTCTCTTTATCTGTGAGGAAATTGCACAGCATTCACTACAATAGTGGAGTTTCATATTACGTAACATTTCAGCACTTTTTGCTTGTTTCCCACGAAACTTTCCTTTTTCTTAATACTTTGCTTAGCTTTGCTTTTCCAGCATCCTAAGAATTTTTTTGTTATGATTTAACTCTAACAAAACGGAAAAATGTTACGATGCTGGAAAAACTTAAAAAATTATTTCAATCTCTCTTGTCGGCCGTAATCGATGAAAGATGTTTGAAAGAAAGGTTGCTGCTAAAATATACATTAATATATATATATATATATATATATATTACTGAAACCTCTTGACGAGTGGGCCGAACAATTGCAAATGGCTTTGTTTACGTTAACTCTGGAGTTGAGGATCTTAATATAATATCAACTAAGTAACAAATTTTATATTTGTATTATTTTTAGCTAGCTAGATATATAGATATTCTCAAAAAGTAGCAGTCGTGATCAATACCATTTTAATTCGAATTATATATATATATATATATATATATATATATATATATATATATATATATATATATATATATTACAATGTCTTTTAGACAAGGCAACATGTCCATAAAAACTTTTTAAATATTAATTTTATCTTATATTTTAATAATTTATGCGATGGATGAGAAAATCTGGAACCATGTTCACAAACCAAAGCCCAGTGAAATTTAGGATTGGGCTTCACGTTCCTATAGTTTTCTCATTCTCTTTCACTCACGGTAATTCCTTGCATCTCAGTGGCATTATTACCTTGCTTATCGGTTTTTTAAAAATTCGTAAAGCTATTTCCAAATTGGTAACTTTCATTAGCAAAATCGCCTTTTCTTTTTATATATAATTATAAGCAATATATATTTAAGAAACTGAAAAACTAAAAATGAAAATTAAATTCACCAATTATTTACATTGCTTCTGCAACTAAAGCATTTTCGCGCAAAACTTTAGCTATTCTGAAACTGCTCCTGTAACAAGATCGAAGTTTATCGTAATGTCAAATGAGTTTTTTGTCTTTGAGCTAGAAACCAAATTTTAATAAATTCATCTAAATTATCGTTTTCTGTATTTTATTAATTTGTATACAGAAATTTGCGTTTCCTAACAAAATATCGCTTTTAATTTAATTAGGGCCTTAAATAGGATCGTTTGGGGTGACCGACTAATTTAGATTTTAATAAGTGGAGGTAAAGGGTTATGAATGGCAATTGTAATCAGAGTTAAAATATAAAAATAAATTATAGCCTTATCCTGTGCTATTTAAAAATATGAAAGAAGTCACAGATTTGGTTTCTGGGTTTGATCAAAAATCTGGATTGGTTTCTGAATCGGAAAAAAAAACACCGGAAAGAAAGGTTTTGAATAAAATCATTAATATTTTATTTTTCTTAATAATGAAAAAATATTTTTTAAATAAATACTGCTTTAAATTATACAATTAATATGAATTATTTTTTATATTTGAATGAATATAGGATTTTAGTGATATTTTGCCCGTGTAATCTAGATCAAATAATAATTAGTAATACTAATTAGTTTAAGCAATGTTGAAAATTTCCATGAAAAATTATTTTGTAAATAAGACATAATACTTTAATTCATTTAATTTATATTAAAATATTGTAAAAAATGAAATAACTAATATCTTAACGAAGTAAGTGTTATTAAAATCATAGTTTATTGCATTTTTATTTGTTATACATAGTTGTTTTTTTTTTAGTAATATTAAACAAATTTCATTCACAGAAAAAACTGCTACTTACTCATGAAACTTTGCTTACACTTACGACTATTTAGAGAAGTGTTAACTGTTCAGGCTTGGCTTTAATGTCACTGCATCAATCAATTCGAACATTATACAGTGAACATTAAACAGTGATAATTTCAGATATAATCTGGTCATTTTGTAAGAACAAGAACGAACGATCACTTAAAGACAATAAATTTCAAAATCAGATTGACGTTAGAATAGGTATTTTTGTACAATAATCAGAAAAGCACTTTTATGAAATAATTATCGCTAATATTCTATTGCAGTGCAAACACGTTCCTGGTTATGGCTTCAAGCGTGGAGGCTATATTTGTCCCTGCCGTGCTGGTTTCCACTGCCCAAAAGAAATCGATCCGCCATTTAAAGGGAAAATAATCGAACAGGCAACTGACGAAGAATATGCTAAAGGGTTTGAATGTATTCGAACAGACTGTAAGAACTTATACATTTTTTCCTTGCAATATCTTTAATGTAAATGATTGAAACTAAAATAGGTTACAGACCAATAAAGAAGAATTTGCTTTAAATGAAATCAAGTAAAATCTGATTCAAATAATGTAAGAGAAAATAGATGAAGAAATAATTAGACGTACAAAATTTAGTTAAAGTCATAAAAACGAACATAATTAAAACAAAAAATAGACAAAAAAAAAAGAAAACCGCAACAACGATAGTTGATATAGCGAAAATAGGAGCCAGAAAAATTGGAGAAAAACAAAAAAAGAGAAAAAGATTGTATGAGCTAACCAGTTATCGGTCCTGACTCGTTAAAACTCAATCGAAGAAAGTAAGATTAGTGTGCGCACCGACTAAAAAGGACACTTGAAAAAGAAAATACAGGTGTATCAATAATATATTGAGACGGGTATATTTTTTATAAAGAAATCACATTCAGTCTCAGGAAGAAATCTTTCTTTTTAAGGATGATTGTTTTGATTTAATAAAAATACTTCCAAGGTAATGATGAAATACGATCTACAAAAAACATGTTTTCCGGGAAGGATATTCTCTATTTTTTATAAGGTGTTCTGCCATTGCAAACTCGAATATGACGACGCACTTACGCAAATTAGCTAACTGACCCTTTCTACTAGACGCCCCCACGCCCACTATTTCAAAATATTTTTCTAATAGACTGAACTTCCTAAGTTCTAACGAGTGAGGAGCGATAAGCGATTAGTTCATTTCCGTTTTTTCTTTTTCTATTTTTACTTACACCTATTTTCGTATTACCAACTACCGAAGTTCTGGTATCCCCTTTTATCTTTCATTATACCCATTTTTATTACTTTAATTTTTTTTCATTGTTAGTTTAGCCATTACAGGACCAAACAGCCACTCAAGGTAAAGGGTAACTAAGTGATATTATAAGGGAGGAGGGAAGAAGAAATAAGTGTGTCTTATGAGGACAGGTAGGATATATATCGGTTGGCTATGGATTTAAAGAAAGCAACATTATAGTTGTCAGGGAGTTTGTTCTACAAAGTAACAGTTCTATGAAATAAGCTGTCTGAATGGAACGTACTTTTTAGCAAAAGAACACGAAGGGAATGGGGATAGTTTGCCACCGTTAACATAGCAAGGCGGGTCGTAACTGTGAAGGTCTGATATATGGTGTAACTAAGGAATGTAACTAGTTCGAACATCTGCCATAGCATAACACGATATGATAGTGAAAGGCTGGCAACGTTTCGTCTGTGACCTAAGAACTGCAGAGGAGAGAAGATTATATATAAATATTGTCGACGAGTATAAAACACTCAGCGTGTTTTTTGATTGTTTAATTTTTGTTTTTGTTTTTTTTTTTTGTGGGGGGGGTTGTTTTTTTAAATTTCTTGAGTCAGATTCGAAGTTAGCATTTTAGGCCAGAAAAAGAAATGAGAAACTTAAAATTTGGCATAAACCATGTAGCATTATTTTAGGCCGACCTCTGTTTATAGCCTGGTAAATAAATGTTCTCAAATACTGCAGTTTGTATATAAATTTAGCCATGGCGATAAACATTTATAGTATATATATATATATATATATATATATATATGTATGTGTGTGTGTGTGTGTGTGTGTGTGTGTGTGTGTGTGTGTGTGTGTGTATGTATGTATGTAAGTGCGCAGGTATGCAGAAAATAGAAAAGAACACGTTGGGTGCATAATCCAGGGTTCCTTAGTATTTTTGGTTTATTTTTAAGAAGAGAGTGCTCCATACAGAAGTAGGGCTTTATTATAATAATGTTACACACGCACAATGATCCAGAGAGAGCTCAATGTAATAAAAGAGCAAATAATAATTATTATGAGAACAGAGACTTTAAAAATCGGTTTTAACTCATCAGACCAAATATTTTCGCAAAAATAAATGGAGAAAAATTTTACCAGGTTCAAAACCATTTATCAAAAAAAAAAAATAGGGATATGTATTCAAAATGGGAGAAAGGAATGGATGGAGAATAAGAACAAGGATATGCATTTAAGGCTGGGAAGGGAAAGCGAAATGAGGAAGAAAGAAATATAAGACTGTTCAAAAAGATATATGAGAAGTTGTAGGGATGAGAAGAGAAATGTTGACCAATTTATACCGGATATGCACAGTGACGTAGAAAGTGTGTTATCAAATGAGGGTAGAGGAAAAAGACAAAGAGAACGAAAGAAAAAGGAAATGAAAAGAGAAAGAAAGGGAAACTAGTGTTACAGCTTAAAACCAGCAATCGTCTTTGTATAAAAATGAATAAATTATCTGTCTAATGCATGTAGTCATTCACGCCATTACACATTTGGATCTTTAAAAAATACAATAATACATGAGAAAAATGATATAAAGATTGTTTTTCAAAAACATATATTACTTTCAAAAAGATTTTTCTTTATAGGTTATAATAAATAAAAAAGATATTATTTAAAGTGAATAAAAATAAGAATAAAATATACATAAAAATAATGATAATGATACCAATAATAATAAAAGTAATAATAATATTATAAGGGTAAAATAAACAAAATTATCTAAGTTACGAAGAAAAATATGCAATTATATGCCTACATAAACCAAGCATGCGTCTATAGACATATAAACACACATACCGTACATATATGGCTCAAAATCAGAAAAATTATATATATCCTCAATTTCTAAGCGTAAATAGGACAATAATAACACCCGCAACAAAAATAGAATATATCTAATTACATAAACAACATAAAAAAATCCATAAATATATATTTAAACATATACACCCATTCATGTACAAGCACATACATACATATATACATATTTATCCATACAAATACATATGCATACTTATATATAAATGTACGCACCTAAATAGATACTATAAATCCATATATATACACACATACACATATATATAAATACATACACATATATATATATATATATATATATATATATATATATATATATATATATATATATATATACACACATAAAAAATATTCATAGGCATACACACATATGTATATATATACACACACACATCCATATACATACACATATGCATACATAACCATATACTTACACACATAGGAAGAAATATATATGCACACATATATATACATATACATACACATATGTATATATACATATATACACACATACACATCCATACATATATACGCATACAGCATACAAATATATATGTACACACACAAACATACATAAAAAAATAATACTATCTATACAAGAAAACTACTCTGTCAATCTTTAGAAAGATTCTCCAGACATTATTAAGTGGTTCTGGAATATCACTGATAAAAAAAAAAAAGTACTACATTTATTCAATTCGATATCATTGACTTCTACCCCTCTATTTCCGAAGACCTATTACTAAATAGTTTAAACTTTGCTAAGAATTATATTAGCATTATCGATGATGAACTTAAAATTATTGTAGCATCAAGACAATCTCTGCTTATATGTAATGACTCCACTTGGGTTAAACGGAATAATGAGAAATTCGATGTTCCTATGGGAGCATACAACTCTGCTAAGATAGCTGATTTAGTATGCGTATTAAACACCCTCAATAGGATTACTGACCCCAACCAGGTAGGTCTTTACAGGGATGATGGACTCATTGTTATTCCTAATAGAAATGGTCCTCTAAATTCCAAATTACAAAAAAAAAGATTATAAAAGCTTTCCAATTTCTGGGATTCAAGATTGATATATTCTCTAATCTTAAAATCGTTAACTTCCTACATGTTACCTTTAATCTTTCAAATGATACTTTCAAACCTTTCCAGAAAGAAAATCAAACCCCTATATACATCAACGTCTACTCGAACCAACTGAAATGAATAATTAACCAAATTTCCAACACTGTCAACACTAGGATCAACAGATTATCTTCAAGTAATAAAATCTTTAATGAAAATAAATTCACCTATAATCATGCCCTCAAAAATGTATGTTTACACAAGAATTAAATTATAAAGAAAATTTGAAAAATAATACATCTAATAAATCTAAAAACAGGAAAAGGAAGAACATATGCTTCAACCGCCCCCTTTCTGCAAGTTATCCAATATTAATATCGGCAAATTTTTCCTGAATTTAATAGATAAGCACTTTAATAATAACAATCCATCGAAGAAAATCTTCAATAGAAAAACCTTAAGAATTAGTCATTCGTGCGTTAACAATGTAGAAAATATTATCGATTCGCACAATAGTATACTTGTAAAAAAAATTCATAGTAATGAACTGCAAAGGAATAACCCTACTAGTAAATTTAGGGTTGAAGATGAATATCCTGTTGGAGGAATATGCATGTCAGAAAATGTGGTTTATGAAGCCAATATCTTCTCAAAGGAAAATATAAACCAGAAAAAGTTTTATATTGGGATTTCAGCGGGATGTTAGAAACAACGTCTTTATAACCACCGGCATTCCTTCAAAAACAAAGCTTTAAAACAACAAACAATCTATTCTAAGCATTATTGGGATCTCGTTGATAAAGGCTTCAACCCGCAATTGGAATGGAAAATCATCTCTCCTTGAACAGACATATTTCTTTCTCCCTCTCTTCGCTTTCTCTTCCCAGCCTTAAATGCATGCCCTTCTTGTTATCCTCCATGTATTCCGTTCTCTCATTTTGAATACATATCACTTTTTCTTTTTCTTTTTTTTACTTGATAAATGTTTTTGTGCCTGGAAAAATTTTTCTTCATTTATTTTAGTGAGAATGTTTTCTTTTGATGAGTTAAAACCGTAGTATCGGTTTTAATGAAATAAAATATAATATTATCATGATCTTTTAAAATCTCTGTTATCATAATATATATATATATATATATATATATATATATATATATATAACTAATGTACTGCTTATTAGTTTTCACGTGTGTGATCTTTAATATATCTTCCAAATTATAATTTTATGGTTTTGCTCTTTCACGGAGTCGGTTTTGTTTCCGTCACAGATTCGTAAGCCTCCTGGAATAGTCCTCCAGTGTCATAACACATACATTATCACATTATGCCGACAGTGCAAGAGAGATAGATCTAGTACCATGTACAAGTGCCGGCAAGGTTAAATTATTTCCTTCAGTTGTCCCACCCACATGTATAATGTTTATTTGTTAAAGCCCACTTTTTCGTTTTCATTTCTAGTGCGAGATTCGAAGTTAGGATATTATGTCTGAAGAAGAAAAATTTTCTCTACCATACGATTATTTTGTTCCAGAAATAAAACAAAAAAAATCCTCGCTTATTTTATAAGTTGAAAAAATTCACATCGGCATAGCCATTCCAGACGGCACTTGTATTTCGTACACAAAAGTACAGTAAAAATTTTCAGACACAAAATATACGAATACATCTTACACATTATAGAGAGATATTATATCGTATATGGAAAGAATCATTATATAATACTAATTGTACTTTTTCCTCTACATTTTCCAGTACAAACGGTGCTTCCCTCCAACAAGAAATTAGAAGGATTGAATGATGATATTATCCAAGGTGTCCTCAGCATTGCTACATGGGACAGAACCAAAAGATCTGTTGACGCTTATATGACCAAGCATTTCCGGAGACGCTATCTAATGTCTCTTAATGACACACATACGGAGTTCCAGGCTCACGACACTGAAAGCAACAGTTTTGCGTTTGATACGCAACGATTTTTACAGATGGCATATCAAAAACGGAAAAACATCAACTCAATCAGAAAATTAAAGCTTCGTCACCGCCGTAGCTTAGTCGACGAGAAAGCAGTTGATCGAATACGTCAAATCTTTGGAAGGGTCCAAAGTGTTTCACGAAAAAATTGTGCGAAGAAATCTAGCTGGCATTTGCAATTGCCCGGTGATGTTGCTTATGGCGTAGAAAATCAGTTCGAGCCGCAATCCAGGACAGCCCTACGACTTTCCCATTTTTTGTGCAATTACCTCCAAAATGCTAACCCCTTGGAAACGTTCGGGATTCACAGAGGCGGCAGACATTTACATCAGGGGCTTATTTTTGGTGAAGTATTGGCCAACGTGATGGCTGATTTTCGGATCATGTCTTCGGGAGTTTTCTATGACCACAATCTTTTTCTTGATGATAACGGCCACTACAAAGAACTATTCGGACCGTGGGCCTATCGTCAACAAGGTCGTTATTTTGCTATCGACCGAGCAGGAGAACCCGAGCAATATATATATACAGACTGGTTTCAAAAGGCCAAGCAACGTTGGAGGACTAATACGTCGGGTTTGAAGACCTATTGGATGAGGGCCCATATCCGATCTGATATTAACGGGACATCGAGCATTCGTTTTGATTATTATCCAATGAGATACAAAGCGCCAGTCATGAGTGATGGTTTCTGGACACGCCCTTATTTTAGATGCGATGGATATGTCGATAAGTGGGTCATTACCTATGTTGTACCTTTCTTTGGACTAGATAATCTCAAAAAAGCAATCAAATTCTAGTAAGTATTCGTGCGAAAATAGCAAAACATGTCAATATAATACAATAATATACGATTGATGTAAAAGTTTGTATCACTACATTTTGCAGAAAGTTAATTACATCTCAAAAAGAAAGAGACTGTAAGTGATTAGAAATTAATACAAGTATTGATGACAAAACTATAGTCTTATATAGATAATTATATAGATAGTTGGGTCACTATGCCGTGCGAGAAGATTTTTCTCGTCAAAGTCCATCTTGCACATTTACAAATCTACTATTCGTCCATGCATTGAATACTACTGCCATATAGTCTGGTGTTTCTGCCATTCATCTCGAGGTTCTTGACAAAATCCAAAGAAGGATCTACAATGTAATTGATCCTGACTTAGCATCTCGACTTCAGTCACTTTCTCACCAGCGTGACAAGGCTTCCCTCTGTCTTTTCTACAAATATTTTCATGGTAACTGCTTTGGCGAGCTTTTTATCCAGGTGAACCGACTACATGAATTTAAGCGTGCTACTAGACTAGCATTTAGGTCCCACCCGTTTACTATTGAAATAGTTCAATGCAACAGCTAATTCTACTCCAACAGTTTCTTTTCTTGCACCCCCGCCTGTGGAACCCTCTTCCGTTTACTTGCTTCCTTGATAACTACAGTCTTCAAAAATTTAAATCCAAGATCAATCGCCATCTTCTATCTTCTTGACACACGTTCATCTTTTGTTTTTTCTTCAATCTTCATTATACTCAGTCTTTTCTCCCACTTTCACTCCCTTTATTGATAAAACGGAGCTACTATTTTTGTAAGTTGTTAAAATTTATCCCACCTATGGGTTAAATAGCGGAGCAGAATGAACTATCTAGCCGCAGTTGTCTATGATAACTCTGAATTCAAAACCGTATATAGTCCTAGCAAAATACATACTAGAAACGAAACTAAGGTCCGCTCAGCATAGTTACATTATAAACTAGAAGGTGGCTATTTAGCTGTTGAAAAAAAAAACACAAATAAACCTGAGATAACAAGCATGCTCGGAAACAAGTAGCCATCCTAAAGATGAGAAATCACATCGATTTGCAGTTTACCATCAAGACGATGGTGATGTACAAATTTATATGAAGCATTGACATTATTAATTTTTGACTAGTATTTCTTTGATCTGATTCTCTTGCTTGTTACCGCATTACTTAAGTCATCTTGACATTTATTCTATGATCTTGAAGTGGTATGGATGGTCGTAGAAAACGATTGACAGTACTTCCTCGACAATTAGGACAACTTGGAACTTGTGTTGAAAATATATTCGGATAATAAAATACCTAAATTATCGAAAAAGAATGACGAAAAAAACATTTTCTGAAATATATTTAATATTTATCAATTACATCATTAAATAATATTTGCAAACGCTTTGGTCAAGGTTTTGTCCGGTTTATTTTTTATGAAAAAAATACGTCAATTTTTGTCTGTCTCCGATCAACTCCCAAATCTGAGTCATAATAGATGCATTTGCAAAGGAAGCGTCTGGTTAAAAGCGAAACAAACTTAAACATTTGTCGAGCATAACCACTATTCAAGCACCTTAGAGTTGCGTAAGCCATAATCTCTGACATGACCAAACTGTCATAATTCAAATGTGTTCTTTAACGAGGAAATTAACAAGAATTGAACTGATTTTATCAGCGTTTTTATCAAATGTTGAGTACGGTTTTATAAATTCCCAAAACGCTTGTCTGAGATAAAATATTAAAATTGGTTTCATTCAGATAATTTAAAAATGTGCGGACAATTTCGATTTTTCTCTTTATTTTACGTCCTGATAATCGAAGTTCGAAAAATCGACTAAGGATAATCAAGGAAGTACTGTATTTCAGATTCATGTTGCTTGTAGAATACGATGAACGACCTCTGATTTTCGATAATAGACAACGTTATAAAACAAAAGAAATATCTAAACATAAGTGCTTTTTAAAAGGAATACATTTTTTAAGGAATAAATTTCCTTTTCTTTTAACGTTTCACTGTTCATTTTCTCTATGTGTAGTGAGTCTTGATTTAATTTTTGAACTGTTGGCAAAAGTGATTTTCTGCCTAAGTGGTACTAAAATCATTAGGTTTGGTCTTGGTGGTGATGACAGATGTGTTGATGATAGATGCACCCAATCCCCACATCACTGCTGAGAATGTCAAATCTATTTACATTTTTGTGTATCCTGTGTGCGTGCGTTAGCCTGCACATAGATCAGCACACACAAGGGTATATATATATATATATATATATATATATATATATATATATATATTTTGTATATTTAGGCAGCAATCCTTCCTTTATGCATGTTTCATTAAAACGACAGACAAGGTACTACGGTTGAGCTTTTTTATTTAATTTTTCTTGTGTTCTGACAAGAGCTTTCTTTTCTGGACAAAGAGTGTGTAAGAACTGTCCGAATGTTCTGTGTTTCCGAGCGCTTTCGGCTATACCTTTAGCCATTATCAAGGATGATTCAATTATCAGCTTAGTAGAGTGTGTGTGTTCTGTGTATGTTCAGTGTGTGGTAGTGATGTTTTTAGTTTCCGAATACGGTGAGCACATTGTGGCTTTGTTCATAGTTAATATTGTTAAGGGTTGGCTTTTTCTTTTTTATTATTAGAGCTTCCATTATTTTTAGTCTTTTTTTGCAAGTGGATGCAGTTAATATATTTGTGTTTTCTACTAGTATGTTTTTTTAATGAAACATGCATATATATATATATATATATATATATATATATATATATTGTGAGGAGGCACGGTGAAGTAATAGATAGCGGCTCGGACTGAGGAATCAGAGAGTCGAGTTCGAAGTCCAGTCAAATCTGTTACATTCACTTACGTGCTAATACCTTTGGAAAAGGTACGAATCCTCTACTCCGCCAAGTTATGAGTAAATAGCAGGTCAGACTGGGTTCTATAGCCTTGGATGGTTACTGGTCTAGTAGAAGGACAACTCTAAATTCAAAACCTGAGGGGGGTTGTTTGGGGACCTTTATGGCACAGGGTGCGCCAGTTCTCTGTGTCCGGCTCTTCAAAAAAGTGTGGTTCTGCACAAAACCTTCACCACTATAATCAAATCATATGTGCTGGTGTCTGGTTGGTTCCTAAGAATTGAGCCCTTGACCCCTCACACGTCGAATATGACAGGAGAATCCACCATACATATATATATATATATATATATATATATATATATATATATATATATATATATATATATGATTAATGTATATTTGGACAGTTGCCATTTGTTTTAAACATCTTTCATTAAATGTGACGGAAAAGGAAAACTTTATTAATTTTTTATTATTTTTATTTAGTTTTTCCAGCGTTCTTACATTTTTCCATTTGGTGGGAATGAGGGAGTACAAAAATTGTCCATTGTCCCAACCGCTATTCAAGAATTCTATTTGGTCGTCGGTGAGTTCGTGATCGTACAAGTTTAGTAATTTACTTTTACCACGAGGTAGTGCAATCTTTCGATTGTATAAGTTGCAGAGTATTTTTATTGATGTGTTGTTGGTTTAGTTCTAACGTACTATTGAGGTGGCTGAGATGGTATTCAGTAGTTGTGTATATGTATTTATATAATATACATACATATATATCTATATATAAATATTTGCATACGCATTATCTCTGATATTGAGCACTTTATCCCAGTAATATAGCACACCTTAAAACTATATTTCTTCATATATAGATAGATAGATAAATAGATAGATAGATATACAGTCATTAGCAAAAGTTTAAGACCACGTTGGAATTTTAATACCTTAAAGTTAAAAGCAATACAGTAACAAGTAATTTATGAGATACTGACTCAGTTTTAATCACACACTTGTACATGACATTGTTCACTATTCATTTCAAGCGAAATAGTTAAGCGGTCAATACTTTGTATGATCTTCTTTAATTTGCTTTACTACTTGGATACGGTGAGGCATTTTGGAGATCAAGTTTTTACAATAGTCAACCGAGATTTCTTTTATCCAAATTTATTTAACAGCCTCACTCCATGCTTAGCTACTTGGAAGTAGTTTTTTTGCACGTTTGTTTTTAATAATTTCCCATTTGCGCTCAGGTCTGGGTTGTTCCCTGACAAGTCTTGTGCTGTCACATTAATCCTGTTCAAAAAGTTCCTTGAACGACTTTTGATCGATGGCATTGAGCATCATCATGCATAAAAAATGTGCACTGATTAATGTGCATATGCAGTTCCATTTTTCTCCTGCATTAGTTCATCGTTGTTCCTCGAGGCAAGTAGAGTTCAGATGTTCTAGATTTGGACACGGCAACCCAAATCATCTGGCATGGTGGGTACTTCACAGTTTGAATTTTATACTTCTCATAAAATCTCTTGCCAGGTGGGGGTCTTCTAATGTTTCTTTTATGCATGACGAAGTGTTGTAGAGTAGATTCATCTGAAAACGTAACTTTGCTCTAGCCTTCAGTTGTCCAGGTTTGCTTAGCAAATGCCAGATGCCACATAGATTTCATAGTTGCAAATAACTGTAGTTTACGAGCCGGTTTGAATGAATTCAGACCAAACTCAAATCTCAGACGACATGAAACTGTTATAGAACTGACATTTGTATCATTTTGACGCACGTATATTCTCACAAGAACTTGTTGGGGATCGTGTAGCAAAGAGCTTCTTCAAATGGTCATCACTACTACTGGTTTTCATTGAACGTCCACTTCTCCCCTTGTCGCTAAATATCTCTGAATTTTGGAAATTCACGATAGCAGTAAGCAAAGCAGTTTTGATGCAATCTACTTTTATACCAATTTCACGTTCAGAATCTCCTTCGTTGAGTAGAATCACAATTTGGACCCTTCGTGCAGATAAAAGTGTGGATTTTCTGACCATATTCTAAGCCTAATTCACTGCACAACTACTATCCCAGTAGCTGTTAATTTGGAAATAACATGTGTGAATAATGGTTGATGCCCCTTCTTCCCTACTTGACGTCTTAATGCTAAGGGAGATGATCTCTCTCATGATAGTTGCTTATCATTTCTGATGGCGTTCACCATAGTAGAAGAACTTCAAATTGTTGTTCATGATGACGGTCGTCTTCGAGTATAGAATCCAGAGGTTAGCAGTGAATATTTCGAAGACAGTAGGGAAGCGTTGTTCAGGTTAGCAGTGGATATTTTGGTAAAAGTAGCAGAGCGTAGTTCGTCCTTCTGTTTCT
Source organism: Acanthosepion pharaonis (assembly GCA_903632075.3). Lineage (NCBI taxonomy): Eukaryota > Metazoa > Mollusca > Cephalopoda > Sepiida > Sepiidae > Acanthosepion > Acanthosepion pharaonis. Next base: position 649,453 of record CAHIKZ030001768.1, on the reverse strand, counting down.
CTTCGCCTGACAAACTGGACTGGACATTCGGGTAGAGTAGACAAAATGGCCGCCTTTATACACGACGGATTGAATGTTCTACGTCTTCTGATTGGTTAACCTTCTATTGGGGGACTATAAAGTGAGTCAAGTCATTTGGGCTAACTCACTAGTACATATATATACACAAAAAACTGCAACACAAATGTTGACCAAAATATCTCGCTCTGCATTCACCTGTCTTGAATATAAGCTATCCGATCTTCTAACCAAGTAATTTATTTTTCTGGAATTCGTTTGGTAGAACCCTAATTTTTTTTTTTTTTTTGTGCGCCTAAGAAAAACCTCTATGCGATAAGGCCAATCTTAATTCTCTACTAGTCCTTATTCTGAAAGGGGATATTTTAACTTAGTATAAGTTAAAACTTAATAGTTAATGTCATACTATCATTTCCCTTACCCTAACACAGGTACTAGAGTGAGAAAACTCCAGACTCCTAAAAAGATGGACAGTGTGAACAGAATCATCTTTTAAGATGGTCGTCATAGTTTTATACTATCAGCCTGTTGAAATAATTGTTAAGTATACCATTTAACTCAACTGCTGAACCGGCCAATCTTGTTTATTTTTCTTGGGAGGTTTCTAGTTTTTAAATTTAAAAATTTGAAATTTTTTTTGTAATTATTCAAATTCATTATTTTCCTCCGAATGTTGGACACAAAAGAATAAAGGCACAGAAAGAAAGAAAAAAGAATAGCTTTGTATGTTCTACATCTAGGGCTTTTTTTATACAAATAGATAATTGCCAAGGCTACCTACCTTCCAATTAATTCTGCTTTTACTGATAATATTAAAACCAATGGGGACAGGGAATTTTGCGACAAACCCTAGCAACTTATGTCATCCTCATTCTTCTAGTGGGTCTTTTAGTTCACATATATTAGCAAGCCTGTCTCCGGTACCTGAGGTGTGTGGTCGGCACGATGTTTCTGACCCAAGGAGGAGTTCTGTTGCCTTGGTTTCTGGGTAGACGAGGCATATACACTTGGGGTATCACGCCTGTATCTTCTTTTCTGGATCACTTGTTCCTTAATTAAGGGTGCGGAAGGTGAACGTTTTCTGGGTTTTGGCATTATCCGCCTGATAGTCATGGATCTGAAGCTTTCAGTAACTTCGAAGGAGGCTATCCTATCTATTGTGCTGCTATTTTTTGAATGAGTTCTGGATCATGCAGTAGTTTTCGGTGAGGACACTCAATGTACACTGTTATCTACACATGAACATAAAATTGAACAAAATTATCAAATTCAACCTCACAGAAATAAAAATAGATCCCAGGTTCACCATCTCCTATACCAATGTGCAGGACCTAAGTTGCAAATTTCCATTAACGTATCAGCCCATAATTATAATTACCCCCCCAGCAAAATTAATACCACCTCATAAATACAAATAAGTATTACAAATTGGAATTTCTACCATTTACATATGCGCAATCGCTAAAAACAAGCAAATGACCGGTTTTAAAATAATAACAAAACAGCCTTAAAAAATTAAAAATAATAGCAATTTTTACATATCATAGTTTTACACAGACCCCATCATACGTATATACGTGCGTGCGAGAAAATATTATTCAGCGAACAAAAATAGAAAAAAGGTCTACGCATTGACAGCGCAACAATCAAAAAATATTCGCTACACAATCCAACATTGAATACAGCGACCAAATGCATACGTATGTACGCAACGACACATATATATGCATATATGCCAAGTCCGATACTGTTCACATATGTTTATGCTTGTTTGAGCTCCGGTGGGTGAGGGTGAGGGTGCGTGTGTGTGTGTGTGTCTGCGTACGTCAATGAGTGTACGGGCGTGTATGTATGTTAGCATAAGTATGAGTGGCGTCCCGACGACAATTTTCCTCCCACTTCCATAAAAACACCGATATATGCAACCCTATATAAATCCAAAATTTAAAAATTAATCAGTTTGTCTAACGATCGCACAAGCGTGAAACCCAGAATCACAAACTCACATCAATCTAACAAAATATGTTAGCTATATCACTGATATTGAACGCTTTCCAATAAGTAAATATATAAATAATATATATAATAAATTGCATATATATATATATATATATATATATATATATATATATATATATAAAAATTATATATATTTATATACATACACATTTCACACACACACACACATATATATGTATACAATAGTTTACCGATGTCGTTAAAATATTTTGTTATGTCTTTATCATATTTAGGTGTTCACATGCATGTCTTTAGATCCATTTTTAACACTTGTTATTGCTGTAATCTACTCTTTCACGAAATTAGTCTTTTCAACCCCCTGCTCCATAAAAAAAACATCCTCGAACAGTTCACCATTGAAATTCCAAATACATTTCCACCTGATGTCTCCAGTACAAAGGAAATCATTCAAGGGCAACAAATGGTTACAAACATTACAGACAAATTAGACATTCTGCGTTTATTTTTAAACTGTTGTTTGAGGCAAACGAAAGGAAGCGTCTGTTATGGTTAATAAGCGCATCTCATAAGCCATTCACTAGTATAATGAATTTATTCCTCTGTAGTTTTCCGACTAATATTACCGTGTAAAATAATCAAGGTTAACTTAGTTGAGCGATGTATACCACCCATATTCGTGACCTTTAGCCACTACTGCCACTTCAAAATAGACCTTTTAACTAAAGTAGTTTTAAAACTTAATATATTATACGAGGGTTTGTTTTTAAAAAAAGTGTCCAAACGACCAAACATCAGATTTTTATCTTTTAATAAGGCTTTTGATCTAGCCGATAACTTTCAGCACCCCCCTTATTTATCCATATGTATACATCTCTCTCTGTCTCTGTCTTTCTCTGTCTGTCTGTCTCCCCCATCTCTCTCCCCTTTTCTCTCTCTCTCTCTCTCTCTCTCTCTCTATATATATATATATATATATATATATATATATATATATAGGCAGCAACCTTTATTTCAAACATGTTTAGTTGAATATGACAACCAAGAAACATTTGATGATTTTTTTAAATTTATTTTCCTAATATTCTTCCATTTTTCCGTTTAGTGGAAGTAAGGAATGTAAAAATTGTTCCTAGTTTCTATTTTCCCAAGCGTTTTCGGCTAATTCTTTAGCCATTTTCAAGAGGGTTTTGTTGCTAAATATTGTCAATTTCTCTTCATTTTTGTCTGTTCAAAATGTAGTTTTTGTGAAGACTAAATAATAGCTGCGTTCATCCAAGTCCCGAGAATCGATCGTGACTAGAAGTCGAGTTGGCATCTTTCTAATCTAAAAAAAATATCCTTCAACACAGCATTTCCGCTGCTGAATAAGGTGAATGTTGTAACCTAGGGAAGTTTACTGAATAGAATAATCAAACGGAAGTTGATAATGCACGATAATACTTAGAACAAGCACAACACACATAAGATTCGCCAGCGGCGCATAGAAGTAGTCAACTGCTAGAAGTGAGTCAAGTGAATTCCACAATGAATCTCCAACTGCAGGATATTTACCTACCACCCTACGCGGCCAGATGTGGCACAATACCGAATATAATGTGGGGTATCCGAGCCCGTAGGATCGGCCAAAAATTCCCCCTAGACCCTGCATATAACAAGATTGGGTAGCTGTTTCCCGAGATGAGACTCTGCCCTTCGGCATAGCCTCGTCTGGGGATCCCCTCTGCTCGGAGGCAGAGAGTTTCACCAGCACAGCTGAAAAGATTCCAGCTAGAGTATCTAGAAACTGCCCCACGCAGTTACAAGGCCAAATTTAATGTGGGGTCTCCGAACCAGCACAGATGGAGACGAATCTTCAACTGCAGGCCAACATACAGTATTTACTACAGTATATATGTGAATGGGAACATTATCTTCCATAGGTATGCTACAACAGTGAGATTGACACTGGCTACAGTCCAGCAAGGTTTTATTTACCATTTTAAGGAATGTAGATGACCTCATTCAGATTTTTTCAAAAGACCATATCTGCTTCGTTTCCTATGCGAAGCGTAAACAGAGTCATTTCTAAAGCATTAATAGTTTTATTTTTAATCTGATATTTTATTACTTCAAACGTTCTTTTAGGTTAATACGTATTTTCTCGAATTCTAAACGAGGGGATGAACATTTCTTAAAAGGCCAAATAGGACATTAGTGTGGCCTTGTTCTGACACACTCCGTGCCCGAGCACTCTAAAGCAAACCGGATCAAACGATGGTTTCTCTTACAAAGACGGGCGCAGGATTGAACCCTGGCGAAGTTTACATTTTCTTTATTTAAGCCAGTAGACATAATACACAGGGTTAAAAAAAATCGGAGCATCTATTCAAATATGAATATTCACTAAAATTAACGTTTGAAGTAATTCTCATATATATATATATATATATATATATATATATATATATATATATATATTGATCTCCCAAAAATAATAAATGAAATAAAATCTAATTCATAATTTTTTTAGGATTAAACAGTGAAAAAGAGACTAGAAAACAGACAAAAATTTCGTTGTCATTGCTCCTCTTTATCAGCGAGTCCATTTTCCACAGTCTCAGTTACCCACTTGTTAACACCAGAAATGAACAATTTATTAGTTTCATTTAAAATTTAACAGGTCTAAAACTTGACTTCGGAAACAAAATATTGAACATTTGTTTCAATTGACTTTTTCTTTTCTTTCTTTTTTTTTTTTTTTTGTCTGTGAAGAGAAACATTTAATTTATTTGTTTAATGCAACAGTTCTATTTCTAAATGTTGAGCACATTACTTACAAAAACTGCTTACCTAAAGAGCGTTATCCTCCAGAAATACAGTCGTCCACGTCTTCATTTTCGAAACACAGTTTTTGTTATTATTGTTATTATTATTCGCTAGTATGAAAATACTTTAGAAACAAACGGACACCCAATCCTAAACAGGGAGTATATGTGAGTCGAACATATCTATCCTTTTAAGGATAAAATGTAAATAAGAAAATAAAAGGTTAGAGTTCAGTCGGAGAGGTTAAAACTATAGAGTTAAAGTACACTTCAGAAGGAAGCGGAAAACCAATCCTAAAATGAAACAAGGGATAAAACTCTACTCCTGTTCGAAAGACCTTGAAGGAGTGTGAACCGGACGATAAGTAAACACACAGACAAACGCGCGCGTGTGTGTGTGTGTGTGTGTGTGTGTGTGTGTGTGTGTGTGTGGTTCACACTGATCTCCGGTCTTTTGAAAATGAGTAGAAGTTTATCCCTTGTTTCCTGTTCAAGATTAGGTTTCCGGTTCCTTTTAAAGTATTTTTCTTCTCTTTCACTATCGTATTGTTTGATTTTAACCCCTTGCTTGATGTGGTCCGACTTACGCTATAACCCTCTACTTCGAGTGACTCTTTGGCCTTGTACAGGGTGAACATCATTTCAATATATATATATATATATATATATATATATATATATATATATATATATAATATGTGCGTTTTAAAGAGCAAATTGATTATCTTATCGGCTGAGGATCGAGGAACAACATTGAGTGCCCAGATTCTCTGGTGATAAATAATCTCGTTATTTTTTACGGGTATTATGATATTAGCTACACATTTGCTAAACTAATCTTATTAAATATACAGATATTTTTCAATAAACAAATACTTCATAGGAACAGTGTCTGGGTGGAGTTATATATGTTATTTTGTAAAATTCACCTTAGGTGGGTAATTTGTATGAGATATTTATTACACAAGCTTACAATAAAGTTGTTATTGGCTATAAATCCGGTTCAACTGCTTTTCAAACATTTTATTTTCCCCTCTGGAGACAAAAATATGTTGTTGTTTTTTTTTGCTGAGTTTATTGGCAGAAATGAGGTAATATTTAAACAAACACCTTATTTTCTAACCAAGCTTCGGCCATCACAAAATTGCAGTTTGTGGGGGGGGGGCATCCAGTAAGCATTGAAGTCTATGCAGTAATAAGTTTTTGAATTGACCTTCTTTTATTCTCATTTTTTTTTTTAATCGATGAACCCCAAGCAAGGCGACAATGACACTAGGATGCCGGGGTTACGGGGAGTGAAAGAGAATGAGAAGACTTTAGCGAGGACAATAAAGTAACAGGGTTCAGTTAGACAGAAGATGGTGATTGACGTTGCATTTAAATTTTTTAAGATTGCAGACGGCAGGGGACCAAAAATTGGAAGGGGATTCTACAGGCGAGAAAAGAAGTTATTAGAATAGAAATGGCGGTTGCATCTAGTTAGTTCAACAGTAAAACATTGAGACATAATTGCCACTCTAGTAGTATGCTGAATTTCATGTAGTCGAGGCACTAAAGGCTCCTAAACATTGCTCCACGGCGAAACGCCCTTATTTTTCTGCGATGTGAAGTTATTATCATTTACATTCGGACTAATGCCCTCATCTTTGTTGTTATCGTAAACTTTCGATCATTATGCCTTTCATTAATCCTTATTTAATCTATTGGTATAGACTACTTTCATTCCGTGGTCCATTTCTAGGGTTATCTCGTCTTGTTCCTATTTAGTACTGCTTAGTTATTGATTGCTCCGTTTCCACTCAGTCCAAGTACACAATGCCCGGCCCAGGGATTGAACTCACAATTAATATATCACCAAATTTACGAATCAACGTTTTAACTCACAATGCTGTTGTCCCATAGAATAAATACAGTATTCAGTTCGAAATCCCTTAAGGAAAATTGGAACACCAAACACCTAGAGAATACCTTAGTTTAGTCTGACACAAGAGTCTGTGAGGCATTTCGAAATCACTACACTAGCAATTGGCTGATAAGACAGGACGTCACTTAACTGTACAAGGCGCTACTTTGGTATTTTTGATTCCATAACACTTTTTATGTGTATTTTTTTTTAAATTAGGCAGAGTAATTTGTTTGACTGTTTCATAATATTGCTGATGTAAGTGAAGAATACTTTTGTTATGTCCTCCATCACCAAAATATAAAAATATAAAATATATTTTTTTTTTTTTTTAAAAGACCCATCAGTAAGAACGAAAAATACATGAAAGTATAATATTAACACCGTCGACGATACTAATGTAGTAACCACTAGACTAAGCCTGCACAAAATACGACGTGTGGTCTTAATGGGACCCGGAAGACTAGTCAATGTGGTCTACGCGAGGTTTTCAAAATAGTCATTTTTTGTGTGCATCAGAATAAATTTGGCATATGAAAAATTCAGTTTTGAGGAAGAATAATTTTATTCAAACAAATATTTCACTTGTATCTAATGAATCATTTTAAATCTCTGTAGAAAAAGAACGAATTTTCTCACCATTTATTTTTATATATATATATGTGTGTGTGTGTGTTTCTATCTCACTTATACTCAGTAATCTACTCTAAAAATGTACTCTTGCGGTCAGTGGTTATTTTTCAATGATTGTAGTCAGTTTAATGGTGCAGGTCAGCACTAGACCAATTAAGCAATTGTATTTATTTATTTTAAATTAACGTAAATTTTCTATTTTATTAAAAATATTTTACTGCAACTTGTGATATACTGCAATACGTATGGAGCTATTGAGACCAGATATTCAACATTTTATTATATATTTGCCTCGATATGAGATATAGAGCTTTTATACAGGGTGTCCCTAAAATCTAGACACAGGCATATTTTCAAGAAATTAAATTTTCAACAACATTATATTGAATTGAAATATTAACAAATAACATCTTCAATATGATTTCCGTTATTTGTAATGCAAATGCTGATGCACTTTGCAAGATTCACGTGAACTCAATGCAATAATTCCACATTGCGGTCAATTTTACCACATTCACTCTTTATGCGTTCAATCAAGTGTATTGTATTTGTGATTTTCATTGAGTACACCTTCTCATTTAGCATACCCCAGAAAAAGAAGTCTTTCTTTCTTCTTTCGACAAAACCATGTTTAATCTGCGGAGGTAAAAAATATATATAGTTAATGAGATTTCTTATGTGTCCAGACTTTAAGGGTGCCCTGTAGATATAGACTGTGCGGACAATGACCACACTGTCTATAGCTATAGCTACTATTAATTCTCAAATGCTAATGACACTGGACATAGGAATTAACAGATTCATGCTTCAATGAGATCGTCATTGGTTTTAAGATGCCAGTACTAGATTGGCGGCAAGGTCTCATCCTTTTATAGTTGAAATGGCTAGATTTAACCGTAAGTTCTATGCTAACAATTTCTTCTCTTGCACTTCTCGCTTGTGGAATTCTCTTTCGGTTTTTGCTTCCCAGCCAACTTTGATCTTCAAAAATTTAAATGCAATCGTTATCTTGTGGTCCAGTTGCCGCGTCCTTCGCTGAATGCTACTCATACTTTTGGTCCGTCTCTGTTGGTCTGTCTCTGGCGATCACGCTTAGCACCAACCCTGCATCCCCACGTTGTCTTTTAATATCCGCAGATCGAAGATCAGGCTTGACTCCTCTGTCCTGGCTATGCGTGTGAAAGACTAATGTCGCCGGTAAAGCTAATTAACTACAACACTCATTAACAAGTGTAAAAATAATATCTTTTATTTATGGTGCTATGACTGATTAAGATTATAAATACATAAACAAAAGGGATTTAAAGTAGTTTCCCCCGTATAAGGAATTTTTCAGCTAGGAGGAAGAGGTTGACTGATGGCTGAAGTTATAGCTAAACAACCCAGATGCATTCGGAGTGGGAGACGAGAAAGTCCATCTCAGCCCTTCTCTCATTGGAGGGCCAATCAAATTCTTTTCGTATTTTTACACACTCAGTAACTCCTTGCGTTTGAGTGGCTTTATTGCCTTGCTTTGGATGAAATGATTTTAAAAAGTTGCCATAGAGAAATAAATATTTCACAGTTTCGAAGTTGATAATGAGTTCTTTCTTTCTTCGATACTCCACTGTTGATCTCTACCGCCGGATTAGATTGATATAGGAAATCATATACACTTACCCTATATATATATATATATATATATATATATATATGTATGTATGTATGTGTGTGTGTGTGTGTGTGTGTGTGTGTGTAAGACCACGATTTTCAATACATGATTTACAGTCTATTACAAATGACATCACTTTGGGTCAATTTTAACTCTAATTCCAACAATCGAAAAATATCAGTAGTTTGTCAAATAAATACTGTTTGCCATAATGATAGTACCTATTCTTGACAATGACTGTAATAGTCAAAATTATTTGAATATGATATGAAAAAACATGAACTTTGGACAATTTATTCATATCTTCAATCCCGATGTACAACACCTCATTCAGGAATTGGAAAAATATAATAAAAGTTGAATAAACAGACTTTGTAGGTGGAATTTAATAAAAGTTGTTTGGATGAATTCTTATTACTAAAATGCAACTCAATACAGGCTTCACCAGCTAAAAAAAATAATACCTCGACTCAACGAAAACAGCCCAATGGAAATGTGATATTTGTTACAAATTTCAGTTACTGTTACAATATAACTGACAGGTTTTATAAAAGTTTAACATTAAATGCTTTGTTCGCTTTTTGCTCCAGTTATCCAATAAATAAGCACAGAGTCAAAATTCTACTCGAGGCAATGAAGCATCGTCTTCGAATTTTTATATTAAGATGAAATTCTTTTTTATTGCCGCATTTCTTCATACACACTTAATTGTTCTCGGTTAACAGCAACAAAAAAAATAAATAAATAAACAGAAAGAAAGAAAGAAAGAAAGAAAGAAAGAAAGAAAGCGAATATTCTTTCCACAAATACTTTTATTATATATTAACTTACATTTCCTTACATTTTCTAGCGGAGTGGTTACTGTGGATGTTCCGTTGAGGCTTCTGAAAATTAACCAATGTCCTCAGCCCTTTTATATTGCGAATGCCTTCAAGAACACTGCCCGGTGTCCAGAAACGAGTAATGTAAGTTAAAACATTTTTTTTTCTGTCAAAGTTAGATTTGTCCGGAAAACGGTTATATAAAAGAGTGCCCAATACACAATATAAAAAAGAAGAAAAACCGAATGTGTGATTCTATTAAGTATTAAAGTCAATGAATAATATGTTACCATGGTTTCCACTAATAAGTTTTCTTCAGACAGTAGAAGTTACTTGTATTTCCCGAACGATTTGTTTATTTATTTGAACATTCTCAACAGGAATTACGGTTGAAGAGGAGGAGCGAAGCAAGCGTATCTATCTATATCTCTGAAATGAGGTATTATGATTATTTACATTATTCGGACTGTTGTCCTCATCTACATTTATAAAGGTGTTGGTTAGATCCAGTGACTAGACCCAAAGAGTTGTGAGTTCAATACCAGGCTACAGCAGTCGTGAATCAAAAATCCTTGGAGAGTCGAATTAAATGGAAATAACCGAGATATCCGGAAGAGGCATGGCACGTGGAACTAGAACAATCTACCTCGGTGGATGAAATAAAGGGTCGGTTTGAAATTCCAGTCGCATGAAGAATGCCTAAGCGTACAACGGCTGAAACGCTGTGAATATGGCAATGAAGATGACGATAACAGTCCGAATAATGTAAATAAAGCAAGAGTAGTTGGAATGTAAGGGAAATAATATTAATAATAAAATTAATATTAAAAAGACATTAAATATCAGAAGGAGGGGAAATTAATATTAATAATAACTAACATTTTTTTTAAACTAAGGAAAGAAGTAGTGGTAGGGAGTAAATAAAGGAGGAGGCAGGAGAAAGATATATTCATAATAATATAATAATAATATAATATATATTATTAATAATAATATAATGAGGGGAGGGGAAAATCAATATTGAAGGAAATGTTAGTTAAACAATGGTAGATGGAATGTAAGGGGGAAAAGTGGGGAAAATTTAATAATAAGGGGAGAGGCAAATTAAGAGTGTAAGGAATTTATGAAGGTGTTGAGGAAGAGAAATGTTAACAATAAGGGGAGGGGTAACTCAAAGTAAAGGAAATATAAGGGAGGAGGAGTAAAAATATTAAATTTCCAGAGCCAGCACTGTTGATCCTATTTAATATGTAAAGGCCCATCAATTCAGAAACCTCAATCCCATCTACGAACCTTGCTTGGAGGTTATTTCGACAAAATCCTCTTCAAGGTTCAATGCTTCAAGTATCCCTTGTTTATTGAGGACTACAAAACGGCAGCATCTCCACATATATGAAACCCAACAAGATATTGAAATACGTGAATGCTGGATCCAACCACACTAAAGCTGTAATCAAACATCCCTAAAAGAAATAGAATCCAGAATTTCAAGGAATTTCTCATGCAAGAATATTTTTGAGGAAAACAAGAAGGTATACGAAAGAGAGTTAATAGAAGGCGGAGGGCATAAGACTAAACTTGAATTCAAACCCCATAAACATCAACTAATGGGGCGCACCAAAACGCAAAGAAATATCATTTGGTTTAAACACCCTCCTTTAATTTGGAAATAAAGTCAAACATAGGGAATAGGTTTTTTAAGCTTCTTGATAAGCTCTTCGCCAAAAAATCCGAATTGCATAAAATCTTCAATAGTAACACCGTGTAAATAAGCTATATTCGTACCAGCAATTCGGAAGCTACCATAAAAAAACAGAACGCCAGGAATTTCAAAGAGAGTTGTCTCTCGAATCGCCAGACCAGTCGTACATGTGTCTCCGACTATCTCTTCTCAATGCGGTAAGCTATCTCTTCTTCCTTTACCGCTCTCCATCCTCTCAAGACTGTGGGATACTCGATGTCATTTCTGACAGCATAGACAAGGCTCTCTCCCTCCACCCGTTTGCTCACATATTTGTGTTTGGCGACTTTAACGCCCATCATACCTTGTGGCTTAAGAATGCTACTACTGACCACGCAGGCATTCAAACGCTCAATTTTTCAGTCTCTCAATCCCTCACGCAGATAGTTAACTTCCCCACTCGTTTTGCCTTCAACCGGGAAGGTAACGCCTCTCTTCTTGATCTGTGTTTTACCTCCATCCCCGAGTCCTGTAGCGCCACGCAACTCTGCCCTCTTGGTAACTCTGATCATGCGGTAGTATCTGTTAACATCTCCTTCAACTCCACCCCCTGCAAAGAACCTCCTACCACTAGAACTTCGTTCTACTATCAACGAGCTGACTGGGACGCGTTCCGTGATTTCCTCCGCGATGGATGTTGTCTTTACGCTCCCCGTCCAAGAATGAGCTTCTGAGGTCTCATCCTGGGTTAAAGCTGGAATCGACGCTTTCATCCCCTCAAGGAAATATAGGGTCAAGTCGCGATCCTCCCCCTGGTTCTCCATCGCCCATAGGAACCACTTCTTTCACCTCTTTCGTAGCGACATGTCTGACTGCAATAGACGTCTCTTTGCCTCCGCCCGTAACGAGTGTAAGCGTGTCCTCAACGATGCTAAGTCATACGGATGAAGGAGCGTATTGCATCTCGCAAATTTGGTACCAAAGATTATTGGCGTCTCTGCAAGAGCGTACTGAACAATTGCAAACCCTCTAAACCTCCTATGTTCAACCAGTTCGAAGTCCTGACCTCCTCTGCCGACAAGGCTGAATGTTTTGCTCGGAAATTTTAATTCAACTCAACGCTCGACTCTTCCGGTGTACCAATACCCTACTTCCCTCTTAGAACCAAGGCCCTATTGAGTGGGTTACACATAACCCCGTCTTTGGTATTGGGCATTATCTCCAATTTAGACCCCAACAAGGCTAGTGGTGGAGATGGGATACCAGACATTGTCTTGAAGAAATGCACGCCTGAACTGGTGCCCGCCCTCTCTAAACTATATAACTACTACCTCAAGGAAACTTGTTTTCCTGACTGCTGGAAGTCCTCTTCGATTGTTCCTGTCTTCAAGAACTCTGGCGACCCCTCTGACCCATCTAACTACCGTCCTATCAGTCTCCTACCCCTCTTCAGCAAAGTCTTCGAAGCCCTAATCAATACCACCTCACATCCCATGATCTGCTCTCAGACAAGCAATATGGCTTCCGCTTTGCCCGATCTACAGCTGATGTGCTTACGGCCATCACTGAAACTGTCTACCAAGCTCTTCAAAATAACGGGGAAGCTCGTGCCGTGGCCCTAGACATCTCCAAAGCGTTTGATAGGGTTTGGCATGCCGGCCTTCTTCGCAAGCTCCACGGTTATGGCATTACGGGTCGATTATTTGACCTAATACAATCATTCCTGTCAAACCGTGAATTGAAGGTCGTTCTCAACGGATTCTACTCCAGTTCCTATCCCACGAACGCAGGTGTTCCTCAAGGCTCCATCCTAGGCCCCACTCTATTCCTTATCTACATAAATGACCTTCCTGACGTCATAAATTCCCAAGTTGGCATCTACGCGGATGACACCATTAATTTGTTCCTGCCTCAAAAACAAATCTAGTCTCACTGACAAAACTAACCTGGCCACGCGTCTCGAAAAGGACCTCCAATCGGTTGTGAACTGGGGCAGGAATTGGCTGGTCAACTTTAATACTTCAAAAACAAAACTGCTCTCTATTAATCACCACAGAGATCCTCCCCTGCCCTCCATTAGAATGTCTGACGCTCAACTTCTCGAGAGCACCTCTCTGCGGCTGCTCGGTCTCACGTTGACTGCTTACCTGAGATGGAACAAATACATTGAGTCAATTGCTTCGTCCACCGCAAGGAAAGTTGGCTCTCTGTGCCGCGCCAGGAAATTTTTCTCCCCGGAATCGATCCTCCAGATCTACAAATCAACAATTCGTCCTTGCATGGAGTATTGCTGCCATATATGGTCTGGAGCCCCTTTTGTTTGCCTCGGGGTTCTTGATAGGCTCCAGAGGCGGATATGCAATATAATTGGCCCTGCTCTGGCATCTCATCTACAGTCACTTTCTCACAGACGTGCCGTCGCCTCTCTCTGTCTGTTTTACAAATACTTTCATGGCAATTGCTCCGAGGAGCTGCATTCGCTGGTTCCCAGACTTCATGAGTTCAAGCGCCCTATGAGGCTGGCATCCCGCTCTCACCCATTGAGTGTCGAAACTCCTAAATGTAGCCGTCTCTTCTACTCCAATAGCTTCATATCTCGCACCTATCGCCTGTGGAACTCCCTTCCCTATTCCAGTTTCCCTGAGAGCTATAATCTCCAACTATTCAAATGTAATGTCAATCGACATCTCCAGTTGCCTTGATCTATCCATTACCCTTCTCCTCATCCTTTCTTCTATCACACCTATCTGATCTTGCTCCAAATTTTCTGTAACCCCTTGCGTCCTAGTGGCTTCCCGCCTTGCTTGGGGTGAAAAAAAAACGATATAAACAACAAAATGTGCCACTGTAAGGATATAAACAAATGTTCAATGGAAGGAGCTTGTAAAACAGAAGGATTGGTCTACAAAGTAGTATGGTGAAAGTAAAGTATATGTGGGGTGTACTGAGAGTAGTTTAAAAAAAAGAACGTTCAACCGTCAGTCATCATTCAAACTGGAAAAATATTGAAACTGCACAAAACTAGCCAGTCATGTGTGGAAAATGAAAGAAAAAAATGGAAGCTCATTTGTGCACTGAAGCATTTTAAGAAAAGCCAAACCTTACAACATTGATAAAATTATATTTAGTTTGTGCCAGGATGAGAAACTTGCAATCATGTTGTATCCAGGCCAAAGTAAGCTGTTAAATGAGAGGTCTGAAATGATGTCAGACTGTAAGCACCATGAAAATACATTTTGAGTTCATCCAACACGGATGAAAGTACATGTATTTCTTCATCCCCCTCCCTTCCATTCCCTATACAGAGCAAGAATTTGATGTTGTTCTTGTTAAAGAGTTTTGTTTTTTCAGTAAGGAGATATGGTTGAAATGCTTGTATGTTAACCTGAGGAAAATTCTACCTATGTTGGCCAAAACGGCACTACTGAAAAATGTTCGTGAACTGGCCTCCGATTTAAAGGCAGTTGTAAATCATGTGGAAACTCCAGTAGAATTATATGAAGACAGAAGTCATGTGGGGCCATTCAAATCAGGGCAGGAATTTGACATAAACAAATGGATAATTAGAAAAAAGAAATTAAGTGTTTAAATGTTAACCTCGATTTGAAAGACAACAGACTGCTTCTTGGTAAAAATAAATGTTCATGAACTGGCCTACGATTTAAAAGCAGTTGTAAATTATGTGGAATCTCCAGTAGAATTATATGAAGACAGTGTATAATCCCCTAAACACAAAGATCCTACTTGTAAGTACACATTTTCCACAGAGGGAGCTTTAGTTGTAGTTGCGTATGAAGATATGTTTTTTTATTTGACAGGTAATTAAAGTAGATAACGACAAAAAGGCTGTCATACAGGTAGCAGAGATATATTCAAATGGCCACTAATTGATGACATTGCTACAAAAGAATCAAAAAATGTTCATGAACTGACTAAAGATTTAAAAGCAGTTGTAAATCGTGTGGAATCTCCAGTAGAATTATATGAAGACAGTGTAGTATCCCTTAAACGCAAAGATCTTACTTGTAAGTACACATTTTCGAGAGAGCTTTAGTTACTGTGACATATGCAAATATGTTTTTATTGGACAGGTAATTGAAGCAGATGACTAAAAACAGGCTGTCATACAGTTCTTCAGGAAGATATCAGAGATATATTCAAATGGCCACGAGTTGATGACATTGCTACAATTGAATGAAAATTTGTCTTTGCACATGACTTTGATGTACAGAGTAGAAGTCGGTCGAGAAGAACTTAGGTAGTGTCTGAATTATATTATTTGGAGGGATTGTATAAAGTGTATGCTAAGACTTACATTTGACTAAGAAATGGCTAAGTCTAGCTCAAGTGTAAAATTGAAAAAATCTGCTAAAATTAAACGGTTTGAGATATCTTGATGAAATAAAAACTGCTATGTTACTTTAATCATGTAGATTAAGAAGTTGCAATCAGATAACACCTAGCACCTGTTTGAAATTTTCATCTCTGATACCAAATATATATATATATATATATATATATATATATATATATATAAAAGAAAAAAAAGAACTGTAATATATATAATCCGGTGTTCTTATTGATATTTTTTTTATTTTTACAAAACAGTGCTCAATGTAAATTTACAGAGCATAAATATTATAAATTAACTGATTTATAATATGTTTTTCGCTACACAGCAATAACTATGTTTCAAAAACTATGAACATATTAATTTCTATAATAAATCTCTAAAAGATAGTGGCTATAAAACCCCAAAACTAACTTATATAAAAAAGGAAAATGGAAAGCATAGAAAAAACAGAAGAAGAAAAATAATTTGGTATACACACCCATACAACCAAATGGTATAGAACAAATTAGGACAAAAATTACTTGCATTAATAGTTAAGCACTTTCCTAGAAAAAGTAAACTAAGTACTATTTTCAATAAAAATACACTAAAATTAAGTTACCGCTGTACTGAAAATTTAGAAAAAATTATTAAGAAACATAATGCTAATATCTTCAATAAACACTTAAACCAAAACCAAAGAAATTTAGACAATATAAAAATAAAAAGGGATGAAGATAAACAAAAATTATGTAACTGTAGAAATCCTTATAATTGTCCTCTACAATATGTCGCACGGAATCATTAGTATACCAATGCAATATCTCATCTATTGAGAATCCCGAAAACATAAAAATCTATATAGGTTGCACAAGCCATGAGTTCAAAAAGAGGTTCAATCAACATCAAACTTCATTTAGGATAAATAAATATAGAAAGCAGACATCCCTTTCGAAATATTTCTGGCATTTAAAAGAAACCAATAAAAGACCTACAGTAAAATGGAAATTAATAAGAAAAGCTAGAATATGTAGGTCATTAAATGACCCATGTCATTTGTGCATACATGAGAAACTATATATTACTAAGTTTATAAAAAATAACAATTTACTGAATCAAAGAAATGAAATAGCTATTCTTTGCCGTCATTGTCAAAAAATTTCCCTTAGATAATAAATAAAAAAATTGGGAGTTGGTAATATACATACTTATATTTGATATGAAAAAATAATTTTAAATAATTTAAGTAATTCTATTACATTTATTTGATTTAAAAAGAAATATAGTCTATTAGTAATTAAGAGTAAAAATATTTTAAAATTGTAGTTAAATATAACGTATTCTAACCCAAACAGACCTTTTTGAAAGAAACTTTGAGTAAACAAGTACGAAAAAAATGCCGAAAAACTTTTTGTCGTTAATAATAAAAAAAAAACCCAGACGTCATGCGTTTAACAGATGTCAGAATTTGTTGAAAAATACACCCCTACCCTCCCTAAATTTAACTTCTTTCGAACGTAACTCATAATTGATTCAAAAATAGTTAATAAAAATGAACACGCTACCGCCCCTGTATAAATGATTGGATTTCTCTGTATCCTTGGAAACAGGAAATTATGAATTTATATGTGCGTTTAAAACTCAGTAAATTTAAAAATAAGTTATTCCAAAATTCGCTTGAAGATGAAACCGAACTAATGCTTTTAATTTAATTGTATAATTAAATTTGAAGTTTTTAGCTTCAGATTTTGAAACATGGTTATTACTGTGTAGCGAAAAAACTATATTTTAAATCAGTTAATTTATAATATATATATATATATATATATATATATATATATATATATATTTTATGATTTAATATATTTATCGGGAAAGTTTACTCTGTACCGGTGACGGAGCATTTATAGATATAGACAATGTGGGTAGTATAGATTTTACACATTCATGCTTCAGTGCGATAGTCATTGATTTTAAGCTCGCACTGTAGCGTGAAATGTACAGAACTGTGCAGTGTTACTTTTATGCTAACACTATATCTTTTTTTCTTTTTTTAAATGAAAAATAAAAATATGTAAATGTAGGACAGACCTGCAATTACCCCCCCCCCAAAAAAAAATAAGGGGGTAGCAAGGCTGGGCTGCCCATCTTCCGCCCTCAAACCCCCAACTTATGGCGAGTTGTGGATATCCCAGAATTTTCACTTCGTCCAAAAGGGCTGATAATAGAAACTTGTCGGTCTTAAAATGGGCGAATGCAATCACTTTTGAATGTAATGTATGTTATTTGTTCTAATTTAATTTTTTTTTTCTCTTGATTCTCTGCAATGCCTTTGCTACCTGTTACTGACTAGGGATTTTCAAACGTAGTTTAATAGAGTTAGTATTCGGACTTATACCAAGTTAAAATCTAATTATTTTTTTTTTAATACCTTGGCGCACATATGTATGTATACATGTTTGTACTGGGGCATCTGTGGGCTACAGCTCGACTCTCCAAATAAGTTATCTGAAATAAAGCTCATTCTTTGAAATAATTTATCTGGAAGTCAAACCAGGAATTGTTTTCTCTTTTCTTTTTTTTTAATAAGAGTAGATAGATTCTCCTATCGCCCTGTCCATGCACCTCCCCATTCTCTTGAACTGGAATAGAAGCTCATTCATTGTTTCCTGTTTAGGAAGGGGTCCCCGGTTCCTTTCCTTTCCTTTTCTCAGGCCTTAACAGTGGTGGAGTCATGAATTTTTTGTGATATGTGTGGATGGTGGCAACGTCTCTTCATATTGAGGGTACCGGATTGGCAGTTTTCTGGGTACTGGTAGTTAGGCGCCCGAACTCTTGCGTAGCATCTTGTGAGGCTGCTCTGATCAACCGTTGCATAATATTAGGGTTCTCGCATTGCCATTTCGCGCATGGCAGGGTGTCCCTGCAAGCACCTCTGGTGAGCAACCCCGAGGCTACACTATGTTACAATCTGCGCCTGTTTCTTTCCTGCATATATTACATTAGATGACCGACCGCCACTACTACCCTATGCCTTTCCTTACCAATATAATACATCATGACTATAAACAACCAAAGATATAAACCTAAACCAGCTCAACAAAAAACACCTAAACCCCTTAACCTTCCTTTCTCTAACATTCATGGTATTTGTACCAACTTCTGTGGTGTGGAATCATTCCTCTTCAAAAAGTCTCCAGACGTCCTAGCTCTCTGTGAATCTAATCTTAACTCTTCAATCCCTTCTTCTTCCTCTCCCCAGGAAGGATTCTAATGTCCATATTCATGTCTAGGAGTTTATGTCTATGAACATCTCCCACTGGCTAGAGAACTCTCTCTTGAATCCTCTGACCATTCTTACATGTGTCTCTGTTTCTCTCTACTTAACTTGGTCAACTATCTCTTCTTTCTCTACTGTTCCCCTTCATCTCATGAATGTTGCATGCTAGATATTATTTCTGATAATATAGACAAGTCCATCTCCCTATATACATTTGCAAATATATTCATTTTTAGTGATTATAATGAACACCATACCAGGTGTCTTAAACACTCTTAACCTTCCTTTCTCTAATATTCGTCGTATTCGTACCAACTTCTGCAGTGTGGAATCGTTCCTCTTCGAAAAGGCATCCTAGCTCTCTGCGAAACTAATCTTAACTCTTTTGATTTCTCTTTTCCTAGCTACCTTCCTCTCCTTAGAAAGGACTCTAAAATTCACATGCATCGACTGGGAGTTTATGTCCGCGATCATCTCCCGCTGGCTAGGGAAGTCTCTCTTGAATTTCCAGAACATTCGTACATGTGTCTCCGTTTCTTTCTAAATTCAATCAGCTATCTCTTCTTTTCCTTCCTCTCAAGACTGTTGTGTGCTAGATAGTATTTCTGATAATATAGACAAGGCCATCTCTCTACACCCGTTTGCAAATATACTCGTGTTCGGTGACTTCAATGCCCACCATGCCAAGTTGCTTAAACACTCTGTCACTGAACTCGATGGCATCCAAACCCTTAACTTCTCAATCACTCGATCTCTCACGCAAGTGGTTGACTTTCCTACGCGTTTCCCCAGTACTCCTGACGGAAACGCTTCTCTTCTCAAACTCTTTTTTACTTCTATGACTGACTCTTGTCGTACTATGCAGCTCTGCTCTCTTGGCAACTCTGATCATGCGATTGTGTCTGTAAACATCTCCTTCCATTCCCCACCAACTAAGAACCTCCTACCAACAGAATATCTTTCTATTATCAACGTCCTGATTTCCTTTGCAACGACCCTTGGAATTAAGTTTTTAATCATCCTGTACAAAAATGCTCGTTTGAAATATCCTCCTGTGTGAAAGTCAGTATCGATGCTTTCATTCCAGTAAGAAAATATCAAGTTAAACCGCGTTCATCTCCTTGGTTCTCATCTGTCCGTTATAGCCCACAGGAAACACTTCTTCCGGGTGTACCAGAGCGACACGTCCGATTGCAATATATGTCTCTTTGTCTCTGCTCGTAACGAATGTAAGCGTGTTCTCAATAAAGCGAATTTACTGTTTTTTGATAGAATTAAACAACGTATAATTTCGGTTCTAAAGTTCTGGCGGTTCTGCAACAGAAAATCCTCAGTCCCTCCTCTATTCAATCAATTCTGGCATCTTCAGTAGATAAGGTTGAATGAATTGCTCAGATAGTCTCTTCTAACTCAACACACGATCATTTGGAGTACTCCTGATTTTCCCCTCGAGAACTGAGTGATATGCGCATAACCCTGTCAATGGTCTCGGACATCATTTCTAAATTAGACTCCCATAAAGCAAGCGGAGGTGACGGGATCCCAGACATCTTCCTAAAGAAATGTGCTCCCGAGATGGCTCTCGATCTCTCCAAACTCTACAACCTTTGCTTTCTTGCTTGCTACTTTCCAGCTTGTTGGAAGTCCGCCTCTGTAGTCTCTGTTTTTAAGAACTCTGGAGAACCTTCTGACCCCCTCTAACGATTGCCCTATTAGAACTCTTCTTTCTGCTTACTTGCTTCCCTGATAACTTCAATCTTCAAAAGTTTAGATGCAACGTCAACTGCCATCTTCTTTTGCCCTGAACACCGTTTCTCTTTTATCCTTTCCTCAATCCTCCCTATATCCAGTCTTTCCTCTCACTTTCACTCTCTAACCCCTGCGTACTAGTGTCACTCCCGTCTTGCTTGGGGTTAAATCATTACAAAATATATATATATATAGTGATTTTCCAAGCGTAGCTTAGATGTGGCACAAGGCCGAAAGTAGGGGGAACCCAGTGAGGATCGAGCTCACTACACAGTCAGTAATTGTACTAGCGAGACAAGCTTACAAACCATTACACCGCCTCGAGGAGCCTATATATATATATATATATATATATATATATATATATATATATATATATATATTTCGGCATGCGAAGTTTTTTCTGTACCTTCTTTTTATTTTTTTATTTATAGACAAGACTGAATATACAATTGAGAATGATTTTTTTTTTAATAAAAGAGGCGGAAAAACTTTGCACACGTCTTATATAAACATATATGAACTGGGAAAAATATAGATCAAATATGGATTAGAATTCGGCAGAATGATAGGATGATGAACAAATAGGAACCGTTTATAAATGTTTCGCTTTTATTAAAGCTTCATCAGAGAATTAAATATGAAGAAGAAAAGAAAAAGAAAATTCTGCTATTTTACATTTTTGTGTTTGTTTTTTCATTGGTTAAGCAAACCTCATGTGCATCTGTCAGGACAAGCAGGGTTCGTGTGTGTAATTCATATGTGTATGTGTATCATAATTCTAATTTGTTTATGCGGGATTCGGATGATAATGTATATTCGTCTCTCTCTCTCTCTCTCTCTCTCTCTCTCTCTCTCTCTCTCTGTGTGCGCGCGCGCGGGTGTATTAGGCATTTTTTAAAATCTGGTATTTTTAATTTTTGTGTTGTTTATTTTATAGATAGTGATAGAGATAGAGAGAGAGAGAGAGAGAGAGAGAGAGAGAGATGTATTGGGATCAAGTATAGAGCAAATATGGATTGGAATCCGACAGAATGATATGATAAAGAAGAAATAGGAAACGTTTATAAATCTAGTATTAAAAAATCTAGTATTAAAGCTTAATTAGAGAATGAAATTTGGATTTTCTTTTTCGCTTCCATATTTATTTCTCTGATGAAGCTTTAATAAAAGCGAAATATTTTAGATTTAAAAATGTTTCCTATTTGTTCTTCATCCTATCATAGACGTATATATATATATATATATATATGCGTGTGTGTGCGTGTGTGTGTGCATGTGTGTGTGGAGAGAGAGAGAGGGATAAGGAACAGACTTTGATGGATATATAGGATAAAGTCTAATTTTGAACATATGTTGAGTCTTCAAAAACGATTAGGATTACTCTCAATTACTTGCATGAACATCATGGTACAATAAATACTTATATATATTTAAATATTTTAGCCTTGCTGAGTAAATAATGACAGTCTTGAGGCACTGTGGATCGAACTCTCTCCACTAGCAATGGTCTGTAAGACCAGCTTGCTGACAATCAATCTCCAATAAGCGCACTTATTTACTTATTAAATTTAACTTGTCTAGCACAATCTGGGAATAATACGACACAGCGGTGTTGAAACTCAACAGTTATTACTCGCATGACTTGATAATCCACAGCACAGCGAAAGTGTATATATATATATGGCGGAAGGCGGTGAGGGTTTGCAGGCCCATTCAAACAACGATTTTATTTGTAGCGCAATACTGAAAACTGTTTCTTCATGGTGCGTGATCTAAATAACGATTCGACCGAAAAGGGAAACGACACTGCTGCCCGCCTTCCTTGAAAAGAAAGAAATCCGGTAGAAAGAGAACAAACCGACTTCTCATAGAAGTATAAAATAAGAACTGGTTTCTATTCTGTTCTATTGCAGCTGGGTTAGAGTAACGAAGCAAAAGTCCGGCAATAAAAAATATTAAAAAAAAAAACACACATACACAGAGAAGAATTAGGCCACGATAGAATGTAGACGAACTTCACAAAGTGGGACATCATAATTGCAGAATTAAGATTTTAAAAAATTAATAACGAAAATATGAAATATAAAAGGTCTTTTTTTATTAAACCATTTCAAGAGAGAGTGCGTGTATGAGAGAAAGCGAGTGAGTTGAGTGAGTGCGTGTGATGGAGAGTGAGTGAGTTTGTTTTTGTCAGGGAAAGAGAGGTATGGGGGAGGGAAAAAACTGGGTCGAGGAGAATCCTGGAAATATATAACCAGTTTGAATATCTCCAAAACCAGTCGCCCAGCTTTTGTTTTAACTTTAAAGGGAAAATTATCGTGCAGGAATGAACAGATAATCATCCTTAGGGTTACTCGGATGGTATTTGACGTCAGTTATTGAGCTTGCACACTGTGTTAATGTCGCATTCACATTGACAATGGGTTTTCTCAGAATTCATGTCTCATGCTGGGATTTTGGCGAAACTTTGCCTTGTCTATATGTATCAACCCCAACAACCTGATTTGTCTCTTTGTGACTTTTACCTTTTTCTAAGGCTTAAATGACCGCAGAAAGTGTGAGAAGATTTCAAAGCGTGAACGAGATTAAGGAGAAGAGTAGGATACAACTGAGGATGATCCCCAAAGAGGATAATGAAGATAGTTTTTACGTATAAGGACCGTAGAGATATCAGGGTTTACAGCCAACCTAAAAAACAAGGAAATCGGAGGATTATCAGAGAATCAAAAGTAGTTATGTCTTTAAAAGAAAACCCTAAGAATTATCAAGGAATTTTGGTTATAAGCCAGGAAAATCATGAAATTTTCTAATACAACGTGACATGAATCGAATTACATATTTATTATATGCTTTTGTAGATTGAAAATTGTTTGAAAACAGTTGCTAAATGTTATATTTGTTTCCTAGAATTTATTTAAAATATCTACGTCCTTCAATCCTAAATAGATGGATTGAATTCTTAAAATTGAATTTGCTTCATGGTTCATGCCTGTGAAAGACGAACTTGGTAAGACTATATGCTGCTTTAACTAAAAGACAATTTTCTTGAGTAATATAGGAATAGGAACATAGTCACATGGCCAGTAAAAAAACGTAGAAAATATAAGACTTTTATTGGTACACATTGTTATTTAAGGCATGCTCATCAAAAACTAAGTTCTCATCTGACAATTAATACAACGAATGCAATATAGAGATTATATATGATGGAAAAGTTTACATTCTAAAATGTGTGTTCTTTCGTCCATTCATTTTTTTAGCTGTGCGCAGGCAAGGCTATTGTGTGTCTGTCTTTCTGTCTCTCTGTTACGCAATGTTTCCAAATCAAGAAATTTCAGCAGAATCTTTCAAGGAAATTAAGGAATTATTAACGAATTTTATTCAATTATTAGGCTGGGGACCCTGGATATATATGCGTGATCCCAAGGTAAATACTTTGATAAAAACTAAGGTGTCATTGCCCTAAGTAGGCTATTTTTTTTATTATGGCTAAATGCTTTCCGAATAAACAGTGTATATATATATATATATATATATATATATATATGAAGAAAAATATACTGAAAAAAACAAACAAAAATCCTAATATGCGATTATGCTGTTTTAATGTTTAATGTCAACGTTTTTTCAGTATATTTTTCTTCATACTGTCGGATCTATATATATTTGCTTATATATATATATATATATATATATATATATATATATATATATATATATATATATATATATATATAATTTTAATAATTCCAGAAACAGGAAAAGGAAAGTCATGTGGTTCAACCCACCCTTTTGCAGGCTTTCCAGCATAGGCCGTTTCTTCCTGAAATTAATAAATAAGCATTTTAACGATAAGAATCCATTAACAAAAAAAAAAATAATAGGAAAGCACATAAAATCAATTACTCTTGTGTTAACAATGTAGAGAAGATCATCTCAGCCCACAATAATAAACTCGTTAATACGTTTATGTCTCTATGAGAAAATATTTATAATTAAATACAAAAACCAGGAAAAGTTACTGAATCTTAGGAGTGAACTAATATCCAAATGCAGGCACAAACATCGCCTTAAAATATAGAAGAACCACTTCCTCTGGATTATATAAGATCAGATATGACATGACATATATTAATGTTTTCAAATTTGTATCTTCATTGGATGTGATGCTATTGCATAATTATATTTACTTTGAAGGTTAAGGTCTATATAATCGTGTTTATTGTACTCTGAAGGTTAAGGTTGTGGTGTATATATGTGTTTCGATATGTATATTTTTTGAGTGTGTTTATATATATATATATATATATGTGTGTGTGTGTGTGTGTGTGTGTGTGTGTGTGTGTGTGATGGATATGTGTGCGTATAGATATATCTTTTTTCGTATATAAATGTACCTGTGGTTATATGATATGTAAATTTGAGCACCTGTGTAAGTGAATAATGGACGGGGGTGGTATATACCAGTAGTTATTCACTTGTTGTGAGTGCGAAAGAATATATACATGTATAAATGTATATAGATATGTTTGTATACATGTATATGTATATATGCATAATTTTTGCGTAAGTGTGTTTATATGCATGTGTATATGTATTAGTACATGTATATGTGTTTATGTGTATATATGTATATGTATGTATATGGTTATGAATTTGTGGGTTTACGTATAAATGTGTATATGGAATTGTATATGTGTGTGTATATATGTATATGTGCATATATGCAAATTATAGAGTGTGGTTCTATGTGTCGGTATCTTTGTAATATTATGCTTGCATATTAGATTATAAGTGGAATTTAAGACACATGAAATGATTCTATTCGTTAATATATATGTGTATATATGGATGTATTGAAGTGCAAAATTTGTATGGGCATAAGATTGTTTTTAATATGTAATATATACATATTATGGTATTATATGTATATATATGAATATAGGTTATATATATATATATATATATATATATATATATATATATATATATAATAAAAAGAAAGAACAGTAAGATATATAATCCGGTGTTCTTATTGATATTTTTTTATCTTTACAAAACAGTGTTCTATGTAAATTTACAGAGCATAAATATTATAAATTAACTGATTTAAAATATGGTTTCTTCGCTACACAGTAATGACCATGGTTTAAAAACCGAAGCTAAAAACTTCAAATTTGATAATATAATTAAATTAAAAGCATTGGTTCCGTTTCATTTTCAAGCAAATTTTGGAATAACTTATTTTTAAATTTACTGAGTTTTAAACGCACATATAAATTTCCTGTTTCCAAGGATACAGAGGAATCCAATCATTTAGACAGGGACGATAGCGTGCTCATTTTTATTAACTATTGTTGTATCAATTATGAGTTACGTTCGAAAAAAAGGTTAAGTTTAGGGAGGGTAGGGATACATTTTTCAACGAATTCTGACATCCGTTAAACGCATGTCGTCTGGGTTTGTTTTTTATTTTATTTTTAACGCCAAAAGAACTAATGTTTTTAATTTAATTATATAATTAAAAATCTTTTCAATGTTTGTTTTAATTAATCAATTAAATACTTAAAATTTTTACTTTTTTCTTGATAAACTACATTTTTTATTAAATGTAAATGTTTCGCAAATATATTTTGATTAAAGTAACAGTATTTTATATATTTTTTAACCCTTTTGTATCTGTTCTTAAGATTTTGACCAGGGGTGTATAACTATATGATTGGGTTAGGTGTAGATGGTTTTGATCTGTTTATTTTGTATTTATATATGAGTATGTGTAGATATACAGATATACATATATAGTTCTTATATGTTGAGAGTGGTTAAATATATGTTCAATACTTATTGAACTTAAATCTGTGAACTTTTAACTTTAGTAGAGATATATTAGATAATTCTGATCCGATTAACTTCATTTTTTTTAAATAAAAATCTTTTTTTTTTAAATCTCTTCATATCCCGTTAAACTTTAATAAGTTTATTTAAATTATAAAAGGTTTGGGATTATTGCGTATTTTATAGACTGTATATAATATATCTAATTGTTTCTTTACATAAATGGATTTTATCTACAGATATTTTCTTCTTTCATAGCATTTTTATTTTTTTTATTATTTTTTATTATTTATTTATGGAGAATGTCATGCATAATTATATTTTAAAACACACACACACACATATATATATATATATATATATATATATATATATATTCTTATACTATTATTATTTTTAATATAAATTATAACAGGGTTTTTAAGTTGAATACATATGTGTCAAAATCTTAACAGAGGAGGGATCCAGACAGATTTTCGAATTTAAACTTAAAATCTTTTTCAAATGTATTCTCAATTGCAAATTTAATATAACGATTTTTATCTACAATCCGGATGTCATTTTAGATCACCACGTGTGTTAATACAACTGAGAGAGTTTTCATTTTTCCCCTTCCTACACGATGATAACTTAATATCTTTCTTTCCCCTACTCCCTATATGAAAGCACTATTCTTAATTTTTAAATCTAAAGTTAATATTTCCATCTTCATTTGGTTTACAGGTCTGAGGATTTGAAGCCATATTTTATCGGCTTCAATGAAATAAAATATCACCCATGGCTTTTTAAGTGTTTGTTTGTCACTATATATATATATACATATATATATATATTCATTTAACTGTAATTGATAACTACTGGATATAGAAAATCTTATTAAAGAAAATATGCCTCTAGAAAAAAAACAGGATGTAGGAATGACTTTCCTGTTTTTTTTATTATTTTTGTTTTGTTTGTTTTATTTAAATTTTTATAAGGAGGAGTCCTATCGAGTATCATATTTTCTTTCATAAGACTTTCGAGCTCTCATCTGGTAGGTATTATTTTCAGTTTAAAAGAAAATAGGGATGTCTACTCAAACACGTATATCCACTAAATGTAACTATTATATTGATTAATGAACAGTTACAGTAGCATCTGAGGAACGATGTTTTTCGTAAATCTTACAGTAACTCCAAAGACCTCATAAAAACTGGGATTTTAAACGTTTTAAAGGCTTTTAAAGACACCTTTAAGCATCTCTCTCTCTCTCTCTCTCTCTCTCTCTCTTTCTCTTTCTCTCTCTCTTTCTCTCTCTCTCTTTCTCTCTCTCTTTCTCTCTCTCTCTCTCTCTCTTTTTTTCTACATATATATCACCTACAAATATGTATAAATTTATTATTACATGTCAAGATGTGCAAAATTTTTCAATAAGAATGCTCAACAGATATGTAGAGCAATGGATATTATTAATGAATAAAAGGTCAACAATACTTATCTATGATCGCCTAAAGGTTTCCCAATGCGCACGTATTTAATAAGGCGTTTATAAAAATATATGCTATGTCACTAATACAATTATTCTTATCTCACCCTGAGGAGTGTTAACATCGCGAAACTTATAGCCGGTCATTGATAAGTATCGTGAACTCTTTATAGATAGATAGATAGATAGATAGATAGATAGATAGATAACATGAATATTGGTTGATTGAATGATTCGTTTTCTACGGCTTGTCAACTCTCTGAAAGTTATTTAAAGCCAGAAAATATTTTTAGATTGTAACAATTTTTTAAGATAATAATGATTTAGTGATACAATTCTTACTAATTAGCTCATAGCTGGAGGGAGTGTTGGATTCATGTCTTTACCAAGGGTATTTGCGCATATATAACGAACCCTTCTAAAATTGGAATTTGGCTCATCGATTAATAATTCCTAGCTATTATCCATGACACTTCGCGCACACCCAAGTTTACAGCACCTGTTATTCCCAAGCGGTCACCCATCTAGGTACTGACCAGGCTCGACGTTGCTTAAATGGTGATCGTACGGGAAATGCTATTTCATATAAACATACAAGTGCATGCGTGCTTGTTTGTCCCCGCATATATTCTTAACTCGACCTTTAATTATTTTTTCTCTTTTTTAGTGTAAATTGTTACACGAGTTTGGATTTAGTCTTGGGGGTTATAAATGCACCTGTCGACAAGGAACCGAATACAAGATAATCGACGGCAAATATTGGCTTGAAGGAGTCCTCTTGGAGGTGGAATATCTCAAGAAGAAACGCGGTATGGCTAACAGGTAAGAAAGAATTTCTTAATTCCTCGCGCCGACACATAGTAGACTCCGTTGAAAAGAATCAGCGATGCGCTAATACTTATACTCTTCTGGTAATCATGACGCACTTATGTTGTGCTTGATATCATCTGCCAATTTTTTCTTCAAAACTTTGTTGACTCAAAATGAACAAATGAGTTTTCTCACCAATTTTTCCATTGAATTCATCATAGAATAATTTGGGTTCATCCTGAACAAGTTGTTCTGATATAACTGTATGCAACGTTCATCGTATCGCTTTATTGTCACTCTACCTGATGTAATCTTTGTTTTAATTCCTTTTTAGACTCCTGCTCGTATTTGTGATCCATTCGCATTTTGGTCTTATGTTTCCACGCCTGATCTCCTCTGTTTTACTTAAGTTCTTTTCCCAGTTTAGTATGATATTATTTTTATTTCTTTTGATTTCTGGTGTGTACACATTTCTTTTCCACTGAGCAATTAAAAAAGGGGCAGCAACACGCATATTTTACAAGGATAATGCCCTTCGTAAGCCGTACATGTTAGAGCAATATTTTGTATTTCTTTAAGGTATGGGCTTCCAGGAATACCTTCAATGTGTCTACTGGAATCTTTTCCAACCTGAGGGCTCCAGCTATAACAGGGATTGTTGATGTTCCCATGTGTCACATTTTTAAGATTTCGATTTCATGGTCCTTGTATTTCGATAGCTATTTGAAGATCTTCAAAGATACATTGCAGTTTGAAGAGACTGCCATATCAATAAGGAGGCTTTTTTCTTTTCTTTTTTTTGCGGCCTCTAACAACAATGTCTGGCCGATTAGCTTTGGTTGTTCTGTTTGTATGTATTGTGTAGTCCCATAAAATTGTTACAGGTAATATCTCCGTAACCGGGTTTGGTTGGTGTTCATACCAATTTCTTTTAGTTTCATTCCCGTAGAAATTACAGATTTTCCAGTGCAAATATTGGCCCACTCTGTCATGCCGGGTTTTATATTTAGTAGGTATCAATACCTTGCAACCTGATACAAGATGATCAATTGTTTCTGGATATTCAACACAGGGCTAACACACTATTTTAGTATGTGTGCTTGATAATTTCTGATTAACAAGCATTGGCCATGTGCAGCAAGGATAAAACCTTCGGTTCAGCTTTTAACCCTGCACTATGTAGCCACTGATGGGTACGGGTTTGTATACATCAGCTTGTTCGGTACGAGCAGGGTATTGGCCGTAAAGCTGTTTATCTTGTCATCATTTCTGTATCTGGTCGGTTGCATTTGCCTTTGCTTTCTTTTTTATTTTGCAGCTTCAGTCGGTCTATTGGGCTTTACTTGTATTTCTACACCCATTTGAAACACCATTTTGAAGGTTGTTGGCTTCTTTTATTACGGAATTAATTCACTTACTACTTTCATGTTCTTTGACACATATCATCATCCAGTCTTCTGTAGTTCCCAGATATCTTTGAAGGCCAATTGTTGTACCTTTGTAAGACAGTTCTAATTGAACTAATACCTCTGCCTCCTTCGGATCTGGGCACATACAGACGATCAACATGGGATGATGCGTAAGGTAGGAAGTGAGATTTCTCGTTTTGGCGTCCATTCGCTTAATGTCAGCGATGGTAAGTTAAGGATGTTAAAACTGTATTGCACCACAGGATAGCCAAGGTGTTTATGGCTGATAATCTGGGTTTTTTTTTTTGTTGTTTTTTAATTCAGCTCGGTATTTAGTACCAGACGCACACACCTGTAGTACTCTTTTTTCACTTTCTCCTTCATTTGGTTATGCTGTATACCATTTCCTTCGCTAATTCCTAGGTACTTATAGGCTTCATCTTGTTCCAGTTCTCTAATCTTTGTAACAAAATCTAAATCTATTGAATATATTTCTGTAATTCTCCCTTTCTTGAATGTTACTTTTGCATATTTATCTAATCCGAAATCCATACCTATGTCGTCACTGAAACATTTTACAATATTGAGGAGACCCTTCAATTCATTGTCGTCTTTGGCAAAGAGTTTGAGATCATCCATGCAGAGTAGGTGACTGAATACATTCTTGTTTAGTTTGTAGCCATAGCCACTGTTGTTTAGTTCATGCATAAGGGGGATTAAGGACAAACAAGACAGAAGGGGTGACAGGGAGTCTCCTTGAAAGATTCCAAATTATTATTATTATTCCTTTTATTTTTTTTTTGTGTACACATTTCTTTCGGATCCCAACCTGAGACTTAAGATCTAAAATAGCACCATGACATTTTCCAGTAGTCATTTGAAAAGAAAAACTAAGATCACACACAATGTACATAGACAAAACTCTTCATAATGTGTAAGCTGTACCAAGAATCCTTTCGATGAGTCTATTTGAAGCTTTCCCATTAATCCGGGGGTTACAACTATAATTGGAATTATTGATGTCCTCATGTCCCACAATTTTAGATTTCCACATCAAGGTCCTTGTATTTTGATAGTTTTTTTTTTTAAGGTTTTCAAAGATACATTACAATCTGCAGGAACTGCCATGTCAATCAGAAAGCACATTCTGTTCTTTTGGTCTTTGATCACAATGTCTGGAGTGTAATGTAATATCCCGTAAAAGTGTTATATGTCCTATGTCTTTAACTAGACCAGGGGGGGGGATATTCATACCAGTTTCTTGCAGCCCCCCACCCATGTAAACGTTGCATATTTTCCAGTGCAAATATTGGTCCAATCTATCATGCTGAGTTTTATATTTAGTGCTTGCTAACACAGTGCAACCTGATACAAGATGGTCAATTATTTCCTGATTTTTATCAAAGATAAATTTATTCATTATTATTATTAATAGTAGTAGTAGTTCTAAAATCCTTCGGCTTCATTTCATTTTAATTTTTTTGCAGGTTCGACACTCTTCGATGCCGTATTTCAGCTGCTCCACCATCTTCAAAGTACAGCTTCTTCGTCGTCGCCATTTTACTTCTTGTCGCAGTTTGATGTAATGGCTGGGATAGTTGCGTATTGGTCATCGGCTCGTGTCTGTTAAAGCGTTAATTTTCAAGTCGGGAAGAAAATCTCTCGGAAAAGAGGCGCAACAAATTTTTACTTAATCTGGCTGCTTGCTGGACTGAATTAAATCTAATAAATATTTAATCGCTATTTCATGTTAGAATTAAAATTTATCTTTTTACATTTTATTTTAGTAACCTCATTTTAAAGCATTTTTTTCAGACATTCAGGTTAGCGAAATGGTTTAAAAAACATTTTTTTGCCCATGTTTATCACTTGACTTTCATAGAATGATAACCTGGGAATTGTAACAGAATGCACCTGAAATAAAATGAAGTCCAATCAAAATACATTATGATAATACTTCAGCTAAGAAATTCGTAGACTATTAGATCGAATACTTCGAGTACAAATATTCAAACAAAATGGCAGAGTAGTAGCAATCGGGGAATTATCACTATCTGGCTTCTTGGAACAAGCCTAAAATGTAACCTAATCTACAACGTTACTGTCACGGAATGTCAGGCTCCCAAAGGTAATGAATGCGAGCGAAAATTTCACTTGATGTTTATTCTTTATTTGCAAAATAAAACAACAAAAATAAGATAAAAAAGGAATTTTCAATGATTAAGAATAAAGATAATGCTTTATTCTGGAAATTCGAATACTGTGAAAGTCTCCGATCGCTAATACGCAAACATATTGTTTGTTTAAGGATCTGGGAGAAATAAGATGAAGAACTAGTTTTCTAGATTATTATTATTAATAATAATAATTAAAATGTTGTTTGAATTACAAGTCAAAACCACGTAATAATGACCACCTTCTTCTATGTACTGTGTCCCTTTAGGACGTGGGCGATCATAGCTCTCTATAACCTGTGGGTCTTAGCAACATTTATCCCTCTCTCCCCCACTTTCAATTCTGTTCCGCTATCCATTTGCATAAGTTCTACAGGTCGGTGGCTTGCTGCCTTCCATTGTCCCGTTTGCCTCCCGATATGTTCCGTGTGTATCAAATTCTCTTTGCCACCCCCCCTCTCGACTGTTTCATTAAGTGATATTGCTTGCTTCAAAAAGTTGTGTCTTCAATAAGAAAGAAGTTTTCTTTTTAATGCTTACTTTTCTTTAAATTTAATTTGATTCAGATTAATATGTTTCTATCCATAATTTTATGAAATAAATAATTTTTCATAAACGGAAATTTTGTTCAAGAACAATCGACAATTATTCGATATTCTGAATAGGTTCGGATGATTTATTTTTCTTTGCGAAGATTTTAAAATTTCACTGACATCAAATACACAAATAACATTTACGTAAGTTAAGCTGTAAGATGCGCCGACCATACTTGCAGTAATAGGATATATTGCACATGTTCGGTAAATGAACCAGAACGACACATTCGTGTAAGCATGTAATTAAAATACACAAATATACGGCAGTTGTGAATAACATGTATTATTACAATCAGATAAAGATTTTTTTCTTTAATTTGTATCATCCCACGCAAGGCAATAAAGCCACTAAGATAAAATGGATTATAGAGTGTAGAAGAATTAAGAAAAAGGTAACATTAATAATGAGCGCGAAGAGGAAAGAGTAATCAGAAGGACAGTAGATAGCGATGGAGATTGCATTTAAATTTTTGCAGATTAGAGTTGGCTGGAAAGCACGGAAGTTGCACAAGAAAGAAGAGCGAGAAAAGAAACTGTTAGCATTGAATTTACGGTTAAATCTAGACAGCTCAACCTTAAATTGATGAGATCATGATGCCAGTCTAGTACTGCGCTTAAATTCAAAAAAACTTGGCACTCTAGTGAAGTGCTCATCCGAACAATTGCCATGAAAGTTAATCTGTTTTCAAATTTTGCTTTCATAATGTTATGGTAAATCACCCATACACTGATGGACTCTTCCAATTTACAAATAAAAGCAGGTATTGCTTTTGTCAGTAGAGTTTTTTTCCCAACTGTCAGAATTTTTCTTCGGCGGTTTTTTTTTTTTCTTGAATCCTTCTGACTATTCAGACGTGCAACAACGAAAATTCTTAAGTGCATTTTTTGTCTCTCGTCCACATACAGTCTTGTAACAGTCTTTCGTTTGTTGTATTCTTTTTGCTTTTGTGTACATCATATGTGCTGGGAGGGAACCCACGTCTACAATGGCGGACTCTCCCCAACAGCAGCGGGAAGCAACACCCTCGTGTGTGTCGGCATGGGCTGCTACGAAGCCAACGAAAAAGAGCCCCGAGGACTATGTAGAACTTCGGAAAAAATATGCTCCTTATACTAAGGGGAATAAAATTTTAACGATTCCCGAAGCACTTAATGCAGTCACTACCCGGACAATCTCGTTCTTAACGTCGGAAGTCGTAACAAGGCGACTCGTCGGAGTTGAAAGAAAGGCCATAGAGAAGGCTTTAAAAAGCCTTCACATACGTCCCAAAATTCTCACCGGGAGGTCTAATACCTTATGGGACATTCTTTTGAATAAAGAGGATGATGCAAAGAAACTGGCAGGCAGCGTACTGACAACAAAATCGCTAAGACTGCAAGCTGAATACATGGGCACTCGGAGAACAAAAGTTTTGTTGTTGGGAGTGCCAATGGACATCACAGAAGAGAGATTATCTTGGTCATTGTGGAAGGTCGTCGCCCCCATTGTTGGTCGTGTTGGGTGGCGGAGCACTTGTCAAAGGCATACCCCTCCAGAAAAGATGGACCAAAATTAATAACACCAGCAACACCAATACCCAACCCAGCTGCAACTAAGGAAATTGTGGAGGATGGGAAATCTGGCCAGTCTGCTAGTGACTCTGGTGTTTGGAAGGAAGTTGTGAGGAAGGGGAAAAAGTCGGTGAACCCTCCCCCTCAGCAAAACACTTCCCCCAAGAAAATAGTGAAGCAGCTGCAGCAGCCGAATGTGAAGAAGCAGCAACAGCGGAAAGAGCAGGAGAAGGAAGGCGGGCAACAGCAGATGCAGCAGCAACCCGAGCAGACACAGTCTAAACAGACTGTGGAAGGGGTACAATTAGAGATGGAAGTGGAAGTAATGCCTCCACCCCGTTCTTCCTCTCTAAAAAGAGGGAGGGAAGAAGAAGAAGAAGAATTTCGAAAAAAGCACAAGAGAGTCGGAAGAAGAAGGGCAGACAAGGCCCTGTATGAAGTCAAGTCTCGGTCCGTCCCGGTTTCGCCTGCAAGAGTCACGTCAGGCTTGGAGCTTTCCCCCGTCCCCTACTAAAGCTCTACCTTCTCTACCGGCCTCCCAAGAAAAACAAACCCATGGAGGCACCATCTTCTTCACCCACCTCTCCGAAACCTAATGGGGCAACATCTTCTCTATCCCCAAACCCTTCCCAAGAAAAGACATCGGTTGAGACACCTTCTTCACCCTCCCAAAGTACCTCAGACTAAAAAAGTAAAAAGGCAATCTAAAGGTATGGGACTAGGTAGCGTAAGCGAACGATGCGTTCCCCAAAATTAGAATGGTCAGAACTGAGTCGCACCAGCTAAAGAAATGAGCACAATATTGCACAGGGAGGGTTCCGGTTCACCTCCACCCTATATAGGACGATTTCTTTCCCAACTGATGTCGGCGCCATTATCGCGAAGAGATGAATTACGTCCGACATGACGATTGGAAGTCTGGGACAATCCGTCGGGGTCTTGACACCCATAGATTTTCGTCAAGTCTGTGATTAGGGGAACCCAACTTAAAAAATGTTTCTCAAGTTAGCCAGTTTAAATGTGAGGCGTTTGAGGGATCGAAATAAAGCTGCTCGCCTGCTTCTTGATCTCCTGTCCTTCGGCGTAGATTTAGCTGCGATCCAAGAGACAGTTTGTTTGCGAAGTTGATGTGCGTGTGCTGTCTAGCGACTTTTTTGTCTATTCAGCATACAGGAACCAACAGACCAGAGGTGTTCCGGTGCTGGTTAAACGTACCCTGGATGCGAGGGTGGACCTTGTCCACGTCGACGCGGGGGCGGTTGAACGTGGCCGATATTGCCATGAACAATAGTTCGTTTCGGGTCGTTGCGGTTTATGTGCCCACCGACCAGACGGAGCGTCGCTCGTTTTATCGGTAGTTAGGGTCGTTCCTAGTGGATTCGTCGTGTTTACTCTTAGTAGGGGACTGGAATGCCATCCTGGAACCCGATATAGACAGGGGCGGGGAGCTAATGGGAGGTCATTAGGTGATCGTAGGCTGGTTGATCTGATTGGCTAGTTCGGTCTCGTCGATATATACCGGTTCGATCATCCTAGAGAGGAGATGTGGACGTGGGCATGTAAGTGGCCGTCTACCCGGGTAGACAGCTACCTGGATAGAATGTTAGTGAAAAGTGTTGATTTAGACTTATTAGATTGTCCCATTTTCCACTGGTTAGGCTATTCGGACCATAGACTCGTCCGTGCCCGGATGGCGTTAGGTTTTAGGCCTAGAATGGCTGGACACTGTAAGTTCAATTTGTCCTTACTAGACAGGCGGGACTTCCATCAACAGCTAATTAAACTAGTGCAGCGGGAACTAGTGGGGGCGGTTATTGGGAATAGGTGGTGGGAGAGACTTATGGGTAGGATTCGGTCCTTCACTTAAAGATAGTCTGTCCCGAGCGGAGGCTGGGGAATCCCCTAGAGATAAGTCTAGCTAGGCAGGCTCGTGAGCGATCGACTAGCGAGCGCTACAAGAATCAGGTAGTTAGGCATAGGTTAAACAAGATGCCTAACGAAGCTGTGAACAAGGGCGCAGAATTGCGCAAGGAAGAGATTCGTGAGGTTAAGACCCCAGAGGAGCGTACTCTGAGGTCGACTGACAAGATGTCCGAGGCGTTTCGGCGACATTTCGAGAGCTGGTCTACCAAGGAGCCTGGTCTCAGTGGCGATGAGTTTCGCAGCTATTTGGTTGACTTTTCTCGGCTTTCGCCGACTGAAGCGGCTAACTGCGAGGGTGAGATCACGGAGAGCGAGGTGTACTTCGCATTGAAGAGGGACGGCAGTGGCAAGTCTCCAAAACTTGATGGTTTACCCTATGAATTGTACTTCAGGCTGTCGCACATCTTTGTGCCGATTCTGACAGTGGTATTCAACAACTGGTTCCGGCAGAGGTCCATCCCGACCCGATTTCCAGAGGTGTGATCACGCTGTTGAAAAAAGCAAGGATGGGGGGCGGGAATTAGATGATTACAGGCCCATAACTCTGCTAAACACAGGGTTAAGAATCTTGGCCAAGATCCTGACGGAGCGTTTGCAGTCAGTTGCCGAGAATCTGTTGGGACCCGATCAGACTTGTGCTGTGAAGGGCCGAACAATTCAGAGCAACCTGCATCTGATCCGCACAATCCTAGAGGGAGTAAAAGATGACGATGAGGCCGCGCTGATCAATTTGTATCAGTCCAAAGCATTTGATATGGTCGATCGTCAGTACATGGCTGCTGCCCTGTAGGCTGTCGAATTCGCACCCGACTTCTGCAAATGGATTAGCCTTCTGTATCGCTCTCCAGTGCTGTGGTACAGGTAAACGGAAAGCGATCGCGCGCTTTTGCGCTGTCTAGGTTGGTTCGTCAGGTTTTCCCACTGTCGCCCCTACTTTAAGCTTTGGCGTTGAAGACTCCCCTTCGCCGGCCAAGGGACAAGGCATGCAGTCCGGCCCTACGTGGAATCGCTGTCCCTGTAGGGACTCGAGCCAGGGTTTCAGCGTACGCTGATGACGTATCTACATTCGTGTCGTCCCGCAACGACATTGAAGTGGTACTGAAGGCGCTTGAACGATACAAAAAGGTTACAGGGGCCAAGATTAACCGCAATAAGTCGTCCGCCTTGCGGTTGGGTGCCTGGAAGGGGTCGATCTTCCGGGGCCCTTTGGCTGGACGTACGGTCCTGACCGCATTATTGGAGTGTGATTTGGACCCGACATCCAGCTGGGGAAAAAAATGGTCAAAAGTACAGGCAAAGGTCGGAGCGTCGGTCGGGACTTGACTCCGAAAGAGACTGCTCTTGAAGATTAGAGCTGAGGCGTGTGCCACTTACGTCTTTCGTCTTATCCTTTACCGCTTGGTTGTACTTGCTCTTTGTAAGGACCATAGGAAGGTGATCGAGCGCTTGTTGTTCACCCTCTTGTGGGGTGGTCACAAGCAGAAGGTCCGCAAAGAATGCTGTGTCCAGCGTCCGTGTCAGGGGGGGGGCTAAAATGCCTCATTTGGTAAGTCACCGACATGCCTCAAGGTTGGCTTTCCTACGCCGTGTTTTGACGGGGGATTCGATTTTGGTGGGAAGTGTTAGGGACGCTTTACCTAGCTTTACTATCACTCCTCGCATCTACTGGGCTAAGCACCGTCCGGGAGATTGTCCTCAGCGAGTGTCGAACGGCCCTGAGGGTCCACTGACCTTTCACGGCCTCGGAGGGTCTTGTATCGTGAATTAGTGGAGAGGGTCGCGAAGGATCCACTCTGTGGAAGGTTCTGCTTGTTGGCCGAGTTGCGCTCTTTCTGGTCTTGGGCGCCAGCGGAGAATTACCTCAGCAACCCTGAGTTTTCGCTTACCTGGTGATTGATTCGTAACGTTCTATCTCTCAATGACAGGATCTTTAAATGGGGCTGGACGGATTTGCCCGACTGTCATCCGTGTGACCTTGGCCTAGAAAAAAAGATTTCACACGCCTTCTATCATTGTCCTCAGGTGCAACCCTTCTGGGACTATATCGGCGAATGGACGGCTAGTATCACTCCCGATGTTCTCGTGCTCATCGATCTCGCATACGTGTGTGACAATGTGTCGCCCCCGTTTTCTGAGAAGAAACCAATGGTGTTTCTGACGTTGCTAGCCGTGGCGCGAATGGAGATCTGGACGCCTCAGATGGAAGAAATCTTGCGATATGAATGCTATTCTCATTAGGCTTTGGCCGAATTCTTTCGACATCAGCTGAAGGTGAAAATCAGAACTGATAGAAAGCGTTTGATAACGGGACAGTTTCCTATGAACCCTCTCTCTGGTTAAGTTAGACCGTTTTATGTTTTCCTAGTTAATGTGAATAAGTGTTGTTCCCAGCCTGTCTCTTTTGTTGTGATCCAAGATCCCCCCATTCTGTTTTTGGTCCTCTTTTTCATCTCGACTGGGTCAGACTTTGATTTTTTCCCATTTCGTCATTTATTTTTACCCTTCCCACTCCATTAGGGAGTGTGCTGCTTGATTCTATCTATCGGCAGAATACAGCGGCCACTCTCATTATTGTTGAGGGGTGGACGGTTCTTACTAACATCTGTTTTGTATGAATTTGTTTTTGTTTCAAATTTTGTTAGTTTTCGGGGTTCATTCCCCCCACTCATTTCATGTTTCATTAAATTTTTATATACTTTTGTATTTTTGAAATTTTATATCATGGGGTGTTTTTGTAGGGCCCACTGTGAATATGTGGTATTGTGGTATATGTAATTTTGAATGGTGACGGATAAGTTCTTTTGGTAAATGGATAAATTGTACTGAATGAATGATTCGTGATTGTGATTAACTAGGAATAGGATAGTTAGCGAAGACTAGCCTTTACCCACCTCCCCTTCGACCATGTACCACAATTATTGTATTTATGCAATAATAAATAAATTTTTGCTCGTTTGCATATTATTGTATTACCGATTTTCGTTAATATATTTGTTAACTCAAATCAACTCTTGTGTCTTTATTCTGGGCCCCAACAACTTGGCGACGAGGACCCTTGAGGACCCCAAAAGGACTACATGGAAATTGTCAATATTGGTTCTACTCAACAGGACATGACAATCCAGAATAGGAAATCGAACGGAGAAAAAAGTGTAACTTACTTACATTAAACTTTCTGAGAATTCATATCTCTTTGAGGAAAAAAAAATCACTCGTGATTGCTTGAACTGACAAGCGGGACAAATTAGTGAAAACGAAAATGCATTCTCACAAAACACGATCTGGGGCGCAATAGACAATTTGGAATTTGCTTCGGACGAGGACATAACGTTCGATTCATATTTTAGAAGGTACGAGGATTTATACGCTACAGACTGTTCGAATTGGGCAGACTAAGAAGGTTCGCCTACTACTTCAAAAACTAGGCACCATGGATCACACCAAATTTGTGAACTATATTTTATCCCGTAAAACAAGCGAATTGACATTTACCGAAGCGGTTAAACTTCTTACAGAACATTTTAGTCCTAAAACTTCACTTTTTCATAAGTGATGGAAGTGTATGAATTTAACCAGAAAGCTCGTGAACAAAAGTTGCGACGATTTTAAACTGTCAGAATTGAGTTCGAATAATTTCAAGTGTCTGATACTTGTTCAGGGACTCGTTTCATCTAAAGACGCTGAAATTAGACGTAGAGTTCTGAACAAATTGGAAAACGAGCCAAACATTACTCTCCAACAAATTGCAGAAGACTGTCAGAGATTCGTAAGCATATGCCATGATTCGAAAAATATCGAGGAATCTTGCATAGCACACATAAGAAAGTTTTGCTGAAAGACAAAACAATATAATTCTCCCTTTAAATCAAACCAGTCCAAAAAACAAACAAAACAACTTACCTCCTAACCCATGTTCCGGTTGTGGGTCACTACACTGGTATAAGGTTTGTCCTTTCCGGAATAAATAATGCCTAACTTGTAGCCGTATTCGGCACAAGAGCTCACACTGCCGAGCGAGGGAAAAAGGTTAATAGCTGCGTAAAAATCACAAAATCGGATGAACAAGATGGGTTAAACATTAGGAAATACGTGCAAGTACAAATCCTAAATAAAAATATCAAATTACATTTGGATTCTGGGACAGATTGGACAATCATAAATCTACACACTAGGTGAAAGTTGGGGAAAACAACCATGCTAAGATCTAATAAAATGGCCAGGTACTTAACAGGGAAGAAAATCATGTTTGAGGGAGAACTTATCACAAATGTAACTTTGCATGGAAGAACATTAAAACTAAAAATGTATGTATTAAAGAATACAGAAAATTTATTTGGCACCGACTGGATGCAGAAATTTAAGTTGTGAATCATGCCAATTAATTCATTTTGCCAAAAACTTGAAAACCTGACCACCGACGCAAAAATTCTAATAAAAGATTTAAAAGAAACTTTACCGGAAGTTTTTTTTCTGGTGGCCTTGTTTGGTGCAATATGACGGCAAAATTCGAGTTAAAAGATAACATCCAGCCGGTGTATAAAAAGAAAAGAAATGTGCCTTTCGCCTCTTTAAATGGCGAACTCGACAGACTAGAAAGAACTAGTGTCTTGTCGCAAATTGAATACAGTCAATGGGCTTCGCCGACCGTCTATATGAAAAAAGATGTCAAAGAAGAACCGGATCTGCACCGATTTCTCGACAGAGCTTAATTCTGTACTCAAAGACTATCTATCCTTTATCAAGCCCAGAAGAAATTTTCGCGAAACTAAGAAAATTTTTTTTCAAAAATCGACCTCAGTGACGCATAACTTCAAATACCGGTAGAGGAAGAATGATCTAAGTTGCTGTGTATCAACATCTATCGTGGTTTGTACAAGTTCCAACGTCTACATTTCGCGATCAAGGTCGCGCCGGCAATCTTCCAACAAGTAATGGACACTATACTGAGCGGTCTTGACTTCGCGGTTGCATATTTGGACGACATACTAATAAACAGCCAAAATGTAGAACAACTCAAGGAACATGTTCATGAAGTCTCCTCAAGAATTCATGGGTACGAGTTCAAATTGAAAGAATCAAAATGCGACTTCTTTATGGAGAAGATTAAATATTTGGGACACATTATCAACAAAGATGGCAGAAGACCAGACCCAGAAGGGGCTACTGCAATCAAGGATATGCCAGCTCCCGAAAACGTCTCTGTATAACAAAGTATTTTAGGATTGGCAAACTACTACCAAGTGTTTATACCTAATATGCACAACTTACGTGCTCCTCTAAACGAACTTCTGAAAAAAGACAAGGACTGAGATTGGACACTTGAATGCCAGGAAACATTCGTCAAAATAAAAGAAGTCTTGACGTTGGGCTTGTTTCCCACTCACTATAACCCAGACCTGGACATTATAGCTGCCAGCGACGCCAGTTCGTATGGCATTGGAGCATGTATTCTGCACAAGATGCCAGATGGATCTCACAAACCAGTTGCTCACGCGTCGAGAACACTTCTTCCTGCAGAGAAGAAATACTACCAAATTGAGAAGAAGTTGTTAGGGATTATTTTCGCAGTAACGAAGTTTCACACTTTACATTGCAGACGGACCATAAACCATTACTTAACATTTTTGGTTCTAAAAAAGGTCTACCTGTACATACAGCAAATAGATTATGAGACAGGGAACAATTCTTTTAAATTACAATTTTAAGGTGGAGTTCCTACAGTCTGAAAAACTCTGTCATACCGACGGACTATCCAGAATAATCCCGAAACACAGTGAACCTCTTGATGATACTGTGATTGCTTCTCCTCGAACAGAAGGAGTAATTAAAACCACATTATGCAACTCAGTAAGGGAACTCCCTGTAACTCTCGACCAAATCAAACGAGAAGCTCTAAACGATGAGTTTATTAGACAAACCAAAATCAAAATGCGTGAAAAGGACCAACAAACTTCTGATATTTTCTCTCCATGCGACGAAGTATTGCTATATAGTGGGAGAGCCGTCATTCCCACAACGCTACAAAGAAGAATTTTGAAAGAGTTCCATTTCGGCCATCCAGGAATTTCAAGGATGAAGAGCCTTATGCACAGTTATGCGTACTGGCCGAACATGGATATCGGAAACATTGTAAAATCCTGTAAAGGTTGTGCCTTGGCAGCAAAGGCACCCCCAATCAAATAAAATCCTTGGCCTAAAACGGACGAACCATGGTCGCGAATACATGTGGACTTTGCGGGCCCACTAGACAGATTCTACTATCTTATACTAGTAGATAGTTTTTCAAAATGGCCCGAAGTTCTTAGATGTAGAAAACCCACTACAGAAGTTACAATCAATTTCCTCCACGAACTGTTCGCCAGATTTGATGTAGTCGATTGTCTAGTGTCCAGTAATAGAACACAATTTACGTCCGGCGATTTTAAGGATTTTTGTGAGGCCTTCCAAGTCAATCATATTAAGATCGCCCCATATCACCCAAAGTAAAACGGCCTTCGTTGATAGGCTAAAAAGAGTCCTGAAGAAAGCTAAGGACACACCCACAGAAAAAGCCCTACAACAGTTTCTTCGGGTGTATAAAATTACGCCCAACGACAACACACCATCATCATTACCTCCAGCCGAGGTAATGTTTACGCGTAAAATCAGGTCTGTGTTCGACATGCTACTTCTCAAACAAACCCGGACGAACAAACACCACTACCAACCCGGAGTGAAAGTCTTTTTTTCCCTGGATGTTTCGGGTTTATTCAACCTTCAGCTCTCCTAAGAGAACTGCAAGAACTCCAAGACAAGTTAGGAAAGGAAAGCGAGAAAAAAAAGCGAGAATCAATTGTAAGAAGACAGAGTTTATGGCCTTTATCAATAGGGACACCCTAAGATGCGGGCTATGAATGTGAGATATAAGAATCAACAAAATACAAAAATTTAAGTATAGAAATTTAATTACAGAAATCTAGGAATGTTATAATAGACGATGGAAAATGTGACACAGAAGCCTCAAGACGCATCGGAATAGCAATAAATGGCTTCCAAAAGCTAAACAAAATATTAATAAACATGGAAATTTTGTTAAAAAAAAAGAAGAGCGTTGAACGGCTATAACTTAGTTCTTGAAAATATATTTTTAGTTGAGCACTGTTGAATGACAAGCTAATTCTAAAAACAACAGCCACCCGCGTTCATACGAAGCTCTTCAGTAAAATGAATGGAGCACTTCGGTTGGTGGGCGTTTGTTTACATTAAAACAATACACTAAATTTGGCTGACTCAATCTGTCGAGTGAATTTAGCTCAGTGGTAGAGACTCTGACACCAAATCGGTTGTTTCAACCGGAGCTTGGGGCACTCGGTTGTC
Source organism: Acanthosepion pharaonis (assembly GCA_903632075.3). Lineage (NCBI taxonomy): Eukaryota > Metazoa > Mollusca > Cephalopoda > Sepiida > Sepiidae > Acanthosepion > Acanthosepion pharaonis. Next base: position 605,478 of record CAHIKZ030001768.1, on the reverse strand, counting down.
TAGTTGCACTGAAGAACTGTGATACAGCGAAACAGTACTGTCTGCGAATAACATATATATATATATATATATATATATATATATATATATATATATATATATATATATATATATATGTATAAGTGAACATTGAAGTCAACACTCAGAGACGACAGGCTGTTTCATACTAGACGCAATCGTGCGTGTGTATTCGGAGAGAAATTGCGTATTTTGTAAGATTAAATAAAAAAAAACTGTAAAGACATAATCATGTTGAGAATGACAAAAGCCCACTGAAAAATGTATTTTTATTAAAGAATCTGGAATTAGCGAGCAAAATATTCTGATAGTGTAAAATTGACCGCTTAATGACTTTGAAAGGATTTGCTAATAAATATATAAAAGTGATACTGGAATCGAATTAAAGAGGAATTTGAAAAATGGTAAGCCGATGGGATTATGATAATACTGTCAAATGATTTGATCACATTCTGAATTTACAAGGGTTGATTGATAAGTAAAGTCTCTAATCCTATAAAATAAGTTTTAAAACAAAGAGAACGTTGAAACTAGTACCAAAATTAAATGAATTGTTTTTTTATAACTTATTTTAATACTTATTATTCATTAATAGTTTTTTTTATGAATCGTCGAACAATGTATTCTTCTTTCTGTTCATATTCACATAATGATATCATCTTTCGTCTCCAGGGGTAATACGGTAAAGGAATCTTTCTTTGTATCCACAAGTTGCCTGGTGTTGAGCGAGTAAACTAGCAGCAATGAAGGAACGTTTGAGTTTATTTCTTTTGGTCAATGCGTGTGGCACTCATGCGCCATATTTCTGGATCTGACCTATTGAGTGAAGATGACGATCGACAGTAACATGAGCCAATTCCTTAGTGCTCTGGTACGGTTCGTCTTTAATCATGATGTCATCTTCGTACACAGCCCAAATGTTTCGAGGAACGTTGGCAATTTGTGACCTTGATTAAAAGCAAAGAGAAGATGTCAAGCATTCTCATTCTTGTCTATTTGGCCTTCCATCTCAAAGGGATGTCTACACTTAAATAAAATTTCAATAACTTTGACCAACAGTTTCACATGATGACCAGAGTTGCTAAGAAGCAAAAATATGCCACGAAAGATTATTCTTCGAAATCATTCACAGAACATCAGAAAAACGAAGGAATATATGCAACAACACAATATATATGTATAGATTTATTCACATGTACATATACGTCTTTATTTAAATGATTGTAAAATATTTAATATTTTTTAATCATGAGACTAGAGAAGTTTTTGGAAAAATACTTTTCAGTCTGTTTTTCTATTTACAGGTAATATCAGTAAAATTTGTAGTTAATAAATGCACGTGGCATTTTCTGGTAAAAAATAATTTAATTCAACCCGAAGAAAGTATATGAAAATACTTCAAAACCCATTAGATCACGTTTCCAATAAGATTATATAGGAGAGATCGGTATCTTGTTTTACTTTTTATTGATATTTAATACCCGATTCCGTTTACCTATATTAAATGCAATATTTTCGACTCCGTTTACCTATATTAATTGCAATATTTTCGATCTAAAAACAACTTTATCGTTTATATATATATATATATATATATATATATATATATATATATATATATATCAGTAAACCTAAAGAGCCAGACAAACCTACCTAGGTTTCACCTACGCGGGACGTCAGGGTAAACTGGCCAGTTTACTATCTATTTGGCCATCCATCTCTACACTTAAATAAAATTTCAATAACTTTAACCAACAGTTTCACATGATGACCAGAGTTGCTAAGAAGCAAAAAATGCCACGAAAGATTATTCTTCGAAATCATTCACAGAACATCAGAAAAAAAAAACGAAGGAATATATGCAACAACACAATATATATGCATAGATTTATTCACATGTACGTGGATCGTCAGGGTAAACTGGCCAGTTTACCCTGACGCTCCGCGTAGGTGACACCTAGGTAGGTTTGTCTGGCTCTTTAGGTTTACTTAGTTTGCTTTGCTTAGCGTATTGAGCTTAGTTATTTTACTTTACTCGTGCCGGAGGTTTTTTTTCTTTGGATTCTAAACTTTCATTCTAGACGATTATTTTCGCCGGAAGTACATGTTCATAGTTCTTTTTTTTTTTTACCCTTTTTTCCCATTTTGGGGGTATTGGTCTGTTCATTTACAAGCTAAAACACCTAAGGTTTTACCGGACGAGTATAGCGGCTTATATTTATAAGATTATTAGTATTATATATATATATATATATATATAGTTTCTGAAAAAACTAGGTAATCCGTATGGGTAAACCTAAGAAGGATAAAATCCAGAGAGCTCAATGTAAATTCAGAGCAAATAATTTAAATAAAAACAGAGCACTTTAAGATTCCATGTAACAAATTATTTCACCACAGCCCTTTTAAAAGGACTGCGGATCATCAGACTTTACTTCCAAACAAAAAATGAAAAGAAAATTTACACATTTTTGACGGGCCGTATTAAACATATGTAAATTAACAAAGTGAGGAGACATGAGTGAGTTAGCAGATATTGATACATTTAAACGGTTAACTTAACGGAAGTTATATATTGATATCGAAGGGGTAGAGAAGGAAAAAACACATAAAGAGAAAAAGAGGGAAGGAAGTTAAGAGAGAAGATGTCACTAATTTTCTTTGTAAAAAAAAGCCAAGAAACAGACGCTGTTATTTTTTGCTTTACTTTGAAAGTGTTATTTTGGGGTTCATAAAAGATTATAATGTTTGATATAAATTTGAATGTCTCTAAACTGTCTACAAATAATTTAATTTGATGTTTGTTAGTGATTTAAATTTTTTTTTTAAATTTTGGTGATTTTCTATGAAATAGTCGATTAGAAAAATATTCATAGAAAGTACATTAAAAGAATAAAATTTTATTTTAAAATATATGTTTACTTCTAATAATCTTTTTTTTTAATCTCTTTAAAAAAATTTTATTATTGATTATTAAGTTGACATCTCTATCCGTTTGAATTTTGTTCATGAATTTAACTCGTGACTTTCTAGATAGGTAATCCCTTTTACTTAAATTTTAGTTAAGTTAATATGGGGTAATATTTGAAGGTAATATTAAAGATCTTGCTCTGTCATATACTGTATACACACCCATGCAAATATCACATATACACACGTTCATGTAAAGGAACGTGTGTATATATGATATATCAATATATAACTTCCGTTAAGTTAACCGTTTAAATGTGTCAATATCTGCTAACTCACTCATGTCTCCACACTTTGTTAATTTACATATGTTTAATACGGCCCGTCAAAAAATGTGTAAATTTTCTTTTCATTTTTTGTTTGGAAGTAAAGTCTGGTGATCCGCAGTCCTTTTAAAAGGGCTGTGGTGAAATAATTTATTACATGAAACCTTAAAGTGCTCTGTTTTTATTTAAATATATATATATATATATATATATATATATATATATATATATATATATATATATATGGTTGTACTGAAAAAGTTCTTCGTACAAACAAGATGAGAAAGAGCGAGAGTTATGAAACATACATGCTATTTCACATAATATTCATCCATGCAGTTCAACACACTTGGCATAGTTTCTAGAAATATCCCCCCCCCAAAAAAAAAGAAAATTGATACTTGGATATCGATATACTGCTCTGCAGCTGCTATCATCTCTGGATCATTCGAAAATTTTCCACCTTTTCGATTTCCTTTTAAGGCTTGGTTACTGGAAATGGATAGAGTAATATCTGTCGAGTAGCGTGGATATTATGTGCACTCACATCCCGAATTCTTCGAGGCGTCTGACTTGCCAAGTCCTAAGTAAAGATGCATTGTTTAGGAAAAAGAGAACGACTTCTTTCACCGTATTTTTTCAGTGTCATCTTTAATCGGCAGTTAATTAACTTTTAGAGCTTTCTGAAGATCAAAATGTCATCAAAATGCATTTAAAAAAATGTGACTACGATCTTTCCTAGTGGCTTCTAGACACGGAATCTCTTCAGTAATGGAGAACACAACTGCCACCATTGCACAAACTTATCTGATTTCTGGATCATTTTGACACTTTCTTCTTCTTCTTCTTCTTCTTCTTCTTCATCTTCTTCATCTTCTTCTTCTTCTTCTTCTTCTTCTTTGTACCGTTTCCTTTCAGGTTGTAAGTGATCATGGCTTTCCACAATTGCCTGTTCTTTGTAGCTCTTAGTAAATTTTGTCTTTTTGTCATCTTTTCTAAACCTTGTTCCGCCAAACATTTACTCACGCTCATTAGGTAGGTTATGCATTGCCTTCCACTGTCCTTCTTGCCTTCAGCCTGTCCTGTGAATATCAAATTTTCCAAGCATTCTTTCCTCATTATGTACCTTAGAAATTTCAACTGTCTCTTTGTTTTGAATTCAGAATTGTCCTTCTCATATATTGGTTACAAACTATGGCTAAAGAGTCCAGTCTGCCTTGCCATTTAACCGATAGGTATTTGTGAAAAGGTGAATCTAGACCGGAATTCAAACTCGTATCATTGATTTCTCGTTCCGAACCACTCACCATTACACGACTTGCACATCCAACCAGCTGATTGTGAAAATTCAATGTGTACAATAATAACATTTATTGTTATTTTGAGCAAAACAAAGAACGTCTGTCAGATCATAGGCGTACCTCTGCTGACAGATCTGAAGATAGAAATTCAGTAAAATAAAAACACTAGAATGTCACTCGGGAACTGTAGAGGTTGTGTGACATGCATCAAGGACGTACCTATACAATCGTATGCGATACCCCCTATTTAAATTTAATATTGCATTTATCCTAGGTACATGTAGTAGTTTACAATATCTGGGTATACATTTACTTGCCAAGTATATCAATGTCATATATAAGACGCAAAAATATGTTTGGCTAATTTGGGAAAAATAAAAAATAAGAAAACGTTTATAAAATACAGAATATATATATATATATATATGCGTGTGTGTGTGTGTGTGTGTGTGTGTGTGTGTGTGTGTGTGTGTGTGTGTGTGTGTGTGTGTGTGTGTACATGGCCGAATTATAACCTTCTGGAGCTCCTAGGCTAATACCAGATCATGAACAAGAATACATACATAGAAAAAATCAACTTACTACTCTACGATACCGACAAATACGAAAAAATAAACGAAAAAAAATAACTACTGAAACATAAAAATTTTACAAAGAAATCAGGAAACTAATTAAAAATGAAAACTCGGTATAACTCATAGAATATCACCCTAGAACACCCAAACTTTACGGTGTCCCTAAACCCCACAAAACAGATATCCCAATGGGCCCCATTATCTCAAGAATACATAGCGCGCTCATAAACTGCCGAAAGTCATAGCATCTCCATGGAACAATCAGTCCATCTCATATAAAGAACTCAGGCAGCCTAGTTGAAACACTAAGGGAAATGAACATGACTGACAATCGCATGGCCAGCCTATATATAAAATCTCTTCACACCAACATCCCAGTTGAAAAATGCCGAAATCTCCTAAAAAAGCATGTAACACAATAGAAGATAAAGCTATCTCTACCAACAAAAAAAATAATAAAAATCTGCCATCTCATCACCAGTCAATGCGACTTCACATTTAATAATGATTGTTGTAAATAAAAATTTGGATTACTAATGGGATCGCCTCTCAGTGGAATGATGGCATGTATCTTCATAGAATTTCTCGAATCTGGTCCTTTCCAAAATATTTTACCCAAACAATCAACATACTTCCGTTATATTGATGATGCTCTACTTATATATCCCAGTAATACTGATTTACTAGACTTAGTAGATCAACTAAACAAAGTCGAACTCACAATGGAATTTACATACGAAATGGAAGAACACAATTCCTTACCCTTCTTAGATAGCTACACCACATTAACATTTGAAAACACGATGACAACCGTAAATTAACCAACAAAAACGACCTAATAAATTTCTATTCTCATCATAACAACAAAATAAAATCCGGCATAATCGTCGGATTCTACTTAAGAGCACTAAGAATATGCAACCCGCATTATTTACACGAAAATGAGAAATACATTGAAAACACTTTCAAATTTCTCCAGTACCCAAATTATTTTATATTCAATACGAGACAAAGGGCCCATAAAATATCCTAAAACAAAAATCGACTACTCCTGTAAAACCAATGAATTCAAAAAATATATTATGCTAGCAACTAACTCTATCCCATCTACAATTGAAAACTCAACATAAAATTTGTTACTACTACATCCAAGACATTAAAAGTCAATACTAAACAAAACAATAAGCTAAAAATTGAAGGAGGAATTTACTCCATCGGCTGTAATAATTGTAACAAAAAATACATAAGAGAAACCTCAAAGAATCTAGATAAAAAATTATATGAACACAAAAGGGACATTTTACAAAACAATACGTCAAATGCCTTGTTTGCCCAGTGTAACGAAACTGGCAACAATTTTTATATTAAAAGGCCACTCTGATCAAAAAAGAAACAATTCACTACGGCGTAATTGTCTAGCGAGTGCCTGGATCGCAAGGTCATCTACAATAAATTTGCACCCTGGTTTTTACTGCATTTCACCATTCCTGTCGGATCTGTTATTATAGTGTGGGGTCCCTAATAACAAAAGTGAAGGAACGAAAAAGAATAATTCTAAATGAATTCGGCTAGATAAAAAAAAACTAAATAATTCTAAAATACCCAGTACAAAACTAGTCACAACACATTACATTGCATATAAACATATGGTTCTGTTGTTAATATTTCGTTCTTTCACATCTACGTCTGCTATTACGGATTCGTCGGATAGCAATATTCTATGTCAACATAACTGAGTATCGTCTTTGATGGTGAATATCTTTGTTTAAATACCCATATAACCACTCTGAAGATGGCTCATATGAGCCGAAAGCTTTGATCAAGGAACAGTATAATAAAAAATAATCCAAATGTTGGACAATTTTTGTCTTTATTTTCTCCCGAAATGAAAGCAACTATACGAAGTTTAGAACGGCTCATGATCAAACATAATAGACATTCGTTGTCTGTTATATGTTTGAATATATATATATATGTGTGTGTGTGTGTGTGTGTGTGTGTGTGTGTGTGTGTGTGTGTGTGTGTGTGTATATAAATATAAATAAATATAAGTATGTATAATCATTTATATATTATATGCGCGGTACTTATTAGAAAGCGCTCAATATCAGAGATAGAGCTAAGATATTTGGTTGGATAGTGTGAGTTTGTGACCCTGGGTTTCACGCTTTAGCGATCGTTTGTCTGACGATCGCTAAACCGTCTAAATCAACCAAATATATATATATATATATATATATATATATATATATATATATATATATATATATATATATATATATATATATATATATAGAAAAATTGAATACGATAATAGGCGAGATGTGTTTAGAACCTCCCCAAAGACACTAGTAATTTGAGAACTGAGGAGTGTTTATGTCTGTTAGACCACAACAATGCTGAAGTAATAAACGTTTTAAATCAATGACATTCCATATGATTTACGTTCAAAGGGAGAAAAAAAAACGCTAAATTAAAATTTTCTTACCACTGGAAAAAATAAAATAATTATGCTTGAGGCAAAAACGAACAAATATTCACAATTCCAAAAATTTATTAAAAATAAAGTCTGGTGGATTGCACACAATTGAAATGTAACAAATGAAAAGATAAAATGCTGTTTACATGACAGAAAATTATAAAAAGCTGTTCACTTAAGTTTCAAAAAATAATAGAGTATCAATGCGTAACGGTTTCCTACACAAGCCACGAAGGCGATATTTACACACATATTTTTTTTGCTTTAGAGTTCATTATTTAAAGTCCACAAAAAAGAATACAGTTTGTGGTTGAGTTCTTTCTGAGATGAAGAAATATAAAATTTTCAGATTTTTTTCTCCGAATAGCTGAAGAATAAAAAGTAGTTCCCTTTCGCAATATTCTGCGACCCTGTTAAGATTGGCATAACTTCTCTGATGTTGTTGTCTTATCTCTGGTGTCTCCTTCTCTTTCAACTGCACCAGCTCGGAGGTAACCATTTTGTCTCTACTCCTGATTTTGACGCAGGATATTTTCAATGCTGTTTCAAAAGGAAAAATATATCTGTAACCTTCTTATAGGTATCTATGTATAATAGCTGGATTTAAAATCTATGTCGGTAATATGTACCAACTTAAATAAGCAAAAAACTTTTTCAAATCAAACTCTCTTTAAATATATCCTTTCTTCTCTGAAGAATTCTACGAAGTCTACGAAGACATTTTTATTTAGTCTCAGACTAAATGTATATGAAATATAAAAATTCCTTCTTATTACCAATCAATGGGATAAATTATGAAATGGTTTTAACACCGAACTTATCTCAAGTTCTTAATAACTTTAAAAAATTTCCTTCCATTTCAAGAATATTCAAATTATAAAAAACATACGTCGTTTAAAACGACGGAGAAATTCTTAGGCTCCCAGCTACCATTAGATCGCAACACTTTCAGCTTAAAACGCGCCTATATCCAAAGATGTCCAAGAGTTCATAAGTTACTATCAGAAATTTCTCATGTTGAACATCTAAGTCCTTTAGCATATAAGAGAGAGAGAGAGAGGGGGGGAGGGAGAGAGAGAGAGAAATGAGCCCTTGTAAATCTGCATGTATGTTTTTCTTGATAGCATTAATCCTTCCTACTCTCAGATGAAATTAATGGTTCCTTTGCCTGATCGTCATTGTCTCTCTTTTCACTTTTTTCGAGACAATGGAATTCATTCCAGAAATGTTTCTTGATTTTTGATTGGTTCACAGATGTGACTTATGAGTCATAACTAACCCTTTTTTTCATCTACATTTACGAATTATAACCGTTTGACCTTTTTTATTTATTTATCTTTTTATTTTATATGGCAAATCAAAATGGCTTTCCAACTTTTAGTTTTCTATTTTTCAATTTTTTTTATTTTTGAAACAGTAAACTTTTTATTTTACTATCACGACACACACTCTCTGCCTTGTTTGTAACAAATATTTATTCACTGTTATAGTGTTATTTAATTTCCTTTGTTTGAACCCATAACTTTAATAGTAAGTGTTTTACTTTTGCCATTTAATCCTTCTTCCAGATTTGGATTTGACCGTTTTTATTTGTTGTTTATTTTCATTAGTTCAGTTTGAATTCGAAAGAGTGTCAATTCTTTGTGGTTGGTATTCAACAGAACTTTTGTCGATTTTAATTTCTGGAATTAATGCAGGTCCCAACCTGTCAATTGACATGGTATTATTTACATCGTCGGAAATTTTTATAGCAAAATATTTTTTACAGAGTTCTAATAACTTAAATGGACACATGTGAGGAGATTCCAGAGGTTTTCGTACCCCATCGGTCCGTAACCACACATATTTACAATTTTTCAACTCTTTTGAGACATATAAATTAGGTAAAGAATGTAGATGACCGTTAAATAGTTTGCCAGACTCAAATTTCTGCATCTCTTTAGCCAAATTCTTTACTTGGGAATTTGTTATTTGCGTGTCGTCACTATTAATATTCGAGGAACTTGTGCATTAACCCTTGTTACAGCAGAAAATGGAGAGTAATTCGATTCATTGGGATCTATTCTGATTCCGAGTAGGAAAATAGGTAGAGCTGATAACCATGATTCCTTACTGGCAACAATTGCAATTTTTAGAGTGCGAAGTAAACGTTCAATTAATCCATTTTTTGTGGGTAGTAGGATGTCGTTTTCAGTCTGTGGAAACGTATTATCTTCAAAAGTTCTGAAAGCAATTCTGATTTGAACTGACTACCCCTGTCTATAACGACATGGAGTGGGACTCCGAATTTTTTATTCCTGACACTGCTGACATTTTTTATACCATGTTTTTATTGATTTGCTCATTTTGGGCCAGTAATATCTCGATCTGATCATTTTTATCGAAGCTGATATCCCGGGATGTAATAGAGTATGCAGACTTTCAAATAGTGATTTCCTGAGCTTTTGCGTCACAAAAGGTCGTGGGAAGGATAATGACACATCGCACAGGATATTTTGATGCTCCTTCACAGCATATGGCTTCAGCTGATCACGAAAGGGCTTAATTTCTTTATCAGTAGTTTTGGCGTTTCACTATCTCCTGCAAATTGCATACATCGATGGTAACTGCATTAGGTGGTCGAGATAAGCAGTCAGTTGCTATATTCTGATCATCTTTTATATATGAAATATCAGTAATATATTTACTTATAAAACAGAGGTGATTCTGTGTCTTTCAGTAGAGTTTGGCTTGTAAAAGCATTATAAAGAGGTTTGTGGTCGGTTAATAATAATACATTTCTGTCTTCTATTTGGTGTTTAAAATGCAAGACTGTCAGGTAAACAGTTAGTAATTCCCCGTCGAAGGTAGAATATTTTTGTTGCGTCAGCAACGATTTCTTCGAAAAGAAACCAATCGGTTGGTCGTCTACCATTTGGTGCAATGCTGCAGCCACAGCATAATTATAACTGTCTGTTACAAGCTAAAAGTTATTAGTTTTTGAGTTGGCGTAGGGAAGAGCAGTTATGTCTGACAAAGTTTTGCTTGGCTCAGTCTCATCTTTTTTAGTCTTTAGTTTTTCGCTTTTCGGTTCATACGTATGCATTCTGTGAATGGCAACACCTTATCGCTAAAACGTGGGACCAGTTTCCTATAGAAATGCCAGTAAATTTAGATTTGGCACTTGGTGTCGATTTGCTTTTATCATTGTATTCTGTTGCCTGTAGTCACTTATAGGTTGGTATGTGCCATTTCACTTCGGCACCATATGTAAGGCTGAACTCCATTCCGATTTCAAAGGGGATATTATTCCTGCATTTTGGTTTCCTAAATTCCTCCTTCGCTATGTCGAATATCTGGGCTGACATCTGTCGTGGTTTAAAAAATGCAAGATGATTGCTACCAGTCTCAATTCTATGAAAAATGATAATTTTTTTTTTTTTTTTTTTTTGCATTAGGATTGCGGTGGGGTGATATTAAGTTTGGATATTTTTTTCCATAATTTTTCGTACCACTGTATCAGTAGAATTATTCTGATTCACTGTGATGTTCATAATTTCTGGTATTGGTGTCGCGTTAGACTGTCTATTAGTTGTTGTATCGATTAGTCTATTAGTAGTAGTCTTCAAACCGAAATAATTTAAGAAATCTTAGCCCAAGAGAGGTTTTGTGATATCTGCAATCACAAAAGTCCAGGTGAATTCACGTCTGAGATTGTGCAACACCAAATTTAATGTGGCTTGTTCTTTTGGCCGTTAACCGATACAACGGAGACATTTGTAAATATCTCTTTAGTATGATCAACACGGAAGTTCCTGTATCCACAACAAAATTAATTTTTTATAGCCTCTAATCGAGTAGCGACTTCAAGAAGCAGCGGTTGGGTGAAGGCTAATATGTCCCGCCGATTTAGTTTTCCGACATCATATTAGGTGCAAATGATGGAGATCGGAAATGGAATTTTGGTATTGCTTATTCCTTGTATTAGGGATACTTGTAGGTGTTGGACACTTTCTTATTGTCTAAAATAAAGATCATCTGCCATTTTACCCAATTGATTTGTGTCAAGAATGATTTGAGCTGCTAAAACTGGTTTGATCGATGCTACTAGTGCCTGTATGAATTTCTGTCGAAATATATCATCACTGACACCAATCCGACTCGCTAGGGACATTAGTTCATTTAAATATATAGACAGATGCCTTGTGATGACTGAAGCTGACACCAATTTGTCCAGCATTTCTGGTTTGGATTTTTCATACGAGGTGATACGAGGTGATAACGGCTTCCTTCAAAACCTCGTAATTAGATTGTTGTTGTAATACTGCTAGTTGCATTTTCTCGACAATATCTGGAGGTAGAGAAGACAAAATGTGGTAAAAATTTCTGTTTTGTCTGCATTATGTATGTCATCTTAAATTTCCATTATGGAAAACCACGCTAGCACGTTGGATTCGATAAATGCAGATGGTTTGATTGATACCGCTTGTATGGAACCAGTTGAGTCAGTTCTACTTCACTGTCGGACATTGTACTTTTTTCATGTATCTATATATGCGTCAAGTACATCGGAGTTTACGAATCCGGAGTTACCAATGAGTGTTATATGTTTACAGGGGGTTATCTTCGGATAACGTTCTTAATCCAAATATACACCAATTTATGGCCTTTTAAAAATACATGCAAAGATAATTAATACAAAGATATATATTGCATGTACGGATAAAATTTTATATCTCTTCAAATACAATATACAATATTCAAAGAGTTCATAAGTTCGCGTGTTGAACGTCTAAGTCCTTTAGCATGTAAGAAAGAGAGAGGGGTCCTTGTAAATCTGTATGTATGCATTTCTTGACAGTAGTAATCCTTCCTACTCTCTGTTGGATTTTTAGGTGTCCAAAGAGCATGGGAGTACGGATGAAATTATTTCACCGGCTGGAAAATTGTTAATGCAATATTCACTCAAAAAAAGAATTATTCTTAAAATCTAAAAATATATTTCGGCTTTAAATCACCCACAAGGAATTGATAAACTGTAAAAAAAAAAAAAAAAAAAAAAAAAAAAAACCAGAATCAAACAATCAATTCTGTGTCGTCTAGAGTTTTCATTCCAAAATAAAACAAAAAAGCAGTTGCTCTATATTTTAGGGGAAATAATACAGGAAAGTTACTTCCCTTAGTACATAAAGCAATATATAATTTGTGGTTTTTCCTATATTTAACTTTTTAAAGAAAACAAATAAATTAATTTTTATATTCTTTTTCATTTTTTCCCTTTAAAAGTATAATGCCAGAAAGACTTCAAAGCTTAGTGTTTTATCTCAAAGTTGAAATAATTGTTTAATTCACACTGCAAGGTGATGAGTTAAGACCATGTAAGCTCAGATTTCGAAAGCAAGAAAGCTCTCTCTATTAGGCGCAACACATTCTTCCTACATTCATATCCACTTATTTTGTTATGTGCTGAACTTTGGTCCTGTAATACAAGTTGTCTACTATTGGAAATGTCTTATAGTACATATTCGTTTCTTTGTTTTTGTTGTTATTCTTGTTGATGTTGTTTTGTTTTTCTTGTAGCAGCTAAACGACAATCTGGCAAAATGACGCCCAACATGAAAGTAAGTACAAATAGAATCAAAGAGATGCGTTATGTAATTACCTAATACAAAAAAATATAATGAAAATATAATAATAAATATGCACGTCTTGATACTCATCGATATTTTCTCAACGTTTGCAGTGGATGTAAGGACAGTTATACTGTGTTTCGTTAGTAATGTTTAAATAATAGTGATGTATGAAATAAGCCACATTCCAGAACACCCTTGATAGTCTTCACCCCATGAAATATTCATCGCCTTAGAAAATGCATAACCATCGATAGTGACTATGTGGAAAAAAATAGTAATTTGTATCGAAATACTAACTTTATTTAATGGTATTGTGCTCTTTGTATCTGTTATAATTTGCATTGAAATAAACATGAGGTATTATTTTTGGAGTATTCCAAGTAGTATTTTTAAAGTTTTCTAAAAAGTTGTTATTAAAAAAACAAAAATAAGACAGATTAATTTGTCAGAAATTGAGTAAGATATTAAAAAAAATAAAGAACGTAATTCTTACCGTTTTTCTTAAATAATATGTTATTTTTAAAATTTCATTTCGTTTTTAGTTCTTTATTTTATTTTATTTAGATTATTTAAATTCCTCACTTCCAAAAAATAGGCGTTGTTTTCGCTGACTTGTTAAACCGAAAATGTTGGCATATTTTACTTGAAGTTTTAAACCCATTTGGATTAGTTTTCTTATAAAATGTCCGATACAAATCAATATATTTAATTTAGACTTTTATGGCACTTTTCATAGATACGCAATATTTTCAAATATTTATAGTTTTCTTGCTTTTCTTATTTTCGTAATTCTTTGAGGTTTTTTTTGTTTTTGTTTTGTTTTCCTTTCTTTCTTTGAACCATCATTCACATGTTTTTGTTCAGCTTTAAGCGAATACTGGAAACACTCCATTTTATTGGAGATTACAAATTCTTACGTCAAAGTTTGATTTCTTACTTCACCACAATAAACACCAATAAGATGAACTTATTTTCATCCAATAGAACACGAGATGAAGAGGCCTGAATTATAATTGCGTCATTTAGTTCTTCGTATCCGTTACAAAACTCCTTTCAGTTTTAATACTAACTGAGAGGACTTCTTTTTCTATCTACTACTATGTCTCTTCAGGACGTTGACGATCATGGCTCACCACAATTTCCTGTCCTTTGTCAATCTAAATGAATTTTGCCTTTTTGCTATCGCTCCTAATCCTTGTCCTGCCAACCATTTGCACAAGCTCCTTCGCTTGGTTATGCGTCCTTTTCCGCTGTCCCTCTTGCCTTTAATATGTTTGTCCTGGGTATGACGATAAACTAACCTGGGTTGGTAGCATCTGTTAGAGTCCCAGCTATGGACAAATAGTGAAACCCCAAACTAAAAATAAAATACTAGGAAAGTATAAAAATATGTTTTTTTTATATATATAGTAGAAATACCAGCAATACATTATTATGAAAGAATTTCCAGCAACATATTTCTGTAGAGAAATTACCAGCAATGCATTTTTAGAAAAAAAATGGCCAACAATATTTTTATTTAATCTTCTACAAACTATATATATATATATATATATATATATATATATATATATATATATATATATAGTAAGTTATGAAGAATTTGGTAAACCAATTGGTAAATCAAGGAGGATGAAATCCTGAGAGCTCAATGTAAAGAACAGAGCTAATATTTAATGAAAAACAGACCACTTTAAGGTACCATTACAATAATTTATTTCACCAAAATCCTTTTTAAAGGATTTCGGATCATCAGGTACTTCCCTGCAGCTACCCATCAATTTCTAATCACATTTTACTCTCATTTCATTGTTGGAAATGTTACTTGATGATCCGAAATCCTTTAAAAAGGATTTTGGTGAAATAAATTAATGTAATGGTACCTTAAAGTGTCTGTTTTTAAATATAATATATATATATATATATATATATATATATATATATATATATATATAAAAAGTATGAATGTACAAAATTATGTACAAAATATCTGTAGTTAAAAGCATAAAATTGCGTTCTTCAAAATATATTATGTAGCTGGAGCCATACGATTCTATATAAAATTTTTTAATTTCAGCATTAAATAACCCATAGATGTTGCTATGCGGCTAAACAAAAACAACCAAACCAAACTTTCAATATGTTCTATTAGTGTCAAATTTTCTAAGCCCTCTTTTCTCATTATATGCCCTAGAAATTTTAACGGTCTCTTTCTGATGTTAAATTATGTGTTCTTTTTGTTTTCATTTTCTCTAAAACTTCACGTGTTCAACTCATGGTATTTTCAGCATCCTTCTGTAGAATCACATCTCTGTTGCCTTAAATATCTTCTTCATCTGTGAGGAGATTGTCCAACATTCACTGCCATATAGAAGGATCAATATTCCATAATGAACAGTTTGTGACTATAATTAATTACAAGTTTAAAGGCAAATAATACATTTTACCGTAACTTTTGAGGGTTTTTACGTATATTAATTATTTTTTAGAGTTTCTTAAACAATTTATGTACTGTATTCTTCCAGGATGTCGCCGACAAGGACTCTCCACAGCTTTCTGTCCTTTATACCTCTAACAAATATATGTCCCTTCACTAACTACTCTATCGTCACTCTTTTGCCATCCACTTACACCAGCTCGTTAAGTAGGTTGCCCTATATTTCCCTCTGCCCCTCTTATCCTGTGAATGTAAAATTCCCCACCCACTCCTTCTTCATGTATCCCATAAATTTCAACTTTGTATTTCTTATTCTAAATATGACTAAATAACAAATGGATAGCATTTTCTAAAGGTCGAGAAAACACTAAAATCAAATTTAATTTATATTTTGCCGTCTCCCTATATGTCAAGTCCAATACATATAACAAATGTTTCTTTTAAAATTAAACCAAAAAATTATATTAGATATTTTAAAATGCTGATGAGACATGCAGTAGAATTTGCATATAAGTTGAACGAATCATGTAAGAACTTTGAAGGCGATAAGTATGAATTAAAATAAAAAGTGAAGAATCAAACAAGGATTAAGAAGATGTATATCTGAAGATTTAAAGACAATGATAAAATTCTAGAATTTCGAAGCATAGCATATTCAATGTTTGATTATATATTTTGAGATTTCGTTGAATACCACACCTTTAAAAAAAAGAATTTCTCATGTGAAAATATATTAGTAAATAGTAATACTAGATTGATTGTATATTCAATATAACCAAGTTTTTTTCTATTATGAATGATATCAAACTGATATGACAACCAATTTAATATTTTGTGTTCTCTTCAACTAATAATGCAAAATACTACAAAATAAATCCAATATCTGATTTATAATACAAAATCTTATGGCGTTATGTAACTTCTAATTAACGAAAATGGTATCTTGTAACCGTAAGTAGTGGATGCTTCAAAATTAATACAAAAAAACATCTGGGTGACGATAATGTGGCATCTGTTCGCTTTCAACTGATAAAAAAACTGTTGTTGCTTATTTTCCGGATGTATCCTCGAAAAAAAAGTAGTCAAAAGGTACCAATAAAATACGATAATTTATTTATAATGAAAAAAAGGTGATTTACGAGTGAATAAATATTCCGGACTTAACATTGGCCCCGAAAAACAATTTTCTACGGGAGGTAACTATGAAATACTAATTATAGAGTATAATCCCTTAATTATTTACATTTTCTGATTATAAGAAAAGAAGAATAGAAGAAAAAGGAATTAACTCAAAATTGCGCCCTTAATGTCCAGCAAATAATGGAAGCTGCGAGTGAGTGAATTCAATGATAATATTTGGTTACATCATAATTTCACAAATGGGGATTTAGTGGTTAAAATGATGTTTTAGAAGTACATATTAAAATCGTCTTCGTAAGTTAAGTTACATACGCACACACGGGCATACACATTGACATATAACATTTAAAGCATTACACACACACACACATATATATATATATATATATATATATATATATATATAAGTGAAAAAATTGTCTGTTTACAATACATTTATCTATCTATCATTTTATATTTAGTAAAAACTCGAACCTATCTAAATGCACTGAGACTGAAATACAAAAATATATGATGAGAAAGATAGACATAAATAAAGAGACAAATTGTATGTTTACTTCTATTTATCTATTATTTTTAGTAATATTTCGAACCTATCTAAATCACATATGACTCAAATACAAAAACATAATGGTGAGAAAGACTGACATAAATACACAAGCAAATTTTATATTTACATCTATTTATTTATCTATCTATCTATCTAAATCTAGTGAGACTGAAATACAAAAATATAATGATGAAAAAGACTGACACAAATACACTGACAAATTGTATGTTTTCATCCAACCATCTATCTATCTATCTATCTATCTGTCTGTCTGTCTGTCTGTCTGTGTGTCATTTTATTTTTATTAAAAATTGGAACATATTTAATCTACTGAGATTTAAATACGTAATTATATGGTGAGAGAGACAGACATGAATAGAGAGACAAATTCTATGTTTATATCTATCTATTTATCTATCAATCAATCTATCTATCTATTATTTTTAGTAAAAATTCGAACCTATCTCAATCTACTGAAACTAAAAAACAAAATATAATGATGAAAAAGAGTGACATAAAATCACAGACAAATTCTATGTTTACATCTATCTATTTATCTATCAATCAATCTATCTATCTATTATTTTTAGTAAAAATTCGAACCTATCTCAATCTACTGAAACTAAAAAACAAAAATATAATGATGAAAAAAGAGTGACATAAAATCACAGACAAATTCTATGTTTATATCTATCTATTTATCTATCAATCAATCTATCTATCTATTATTTTTAGTAAAAATTCGAACCTATCTCAATCTACTGAAACTAAAAAACAAAAATATAATGATGAAAAAAGTGACATAAAATCACAGACAAATTCTATGTTTACATCTATCTATCTTTATCTATGTACCTATAATCTTATTTTTAGAAAAAATTCCAACCTATTCAAATCTACTTCCACTCAAATACAAAAATATAATTATGAGAATGGGTGACATAAATACACAGACAAATTATATGTTTACATGTATCATCTATCTTTTCATATTTAACAAAAATTCGAACCAATCTAAATCTACTGAGACTGAAATACAAAAATATAATGATGAAAAAGAGGGACAAATTGTCTTTTTACATCAATCTATCTACCTATCTATCTATAATTTTATATTTAGTAAAAATTCGAACCAATCTAAATCTACTGAGACTGAAATACAAAAATATAATGATGAAAAAGAGTGACAAATTGTCTTTTTACATCAATCTATCTACCTATCTATCTATAATTTTATATTTAGTAAAAATTCGAATCAATCTAAATCTACTGAGTCTGAAATACGAAAATGTAATGATGAGAAAGTCTAACATAGACAGACAAATTGTCTGTTTACATCTATCTACCTATCTTATTTTTAGCAAAAATTCGAACCTATTTAAATCTACTGGGACTGAAATAGTAAAATATAATTAAGAAAAAAAGTGAAATAATTAAAGAGAAAAATTGTATGCTTACATCTATCTATTTGTCTATCTATATCTATCTATCTATCTATCTATCATCTTTTTCATCGTTATATTTTTGTAGATTAGATGGGTTCGAATTTTTATTAATAATAAAATGATAGATGTAAACATACAATTTATCTGTATATTTATGTCAGTCTTTTTCATCATTATATTTTTGTAATTCAGTCGAATTTTTACGAAAAAATAACATTGTAGATAGATAGATGTAAACAGACAATTTGTTTGTCTATTTATGTTAGTTTTTCTCATCATAATATTTTTGTATTTCAGTGTAAGCAGGTTTAGATAGATTCAATTTTACTAAAAATAAAAAATAGATAGATAGATAGATAGATAGATAGATAGATAGATAGATAGATACAATTTGTCTTTGTATTTATGTCAATCTTTCTCATCATTATATTGTATTTGAGTCACAGTAGATTTAGATAGGTTCGAATTTTTACTAAAAATAAAATTATAGGTAGATAGATAGATGTAAACATACAATTTGTCAGTCTTTCTCATCATTATATTTTTATATTTTAATTTTTACTAAAAATAAAATGATAGATAGATAGATAGATAGATAGATAGATAGATAGATAGATAGATAGAATTTGTCTCTCTATTTATGTCATTTCTCACTATTATATTTTTGTATTTCAGTCTCTGCGGTTTTAAATAGATTCGAATTTTTCCTAAAAATAAGCTGATAGGTAGATTGATAAATTGAAGATTTTGCTGAATAGTAATAACTAATAATCACTAGAAACACAAACGTTTCCTTACAGTTAATTAGAGAAGTAATCCAACTAAGGCGGCGTCTTGAAACATCTGTCTGTCTTTCCGTCTGTCTATCTGTTCATATCTATCTTCCACATGCACAGACACACATACACATGAGTATGCATGCATGCATACACGACGAAATGTTGGAAAGCATGGAAATGTGACACTTAAAAAGTAAAACGAGTCACATTATATAACCTCAGAGACCGATTGAATTGTAGTTTAAAACCTTTTTAAAAGACATTCTTGTAAAATTTCCCCCACAGACACAGACACACGTACATACACACACACACACACACACACACATATATATATATATATATATATATATATATATATATATATATATATATATATATAAAAACCCGAAAAATCTTTAAATTTAAAAATGACGTTGAAATTTTTTTTTAACAATTTTTTTTTTTTTTTTTTTTTTTTTTTTAATCCAGACGACATCCATTCAACTGATGTCAGGTTTCATTGTAAAATACATCCCTACCCCTTACCAAATTGTAGCTAATAACTGATACAATGATACTGACATAAGGAAAATCTAGACATCCCTTGTTCAATTTAACTAGAATATTCTGTAACCATGGAAACGTGATTTTAGCTGTGTCTTTAAAACCCGGTAATTTTTAAAAGTTACTCCAAAATTCGCTTGAAGATGAAATGGAACTAATGCTTTTAATTTAATTGCAAAATTAAATTCGGGTTTTTAGCTTCTATTTTTGAAACATGGTTGGAACTGTGTAGCGAAAAAAAAACCATATTTTAAATCAATTAATTTATAATATTAATGCTCTGTAAATTTACATTGAGCACTATTTTGTAAAAATAAAAAAATAAAAATATCTATAAGAACACCGGATTTTATATCTTACTGTTCTTTCTTTTTATTTATATACATATATATATATATATATATATATATATATATAGAGAGAGAGAGAGAGAGATAGATAGATAGATAGATAGATAGATAGATAGATAGATAGATATAGATATAGAGTGAGAGAGAGAGATGTATATCTAAAGTTTACTAAGATTCACTAAAAAAAAATGAGTGAACTACATAATGAAAAATGACCCAAACAAAATTTTATCGTCAAAATCGTGATCTTATTAAGAGTAAAGATCAAATGATTTTTTGATGATGTAATTATATTTTTTATTCTTTTTTTGAATCTTCAAAATTTTGGCTAATATTTGTTTTCTTATGTCATTAGGTAGCCATAAATTAGTATTAAGAAATTTTAGCGTCTTTTTGAAGTAAAAAACATTGATCTGGAAATTCTACAAAAATCGAATAATTATCGAATTTTAATGAAACAGTAATGATTTATTCACATTTTAATTAAATCATTTTATAAACGTTTCTTATTTAGAAAGTCTTGGTAGGAATATTTTTAAATCTTTTACTATTCACTTATTTATTTTATGAAATATCGAGAAATTCAATTTTTGTCTTCATATTAGTTAAAAGCAGAAGATATTGGAAAATTTAAATCATTATCTTCATAAAATAGGACCCCAGATACCGAAACTCTGATCTGAATAAAAAATAAATGATGCCATAAAAATAAAGCATTATTTAATTACTTTAATTGATTTTATAAATATAGATACATTATAGACACAACTGTCTTAAGAAATAAAGCTATAGAGATGAATAATTAATTTTTACAAGAATTGTTTTCATTTTTTAAATTTTAATTAGAATAATTTATAGTTTTAAATCTTTTAAAGTTCTGCAATAATTGGTACGAGTTAAGTGATATTGTTATTAATTAAAAACTCTATTTACTAATCATAAATTGTAAAGCTAACGACTATTCATTGAACCCCAGTATTATAAAGATAATGTGTGCGTGTGTGTGTGTGTTTGTGCGTGTGTGTGTGTGTGCGCGCGCGTGTGTGTGTATGCGTGTTAATGTGCCTAGTTTTATAAACACGGGCGTCCAGACACGACATTACCATAAAATATGAGTGTTAAGTATAGTAAATTTAAAGCCAAGGTCCTAAAATTGAATAAAACATTAGATTACTTAGAATATTTTCCTCATATTTTAGGATTAATTACTGTTAGTTAAAAATAAAAAAAAAAAGTATGTCAAAAGGCGTACACGTTACATCCGTCAAGTGATTTTTACAGATATGTCCTCCGTAAAAAACACTAGTTAAATTTCCCAAACGGCAGGCCCTCAATATAGCCGCCAACATCTTTTCTGCAATATTTGAAACTAAAAATATTTGTTTCGAATCAGATCGATTAAACTTTAAATCACCTAATCTTCGTTAAATAAAGTTTATAAAAAGTATGTTTTGTTTTTGTAAGACTAATATCAAAATGAAAAAAAAAATAAAAGCTTCAAGAAATTTTTGAATTTTTTATTTTTTAAATAGATTTTAAACCTTAGGTATCATTTTTCTTTGGATATACCTACATACACACACACACACGTATATATATATATATATATATATATATATATATATATATATATATATATATATATATATATATATATATATATATATATTTAAAATAATTGATTTTTTTTATGTTTTTTCGCTACACAGTTCCAACCATGTTTCAAAAATAGAAGCTAAAACCCGAATTTAATTTTGCAATTAAATTAAAAGCATTAGTTCCATTTCATCTTCAAGCGAATGTTGGAGTAACTTTTAAAAATTACCGGGTTTTAAAACCCGGTAATTTTTAAAAGTTACTCCAACATTTTTAATTTTTAAAAGTTACTCTAGCTCTGTAAATTAACATTGAGCACTATTTTGTAAAAATAAAAATATCTATAAGAACACCGGATTTTATATCTTACTGTTCTTTCTTTTTTATATATATATATATATATATATATATATATATATATATATATACCTACACACCTAGTGAGCCAGACAAACCTACCTAGGTTTCACCTAAACAGATCGTCAGGGGAAAGTAAGGCGAGAAACGAGTCTAGTTATCTATATTTGTATATATATATATATATATATAAACACACACGTATATATATATATATATATATATATATATATAAAACACACACACGTATATATATATATATATATATATATATATATATATATATATATATATATATATATATATATATATATATATAAACACACACACATATATATATATATATATGAAAACAGTTGACCAAGATGTAGTTTCGAGAATAATACTGTTGAGCATTTTTGTTGAAAACATTCTTTACTTATGGTATATATCTATATATAGATATATATATATACACCTAGTAAGCCAGACAAACCTACCTAGGTTTCACCTAAACAGATCGTCAGGGAAAGTAAGGCGAAAACAGAGTCTAGTTATCTATATTTGTATATATATATATATATATATATATATATATATATATATATATATATATATATATATATATATATATATATATATATATAAAACACACACACGTATATATATATATATATATATATATATATATATATATATATATATATATATATAAACACACACACATATATATATATATATATATATATATGAAAACAGTTGACCAAGATGTAGTTTCGAGAATAATACTGGTTGAGCATTTTTGTTGAAAAACATTCTTTACTTATGGTATATATCTATATATAGATTTTGATGTAAAACCGATTATACAAAAATTAGGGAAATACCATAAATAAATGTGTGTGCGTGTGTGTGTGTGCGTGCGTGCGTGCGTGCTCGTGCGTGCGCACGCTCGCGCGTGTTTGTTTGTTCGTTTGTTTGTTTGTATGATAATCTAATGGAATAGGAAAAAAGTAGTGCTGAAATGTTTTCGGTCCGAGAGACAATAGATTCAAAAATGAATTCTGATGTTTGCTCATAAAGTCAGATTCTTTATATACGATATATATATATATATGATATATATTTATAGAGAGAGAGAGAGAGAGAGAGAGAGAGAGAGACAGAGAGACCGAGACAGAGAGAGAGAAGAGAGAAACATGCATTTATATATATATATATATATATATATATATATATATATATATATATATACGTAAAAATGGGTAGAGACAGATAGAGAAAAATATTCTTGCGTCTCTTTGTTTCTCTATCTAAGTTTCCTGAAACATAATCCTTACTACGTAAATTCTTAAATATTTTCAAATTAATCCGAACTATTTAAAACGCTTTTAAATAGATATGAAAATCAAAAGAAAGAAAGAACGAAAGAAAGAAAGAAAGAAAGAAAGAAAGAAAGAAAGAAAGAAACGACTCGGCTGAAAAAATAGATAGATAGATAGATAGATAGATAGATAGATAGATAGATAGATAGATAGATAGATAGATAGATAATTTCAAAAACGCAAAAAATGAAAGAAAAACAATTGATTGTGAAAACAATGAAATTTATGTAAGGATTATTAATTGTCTATTTATTTGCCTGATCATTTCCCATTGTTTTAAAACATCATTCAACCGATAAAAAACTTTACTCGACTTCCCTTGAACCTCATCAGATTTCGTAGTAAACGAGATGCTCAATAGTAGGCAAACAATAACAATTGCACTAATACTGTAGTAAAAATAAATTAGCGAAAAACCACTAATAATCACCAATATTCTCCTTATATTTTATTTATTTTTCTTTCTTAATAATTAGAAGTATCTTCTGGGTAAAATAAAATAAATTACATGATATATTGCAATTGCATTGTTTTATTTCGACCATGAATTTATAGACGATTTTCTCCCACAACAAAAAGCAAAATATTTTTTACGTTGATTGCATTATTCTATGATTTATTAATCTTAAATTTAATTTATCACGATTCAAGGGTAAAAAGGATGGGGAAGATTATGTTGCCCAAATCGCCAAGCGGGAATACTTATTTCCGCTTGGATGATCGAATGCTCCACTACGTACGGATGTTCACAGACTCACGATAGCTAAGCTTTAAAAATGTATTTTTAAAAATGAAAAATCTTTCTTGAAGCTTTTTTCATCTTTAATTCAAAGGTAAAGGAATAAATTTACTATATCCAGTAAGCAAAATGCTTTGGTGTATTTAAAACCGAATTTATCCTCATTGGAATAGACTTCTTGTTTCTCTTTGTTCAGTAAAAAAAATCGAGGATATCAAAAGTTAATTAATTCTCTGTTTTAAAAATATTACAAAATATACTATTTCAAAAGTTATTTGAGGAAAATTAGAAAAATTAAAGTTTATTTAATCGAATTTTAAACAAACATTACTTACTTTTTTAGCATAAAAATCGTAGTAGAAAATACTTGATCGATGTATTGACAGCTAAGTTATCCAAATTATCGGACGGATGAACAGAAGTGACATAAATTTTACGAACTTTAAGTGAACTTATTTGACTAACCAGTAATTTAAGTGAACATATTTAACTTCCCATTAAGTTTTAAAAATTAATAAATATTTTAAGCAATCTAATATTTTATTGCTTTTTAGGTACTTTAGTTTTATAGCCTTACGTTTGAAGATGCTTTCTAGAAAAATAAAAAAAAAATTAAATATTATAAAAATAAAATAAATTTTAAATTTAATAACTGAGATAATATGAAAATTAATATAACATAAAATTTCATAAATAAGAGAGGTACCTATAATTTTTACATACATCGCTCATGAAATTTTGTAGTATTTTATTTATTAATTTTATGTTATCTCAGTTATGAAAATTTAAACTGCGCTTTAAAAATTACTTTTTAATGATAATGCCATGTTTATACACATACATAAAAAAATTAAAATTCTTTTTTCCTATTACTAGTAGATTGTAAATTGTAATAAGCTTTTAGATTTATGATTAGTAAAAATAGTTTTGCTTAATAACAATAGTCTCTTAAATTACTTAATTGAAACTGAGTTTTAAAAGATTTAACAATTTTATAAATTATTGTAATTAACATTTTAAAATAAACGAAAACAATTCTTGTAAAATTTCATTTTTTATCAGAAAAAAGTTTTCTTCAGGTAAAATTATCCTTAACATATATTATTCATAAAAGCGATTAAAAGTTGTTCTAATTAAATAATGTCTTATTTTCGTTGGGTTTTGTATTTTAAAATTCAGAAGAGATTTTCGTTAATTGGTAATCCGATTTTACAAAAAAATTGATGATATAAATTCTTCAAAGACTCCTGCTTTAATTATAATCAATAAAAATTACGCCTTTGAATTTCTCGAGTTTTCATAAAAATAAGTAAGCGGGGTAACACATGTAATAATAATAATAATAATAATAATAATAATAATAATAATAATAATAAGGTGGGTAACAGATGTTAAAAAAACATTTCAAAAATAATTTCATTAATTTGTGAATAAGTCCTGAAAGTTTCATTAAAATCCAACAATTATTTGATTTTAACAAGAATTTCAATATTAATGTGTCATTCACCAAAAAAAAAAAGACGCTAAAATTTACTATGCTAATTTATAGTCCATCCGCTGACGCAAGAATAACAATACAAAACTTTTATATAAATTTTGAATGTTCTAAAAAGTATTTAAAAAGTTAATAAAATAATAAAAAAAAATACTTTGGTCTTTCCTCTTAATAACATAAATATTTTGACGATAATAATTAGTTTTCGGAACTATTTTTTAGGAAAATCTATGAAAATAAAAGACAATGCAAATCAAAATAATAAGCATCTTTAAACTTGAAGGTAGAATTTATAATTCACTTGTAATGATCACATTTATAATTCACTTTTAATGATCACATTTAGAATTCACTTGTAATGATCACATTTAGAATTCACTTGTAATGATCGCCACAAAGAAATACATAGGAGAAACCTCAATGAATTTAAATAAAATATTATATGAACACATAAAGGGATCTTTAACAAAAACAATAATCAGTGCATTAGGTGCTCACCATAATGAGTCTGATCATAATTTTGATATAAAAATGCTACTTTTAATTAAAAGAGAAAGCAATTTATTTACTAAGAAGACTAAAAAGTGTAAAGAAAACTGTTTTAATTTCTGGGGCATCGATAGTAATTTTACATTTACAACATTTCACCTTTCTTGGTAGATATTCTATTATTACAATGTGGGATATTTAAAAACAAACAAAAAGTGATAAAAATATAAACAAAAAGAACTAAATGAAATGAGCTAGACTATAAACACATGCTTAAAAAAAATCAAAGTTTTAACATTTTAGCGTCCTCTCTTCGTCGTTCGCATGTATTTATCACCGTGAACTTTAAACATCATTTTAACTCCGATGAAGTCCTACAGGACAAAAAGCGATGCACGAAATGTTTTGCCACAGATGTTATATATATATATATATATATATATATATATATAATTAGTAGTAGTATCATAAAATAATTAATTTAACATATATATGAATCCGTACTTGGAGTTTCATTAATATTTTATAACCAATTTTCGGCGTATTTCTTTGTGAAATACGATATATATTCTTAGCGAACGGAATATATATATATATATATATATATATGACTGATGTTACCTTCAGCATCCCGATTCCAGAGTTTTGTGGGGTATAAGCATTATATACATTCATAACAATTAGAAAATTTATATATAGATAGATAGATAGATAGATAGATAGATAGATAGACAGACAGACAGACAGACAGACAGACAGTCTGTAATAGCAAACTTATTGAGCTACAACAATTACGATTGATTAGGGACAAATTTTATTTGTATTAATCCTAAATATATGTACATATGAGTGTAGTTATATATATATATATATATATATATATATATATATATATATATATATATATATATATATATATATATATATATACACATATATATATATATATATATATATATATATATACTGATAAATTTAGCATACCTTTTTTAGAGAGAGAGACTATAACGTCAGGCTAAAATGTTATTTTAGACGGTTTTATTTTAACAAAATACAATGAAGAAAAACTTTCAAAGGAAGGCGGAATATAACTTTCATAAAACCCTAATCAAAGAAGTTCTTTCATTTATAACAGATGGTTCTCTATTATTTCGAAAATGATTTCTACTGGAAATCTTGTACTGGAAATTTTAATCGCTTTTGCCGCTAACCATTTTGGCCGCCTTCTATAACTTAAGAAGGCTAAATTAAATATTTTAGGGCCCCATCAAAATATTTGTTTTTTTGTTACAACCGATATGTATATATATATATATATATATATATATATATATATATATATATATATATATATATATATATATATGGTAATTTCAATAATTCACTGAAAAAAGCATAGCAAAAGGCTAAAATTTGCTAAAACCAAAGTTTTATAGTCAAAATGTTTATGTTATTATTAAAAGGAAAAGCCAAATATTTTTTGATTATTTTAATTAAATTTTATAATCCTTTCTAACAGGTTCGAAATTTTTTTGTGTCATCGGGGACAGAAAAGATTAGTATTAAAAATTTTTCCGATAAAAAAATACATTGAATTGGAAATGCTTGCAAAATTCCGATAATTAGCGGATTTTCATCAAGCTTTCAGAATTTATTCAAAAATGAAATTATTTTTGATTTTGTTTTTTTTTTTAGAAAATCTTGGTAGAAATGTTTTTTTACATCTGCTACCCTCTTCTTAATTAATGAAATTTCAAAAATTAAATTTTCTTCCGCAGCATATTTTTATTAGTTAAAAGCAGGAATCCTTGGAGAATGTAAATCATCATTTTTTTTTTTTTTAAACTGTAACTCATCTACTGATAATCTTCTCTGAATCGTAAAATAAAAAATGCAATCAAACTAACACATTATTTAATTAGAAAATCTTTTAATTATTTAATGAATAATTTATATTATGTACACTATTTTTTCGATAAATAATTAATATTTACAAGAACAACTTTCTTTTTTAAAATTTTTAAAATAATTTATGAAATTTAAAAATTTTTAAATTCTGTATTAATTTGTACGGATTAGGTGATATCGTTATTAAGTAAAAAGTATTAAGTTGAAAAGCTTAATTCAAATCATCACACACCAATATTTTTGAAAGAATTTTGTATTTTTTATATGTATAAACGTGCATATTTTCTATTATACGGTCGACCACAGGCGAGATTAATTAGCGATAACTATAGTAAATTTACAGCCAAAAATATTTAAAATTCAATAAAACATTAGATTAAGGAAAATATTTTCTTGAATTTTTACATTACGTTCTTAAAAATGATATATAAAAGGTGCTCACGTTAATTCAGTTACTTTTTGAACACTGAAAGCCCCCATATAACGTTAGATCATCGATATCAATCATTCGCCTTAAATAAATATCTACTGTCAAGTTAAAAAATGCATTTTTGCGATATTTTAAACAAAGTAAATAATATTTGTTTCAAATAAGATTAATTATACTTTAAATCAGCTAATATTTCTCAAATAAAGTTTCAGAAAAGTATATTTTATTTTTGAAAGATTTTTTAATAAAAAAATTACATTGCGATGAAAGAAAGATGACTAAAAAGGGCGCTAATCAGTTATTTTTTTAGCAAAAAATAAAACAATGATAACAATGATAAAATTCCTTCCAGTCAATTTAAATTAGTTTTTGAAATGCAGCAAACAATTTTGCTTATTGGAAAGATTAGATTTAATGAAATTAAAAACTAAAATAGAATTAAAACTAAAATAAAAAGATTTTTCATTTTTTTAAATTATTTTAAACCTTAGGTACCATTTTTGGGGGGACGGTACCTATTTTAGGCCGCAAGAATTCACCCCAAAATGTTCTATTAAAAATAAAAATAAACGTCAATGTCTGTTTAATTTTCGAATAAGGAAGAAGGTAAAATTAGAAAATTCGTTCAAATTATTCCTTTAATCAAAGACTATCATGAGTACAAGAATATTTTATGCAGCTGCCTCGTAATAATAACATAGAGGACAATGAATAAAATAAATAATAAATATTAATTATAATTTTAATAAGTATAACTTGAAAGAATTGAAATATGTCCATTTGGAGATGGGAAGCACAGACGTTAAATCTTTTTTTTTTTTCCAAAATGCTTAAATTTAAAATAAAACTCTGTTCATTAAAAAGGTTTTAGCAAGGTTACAAATAACTGCCAAATTATTTCAGAAATATAAAACTGATACTAAGCAAAACTTCGGGGTAAAGTTACTTAAAGTGTAAATGATATAGTTTCCTGTAAATAAAACTAAATAAAAGGTAGGTGTGTATGAAATAATCATTAAAACTAAAATGTTTTGCCAAAAATATTTAATCCTTACTACGTAACTTCATATATATTTTAAAACAAATTAATCCAAATTATTTAAACGACTTTAAATAGATATGAACATTGATAGAAAAAGAAACGTTAGAGAGAATTGTCTACTGCTAATATTGTGGGTACGTTATTCACTGCGTGCCACATTAATGTACCTAGATTCCAGCTTAACTGGAAAAAAAATAAATCCCTCTAACCTTATGCAACATGTTTCTTGAACGTGTAATAAACAAATTGCTGGGCTGCTTCCTTTACTTAATTAAAATATTCAGTTGTCTAAATCTAAATGGTAAACTTATTTAATCTCCAGCTTACGACTACTCAAATGATACTTATAATTAATAATTTTGGCCACTTCATCGTTGTGTTTTTGGTTAACAAGGTGTTCGATCCTTATTGGGTGCATTTCGTCCATACTTGTCAGCTTAGTAAATACCCTATCCCGTAATAGTTGCTATTGACTAAGGTTAGTTTTCACAAGGCCAAAAGTGTTGGGACACTAATTAAAGACCGAACTCACTACTAAATGATCTGTAAGTCTAGTTTGCTTGCCATTGCGCCACGATTAGTGTCCACATTTCACTTAATAGTTATAAAAAATAATATAAGATATGGGTAAGCCAATGCAGCAACTGTATTAAATCTATTTCTATGGTGTTTTCTTCCTTGACACTTGTACCCAAACAAAATAAAGGACTTTATTGTTTCTTCGAAATTCTCTCAAATGATGAACTTGTTTTTTTAATTTTTGAAATAATGAATCTTTTTATGTTTCTACCACTACAATTTAAAAGGCTGAACGCAACTAAATTTTCTCCTTAACATTTAAAGTAAGCTATTAAATATTCGTTTCTTAAAAGCCAAGTGATTATTTTCAAACGGCCGTAATTCTACAAAATAACCTGGCAAATAGGCAACTGCAATAATTTTCATTTTTAAATTTCAGGTTAAATATATAAAGTATTATGAAACTTGTATTTAGTTTAAGGTTTTACATTTTATGGAAATTTATTTCAAAAACTTTAAGTCCTCAAAATAAATTTCCAATTTTCATTCTAGGGACGGCGCTACAAAATAAAAACTCGGGTGGCCAAATCAGACGTTAAATGTACCCACCCCATTTTTTTTACGTAGAGGGTTACGTTAGGAAGCAATTTGTGCATATAGTAGTGGAAGATAATTGTTAACCCTAGCCTTGAACAAGTTAAGATTGTAGTGATCGAATAAATATCCAGTTGGGAGTCGGTTCCACAGGGCAGTGATTCGTGGAAAGAAGCTGTTCGAGTGGAACTTACTTCTCACCGATGAAATACGGAGGGAATATGGGTGGTTTGTTACTATGTAAATGACCTGGCGTGTTCTTGCCGTGAAGGTTTAAACTTGGCAGGACCAGCGTGTGTAGTTCGGCCGATCGCTTTCTGTGGAAGTCGCTACAAATGAGCATATATGATGAAAAAATGCCTCAAACTTAATGAAAATAGTTTTATCGTCAAAATCCTTATGTTATTATTAAGTAGAAAGACCAAAGGATTGTTTTGATTATTTAATTATATTCGAAGTTTTGTTTTTCTTGCGTCAACAGGTTACCATAAATTAGTATGTGAAATTTGAGCATATTATCAATTATTTTTCCCCTTACATAAATCTTACAATCGTCAGGTAATTGATAAATGTGTCAACACCTCATAAAACACACACTTCCGTGTTTAAAAAATGCTTATGTGATATTTTAAACTAATTTTGTTTTAATTTAAACAACACACAAGCATCAACGTCGGAAACAAACTGTGTCTCCTGGATCGCAGTCACATATCCGAAGGAAAAGAGATCACAAAGCAGGCGTGCAGCCATAACCCGATCTCTCAAGCCTCTCGCACTCAAGTTGGCTAGCTTGATAGACAGTTTCACTGCGGATTCCTTAAACGCAGACTGGACGATAATCTACAGGAGTCAGGACCCCGATGGCTTGTCCTAGGCTACCAGTGCCCAGGTTGGATGTAATCCGTCAGTTGATGACAATCCCGCCAACGTCCGTATGGAAAGTTAACTTCAGGACCCTGTATAATGAGAAGTGGATCAAAACTGGAGCTCTCCCTGAACAGGTTTTAGCCATTTTTTGAATATCCAGATACTCCACTTGAGCCATTTGAAGCTTCGGGAAGGAGTCCTTGGCTGCCACGATGATATCCCAGGCTTTTGTGCCTGCAATCCTTGCAGTCTTATCTAAGTTCCTGAGTTCGTCAGTCGATTTGCAATCGACAGAAGTCAATTTAAACAGGGGTTTCAAGAGGGCTTTCCTCTATAAGGAGATGTCTCTCCCAAGCTCCTGTCTATCCCCCAGACATGCGCCCCCCCTTCTTGGCGAAAGGCTTCTTTTTCTTTTGGGACAGGATGGAATAGGGGAGGGATATATCGGAGCCCTAACCGGGGAAGAAGAGAGGCTCTTAGCCTTACCTGCGGATGCGTCATTTCTGGCTGACGAAACATGATCGGATTGTGACTTTTCCTGTCCCATATGGCTGACCTTCTTTTTTTCTTCTTTTTTTTTTTTTCACATTTTTTCTTTGTCATTCTGCTCATCCTCCATCCCCCTTCTCAAAGAAGAGGACCATGTTGGTGGCATCTCGTCTGTCTCCATACCTTCGTCCGGCAGTTGTAGTGGTTAAAGCTGCTGCTGCTAGTCTTGTTGTTGCGGAGTCTTTTTTGTTGCTGTTTTTTATACTGTTGCTTTTGCTGCTGTTTTTGTTTTTGTTGCTGTTGCTTTTGTTGCTACTGATGATGCTTCTGTTATTGTGGCATTTTTTTCTGCTATTGATGATGCTTCTGCTGCTGCTGTTGATGCATTTATGGCAACACCTGCGACTGACTGGTTTCTATACCTTTTCAACTTCAAAATGATAATAATCAACTTCAAAATGGACTTATTTTCAAGTAAAAAATTAATCAAATCCAAAATGGATTAATCAAAAATTGGATTCAACTTCAAAATGGAACAATCAACTTCAAAATGGATTAATCAACTTCAAATTGGATCAATCAACTTCAAAATGGAACAATCAACTTCAAAATCGATTAATCAACTTCAAATAGATAAAATGTCAAAAACCTAAAAACAATCAACTTCAAAATAAGAATAAACAACTTCAAATAAGAATAAACAACTTTAAATTGAGATTTTTTTTTTTTTTTTTTGGTAAATTGAAAATTATTTTTTCAATTAATTTACCCCATGAGTAAGTAAATTGACTGTTCGTCTTCATTATATAGATGAAGAAAAAAACAAAATACAAACAACTTGCCAAGAAAGCATTGGGTGAGCCTACAGTAAAAGTAGGAGGAGAAAGTCCTGTATGGGCAAAAATGATGATTGATAATGATGCTGGAGAAACCTCTACAAAAGAAGCTGAAGAAGAATTAGCAACAGCTCCAAAGAGGATTTACCTCAAGAAAACTGTGGCTGGCGAAAAAAGACCCAGATTTTAGCTGCACATGTCGCAGCAGGAAATTGGAAAGACCTGGCAAGAACAATTGGTGTGCCTCTGCCAACAGCTTAGCGTTGGTTAGACCAGGGTGCTGATAAGAGTGACTCTAGGGGAGGAGCAAGAAAATATAAAATTACACAAGAGCATAAGAATGTTATGGCCGAATTAATTGAAAACTCTCCTAGGTTCACTCTTCAAGACATTGTAAATAAGTTGGTCGAAAAGTATGAGGTTCCTGTGACGAAAGAATGCATAAGAAAGCACTTGGACTCCATGGCCTTTACTTTAAAAGCGGTTCATTATGAACCAGTAGCTGCTAATAATAATGTCAATAAGGCGAAACGTAAGGATTACGCAATAGCTTTATTAGAATTTCAGTCCCAAAGCGTGCCAATTCTTTATATGAATGAAACCAATTTTAATCTCCATATTTCAAGAAGAGAAGGTCGCTCTAAAAAAGGCACGAGGTGCACTACAGTCGCGGCCGGATCCAGGGGAAATAACATCCATGTTATTGGATGTATTAGTAATAATGGATTAATTCATCATAAAATTAAAAAAGGTTCTTTCAAAAAAGAGGATGCGAAAGAATGGACCAGTGAGTGCCTTAGAAAGGCAAATGAAATTTATGAAAGGGGTGTTGTCTTAGTTATTGATAACACTCTTTGCCATACTTCAGTTGAAGAAGTTGTGGAGGAAGATGAATTTAGGCAACACCAAATTTTCAGACTTGCCCCCTATAGTCCGATGTTAAATCCCATTGAAAAGGTTTGGTCAGTCATTAAAGCTGACGTAAAAAGAAGTATGGCAGACTCAATTGTTGGGATTTTAAGAGGTGATGGCCAGGGATCTTTAACTACTAAAGAATTCCGCCTCAGCAAGTTAGAAGCGATGATCTCCGAGGCAATTAATAATATTTCCCCTGAGACTTGCACTAACTTCGTATCTGGAATACAGAGATTATTTGCCTCTGTAATTAACAGAGATGATGTAATCTTTTAAATAAATTTCTTAGGAACGTTTATATTTTTTTATATCCCTTTTAAGTTAAAATAAAAGAATAAATATTAAATTTATTAGTATTATATTAATTCTCAATTTGAAGTTGATTAATCCAATTTGAAGTTGATTATTTCTCATTTTGAAGTTGTTTTCCAAATTGAAGTTGATTAATCCATTTTGAAGTTGATTGATCCATTTTGAAGTTGATTAATCCATTTTGAAGTTGATTAATCCATTTTGGAGTTGATTAATTTTTTTACCTGAAAATAAGTCCATTTTGAAGTTGATTATTATCATTTTGAAGTTGAAAAGGTATAGATCCAAAATAAGCAAAATAGAAACAAGTCAGTTGCATGTGTTGCCATAATTGCATCAACAGCAGCAACAGAAGAAAAAATGCAGCAAAAATAAGTCGACGAGCTTGAGGTTCAATGCTCGGTCATATGACTTTCACGGCCTCGTATACTATTATATTGTGAATTAGTAGAGGGAGTCACGAATGATATTCTATATGGCCGGCTCGGCTTGTCATCATCAGATTTGCGCTCTTTCTGGTCTTGGGCGCCAGAGGCGGAATATCTCAGCAACCTTGAGTATCGCTTACCTAACGAGTGTTTCGGAACGGGCTCTCAATGGCGTAGACTTCAGAGGGATCTGGGCGGATTTGCCCGACTGTCATCTTGTGACCTTGGTTTGCAGAAAACGACTTCGCACGCCTTCTACCATTGTCCTTATGTTCACCCGTTCTGGGACTATGTCAGCGAGTTGAGGGTTCGTATCAAGGCAAGCAGCTCGTGTCCATTGATCTCGCAATAATGTGTCGTCCCGTTCTCTGTGGTGAAACGTATGATGTTTTTCACGTTGGAAAGAACGGTGGTGTTGACATCGCAAGCGGAGGGAATCTTGCGATACGGACGATATTCGGATCAGGATCTGGTCGGATTCGTTGGGCATCAGCTCAAGATGAAAATCAGAACTGATAGAAAGCGTTTGTTATCGACAGATTTCAGCGAAAGGCGGGAAACTATGTAGAGCCTGATTCGTGTGAACGGGGCTAGCCTTGATTTTCCTTTTTTTTTTATTCCACTATGACACAACGTGGCGGTTTCCTCTGAACGTTCCCTTGGTTAAGGTAGACATTGTTTTTGTTTTTTTTTTTTTATCTAGTTAATGTGAGTAAATGTTGTTCCCTGCCTGTTTCCGGCACTCACGACGACATTCCTAACCTTCCCATTTTTTTTTTTTTTTTTTTCTTCTTTTTTATCCTGATGGGGTTAGTTTTTGATTTTCCACTCCGTCATTTATTGTTTTTTCTTTCCCATTCCATTAGTGTGATTCTTGATTCTGTTCAACGGCAGAATACAGTGGCCACTCTTATTTTTGGGGGGTTGAGGGATCCTATTAAAATCTGTTATGTTTAATTTGATTTTGTTATATTTTGTGTATTTTGGGGATTCATGGCCCCTCATTTCATGATTCACGAATTTTTTATATATTTTTGTAGAAAAAAGAGACATTGAACATTTGTACATAGAGAAGTTTTACGTCATGGGGTTGTTTTGTAGGTTCCCTGTGAATATATGGTATTGTGTTACTTGTAGTATTGAATGGTGATGGATGAGTTTTTATGGTGAAGGATCCAATTGTACGGAATGAATGGGTCATGTCTGATTATCTTGGTCTAAGATAGTGATGACCAGCCTTACTCTACTACTCCTTCGGATTTGTGCCACAATTATGTATTCAAATGTATAATAAACAACTATTTTTGTAATTTTGTCTTCGGCATATTGTATAGAACACACGTGCTCTTTTTCTCTTTAATTGATTTTCTTTTTCGCCACATTTAATCTATTGAAATTGCTGACATACTCTCATCCAGTGTAATTACAACTGCTGCATTAAATGTCATGCCATAAAATAATTCACTTTGATTGATCAAATAGGAGATCTTTGCGCTAAAATAATTAGCATTACATTACCGAAACAGTATAATTGTCGCCGAATTAGGATTGTTGTTCGTATTTTTTTAACTTATTTTTAATCCACATATACAAAAATACAAAATGTATTCATATATATATATGTGTGTGTGTGTGTGTGTGTGTGTGTTGTGTGTGTGTGTGTGTGTGTTGTGTGTGTGTGCGTGAATAAAGATAAAGGAATTTTCTTTTTACAGATATATTTTATTTTTATTTATATCTGCATATAAATATAGAGCCCATACTTACCCAAAGAATAAATATACATAAAAAAACACTTTCAAAAACCTCTAATATCCTCATTATTTCATCCACAATGCCGAAGAGAAAGACATACAAAATATACGACCGATAAAAGATTATTAACAACAATAAACTAACAAACATTATTAACAAGAATAAACTAAAAACAGACAAATAATACTATTTACTAACTCTATAACATCCACTCTTTAAAACAATTTATCCAATCTGAACAACATCAAAATAATTACACCCACATCCAAAACTACTATGGATATGAACAGAACCAAAAATACCCATAACAATAATAATTATAAAGTAGGTATAAGTAAAATAAATTGCCAGAACCTTTCCTCACAATACGTTGGGGAAATTTGCAGGAATTTTTAAAAATGTATGTCTGAACATAACGATTTATCAAATGCATATACATAACAACAATAAACTAAACCACAATTTTGATCTAAAAAACAAATTTATTAAAAGAGAAAGTAACTTACTTAGAAGGAAAATTACAACATGAAAAATTGCATGAAAAATTACAACATAAAATTTAGAACATGAAGATATATGTTAGATCGAGTCTTTCGTAGTTCTTTCATGATACCGTATGAGTCTGATTGAAAATGAAAAATTCCCTTGTGCAAACAGCGCTGTTATGTATAGTCAAAATGCAATCACTTGCACAGTTCCCAGTCGACCTCCTTTCTTACCTAATCAATTCTACTTTTGTTTTTTGAGAAAATTGTTTGAGATTTGACCAGAACTCATAAGAAGCAAGTTTTTTCTTTTCACCTTTGGCTCATATTGAGTGTGCATAGTTGCACTTTGAATTTTCCAGAACTATATTTGTACTGGTTGTGGGCAGTACTAAATGCGGCAACAGTTTTGCCACACCGTTTCCGCTCACAGAGATAGTATAGATTACAGTGAGCTAGGGCTGTGTCACATTCTGGCGCGAACCGACTCTGGCTGCTTGGGTTCTGTTAACACTTTTGTACAGGATAAAACTTTCCAAGTCAGAAAGAATCAATTTTGGAGATGAGGGAGGTTGTTTTGGAGTAATTCATTTTTAAGAATGCTGAGAGAGAAGCTTATGCAATGTAAGATCTGAAATTACTTCTGTCAGTTATGGTGTACCAAAAGATCGTCCTACGAAATGGAAAATCAGAAGATGCTTTCGAGTTGGAATCAGGTTTTGACAATGATCAGTGAATGGTCTGAAGTGCCCAAGTCAGGTAACTTTATGCGTTATAATTTTTTTTATGTTGAATTCTCTAGAACAGGTTCTCGTCTGTTCATATATCATTTGTTATATGGTCATATGCAATCGCTTGCACAATTTCCAATGAATCAGCACTTCCACTCATCCATGTCCATTCTTGTAATTTTTCTGGTTTAATTTACTACATTCGCTGTTTATATGATTCACTCTCTCGTCTATATTTCCATACACTCGAATTTATTCTCGTGTTCTATTATTTTTTGTTGTTGTTGTTGTTGTTTCCTTTGATTTATGTTGTATACGCATTTCCAGCTGGGTCGCAACCAGAAGCCCAAGGTCAGAAATGGCTTCATGACATTTTCAACGGAGCTTTATTTTAAGAAAAAAAAAAAAAAACAACAATAAAAAAAAACACCTAAGATCACATATTTTACATAGATAAAGCCTTTCGTAAGGCGTGGGCTGTACTTGTGAGTACAATTTTTGTATTTCATTAAGACATGGGCTAACTGGAACCTTTCAATGAGACTACTGGAATCTTTTCAAAGCAAACCGAGGGCACCAACTACAACTGGAATTATTGATGTCCCCATGTATCACACTTTTGAGAGTTCGATTTCAAGGTCCTTATATTTTGATAGTTTTATTTTATTTATTTATTTATTTATTTTTTTTTTGAAGATCTCCAAAAATACGTTACAATCTGCAGGGACTAGCAGGTACATTTTGTTTTTTTTGTGTCTCTGACCACCATGTCTAAGTGTTGTAAAGCCCCGTAAATTTGTTACAGGTCCTAACACCGTAACCTGGTCTGGGTAGTGTTCATACCAATTTTTTGAAGTTTCCGTTCCGTAAAAGTTGCAAATTTTCCTATGTAAATATTAGCGCATTCTGTCATGCCGCGTTTTATATTCAGCGGGTGCAAATAGCGTGCAATCATTGTTTCTGGATATTTATCACAGAATTTGCTTTTGGGGTTAACATAGTGTGTATGCTTGGTAATTTCTAGTTAGCAAGCATTGGTCCTGTGCAGCAAGAAT
Source organism: Acanthosepion pharaonis (assembly GCA_903632075.3). Lineage (NCBI taxonomy): Eukaryota > Metazoa > Mollusca > Cephalopoda > Sepiida > Sepiidae > Acanthosepion > Acanthosepion pharaonis. The sequence continues at coordinate 566,604 of CAHIKZ030001768.1, read as the reverse complement.
AAAATCTTGTGTTTCAGCTTTTAACCATGCATTACAAATCCACTGATGGATAAGGGGTTTGTCTACATCAGATTGTTTGGTATGGGCAGAACATTGACCATGAAGAGTTTTATCTTGCCATCGTTTCTGCATCTGGTCGATTACATTTGCTTTTGCTTTCTTTTTTCAGGTTTTCGCAGCTGCAGTAGGTGTATTATGTTTTCCTTGCATTTCTTCTTGCGAATTACTCTGCTGAGTACTTGAATGATGTGATTTTTCGCTTCGGTGATTTCACCTTTGTTATTTTCAAGGAATTCTGTTCTAATGTCGTTCGACTCATCTTCAGTGACATAATCGGAATAACTGCAGTTTATGTAGCAAGTAGATTCTTCAGTTTTATTTCCTGAGAGTTTATTATTTCGTATCTCATTTGTTTTAGTTTTTTACCTCATCCTCTGTCATGTTATCTATTTCCATTCTGACTTCTCTATTTTTTGAGTGATTGGGTTATTGTATTCTGTCTTATATTTAGTCTTATATTATATATTTCTCCATTTCAGAGTCTTTTATCTCACTCGATGTCCCTGCGGACATTGACAAGCATGTTTGGTTTGAGATAGGGTCTTAGTTCCTACAATAGTTCTCCAGATTTCGTATGTCTGATCCGTGATGTTCTTTTGTGGATTTTCAAGTATCGCGAAAAAGGATGTCATGACTTGTTGGTACTTTTCGCGAGTCCATTCGTTCGCTTTCTTTTTATTAGTTGATTTTCCATTGAGTCACTTAGTCAAAGGTTAGAGTTAGTCCGGGTTTGGTGACCAGGTGTCTCATCGTTATTGAAGGAGTTTGTTCCAGTGACAGATTTTTCGATCCCAGACTGGTTCCTCCCTGAAGGACGCGGCCCTTGTTGACTTGGGTGACGGCCGAACAGTATGACTATTTGTTTGTAAGCATTATGATTGCTGTTTTTCTCCCATTTTTGCGTTTTATCCTTGACCGCCAAAGAGTAACTTTGTTAAAGCTGCCAAATCTAGGACGATGCTGACGAAGACTAAAGAGCTCGTCCTACCCATGAAATAGGAGAGTTATATTCAGATGTCCAGGGTTCGAGCGTTCATCGTCTAGAACCGGCATTCAGGGCGGTAACATAGGGATATGGAAATATTATTGACTATAATAAATTTTAACTTAGTATAAGTCGTAATGACCACTACCAGAGGAATGGTCAAAGGTGGACACATATTGGGAGTTATCACGAAAAAATATTTTTAAAAATTAAAATAAAATAAAGTCAAAGAGACTTAAAATAAAATTAAAAAGAAAAGAAAAATATAATTTCAAATTAACTGCATAAAAGTTCGCATAGAGATGAATACTGAGTAACGATTAATATGTTCCATTTGCTGACGCCAATAAAGGGTGATAATCAAACTTTATATGGTAGATCCCCCCCCCAACCCGCATTACAGAGTAGCGAAAGGGCCACTAAGGAATCCATTAAACAAATAAAAAACAAAGTAAAAATACAAAGGAAGTGGAAGCCATGTCAAAGAGGAGGTGTTATATAGGAATAATGTGTCGCTGCCGACACTTGAGTTTGGACACAGATCGCCAGTTAGCAAACACGGGCAATCCCATTGTTGAATTAAGTAGACCACGTGACCATAGAGGAAACGCATATCTATAGGAAGTTGCTAGGATCGTTATTTCTATTCTGGAAGTAGCGTTCATTTTTTACCGACCGTTTACGACCGGTAATTCTTTCAGCAGAAATTTCTGTCCGCCTAAACGATTGTTTGTTTTGAACTCTTTTGTTACAAGTTGTTTTTTATTTTTGCTTACGTTTTCATTACTGACGTTTCTTTGCAAAAAGTTTGATTTTTTTTTTCACTCCCCATCATTTTACTTTATCCATTTTATGTTTATTTTCTTTTATTATTATTATTTTATTTTGGTTTTATATTCTTTTGTTAATTTTCTGTAACCCTCCCTCAAAATATTTTTTGTTTCTACGTATTTATTTTGTCTTACTTTTTCATGTTCTTTTAATTATTACGTGTTAATTTGTTTCTTGTTTTCCTTTTAAATATCTTTTAAGTCCTTTTTTTTATCGTTAATAGTTCTGTGTTAAATTTCAGGTTTTTTTTTTTATTTTTTATTTTTATTTTTTTTGTTTTTTGTTTAATCTGTCTTTGTTATTGTTTGTGTTTCGTTCGTTTTCTGGTCAGAAAGCGGCCATATTGAAAATTTCTTAATTGGTTGTTTCGTATTTTTTGTATCTTATCGTTTTTTATTATTGTTAAACTTTCATTTTTGCCTGTATTACTGTATTAATATTTTTGGCACTTGCATCCTTTCTTTTTCCGTTTTAAATGTTATTTTGTGATTGTTACTTGTTTTATCTTTGTCTTTATCGTTTATTTTTTCTCATCTGTCTTTTACGTCATTTTTGTACGTCCTACTGTTTTCTGTATTCTTTTTGTTTGGTTAATTTTGTTTTCTCGTTTTTAAGGCGAACCTTGTTTATTTAAGCTTTATTTAATGCTGTCTATTTTGTCGTTTCTATTTTGTTAAGTTTAATTGTCTACTTTCTCTTTTAAACGCCCCTTCCCTTCCTTTTACAAAAAAAAAACTTCTTTTTATATAGAATATCAATATGTCTGACAAAAAAAAAGAAAAACTCTCCGGATAAAGGTAAAAAGATTAATGATGACGACTTTAATGATCAACAGACAAAAAGTATGGTGGCCGAGGATAACCAAAATTCGGAGAATAGTCAAAACATTACTGACGTGAAAAAAAGTACAGACAACAGTATGGTGTCCGATAATATCAACATTGCGGTGGATACCAATGTTAAAGATGCAAAGAAAAGTATGCTTGCCGAAAAAGGTCAAAATTTAAAGGAAAAAATTGCTGAAGAACTCAACGAAGATAAGACCAACAATGATGGTAATGCAGCGGTCGGGGAGATGACTTCTTGCTGGAAGTCCCCACCTAAATGCAAAATCAACATAACGGAGTTCCTCGAGAGGGCCAAGCGTTACGCCCATCTTGTGACGAAAGATGGGTTCTTGGCTAATCTCGTTGAATTGCTGAAGGCTGATAAAAGAATTGTGTCGGTCTTTGTGGTAGACAAGCTTTCGCGCAAAATTTCTCGCTCCACAAAAGACACTGTAATTAAAACGTTGACGTCTCTGGGAGTGAAGGTAAAGGATACTTTATGTGGGACGTATTGTTACCCACGCATGCCGACTGTGAAGCCATGCCCAGTCGGGATTTAATAACGAAAGACCTCATACTAATAATTGAATATGAGGACAGGCGTAGGACCAAACCTCAATATTTGAGGTCCCTCCTCAGATCATTGGTGAGCACTTGATGGCTTATTTTGCCCAGATTGGACAGTTACTTGCAGCTTCATCTGACGATCTGACTGGTGGATGGAGTTTCGAAATTATGATCGATCGACAGGCCTTCATCTCCAACCCCAACTGCCTAGATGTAGAGGGCCAGAAAATGCCGGTCATTGTGATCGGCCATAAACCAACATGCTGGAAGTACGTAGAGCTGTTACTACTTCTCTTCCTACCCAGAGAACAAGAGCTCCAGAGATACCCCTCTGGTCGAGTCTGTTGTTTCCGTCTCGCCTGTAATGGGCATGCCAGCGACCAGGACCGGTGTTGTAAAACCCCTGGTTGGATCCGTCTCAAAGCCCCCATTCCTGGAAAAGCCTTTGTCCGCCGCTTGTGCGGTCGTGGAGAAGAGAGAAGGCAGAGCTAGAGGGAAGCTCCAGGCAGCGGGACCTCGTTCCACTAAAGCTCTTACGGCAAAAGACACACACAGTCCCACTCCCTCAACCAGTTCCAAGGGCGACTTCCCGACTAGCTATGCCGACCACCTGAGGAGTCAAAGAAAAAGCGAAAAAGTTACAACACCTGAAAGAAGCCTTGAAAACAAAACGACATCAAGTTTCTGGAAAAACTATCTCTTCTCTCTCAGCACCGTCTTCCCATTCTGTCAAACAGCATAACTCATCGTAAAATCTCTAAACCCCACCCCTTCCAAAATTACCACCCTCAAAAGGGTCCTATCCCCAAATCCTGAGCCAGCCAAAAAAAACCCATTAGTTCAAAATCAAAAAAAGACAAAGAAGTCCTTCATCTGACTCCAGCGATCCTGCATCAATCAAAAAAAAATCTAAACCCATTTATCAAACTGGGGAAGACGTGTGCCGAGTTTCTAAAGATCTGGAAGATAAGGCTCTGTTGAAATCTAGAAAACTGAAAAAATTAAAAACGCTCTTAAATTTAAAAAAAAACTAAATGATATGGATGTAGAAGACATGTGGAACTTTCCGAATGTAAAAAGAGTGTTAACAGTGGTTCGCGCTGGTGTGGCTGGTCAACAGATTTGGGCCATGTTTGCGGAAGCAAACCATGTATTTGGAATGTTTCCGCCCATGGCCTGCTTTGACAATGACATTGTTAAAAAATTACAATATTGTTCAGGGAGGTTCCCGCTTTTTGATCACTCCTCCCTTTATAGAGCTTTGAAGTTAACCTTTCCCTTGGACATCGGTGGCCTGTCTCCCGATGGCACCATCAAGAGTGAGATGGGAACAGGTTCTATGGGAGAGGTCATCGGTGTCCTCACCCCAGCTATGTTCAATCCCTTATCGGTTTCATTATGGCTCTCTGGTTAGCAAGTTTGAATGCCCGGGGCCTGAGGTCGGAGTCTCGAAGGGCGAGGATCGATCGCGATCTTCAGTACCTCGGGGTGGATGTATGTTGTGTGAAGGAGACCTATTTTTTATCTCACGACCGTGAGAGCATTCTGTTTAAGAGGTTCATCTGCTATTCAGCATGTTTTGATGGACGCTCGATGGGTATTTCCTGGCTGGTGAGCAAGTCTCTGGATGCGGCGTGTGCTCTTGTCTTCGCGGATCCGGCGGGCAGGCTTTGCGTGCTGGATGTTACCATAAAGGATAAGGCTCTTCGTCTCATTGGTGTTTATGCGCCCAATGACAATGCGCAGCGGTCTGATTTGTTTCGGCAGACCGCGCCGTTTTTGATGACATCTCGTTCGGTAGTTCTAGTGGGTGATTGGAATACCGTCCTTGATCCTAATATAGATCGTATAGGGCAGAGATCGGGTACTAACAACCCGGATCTTAAGCCGTTTCGGGACTTTATCGACGGGTTTGATCTCGTCGATTAGTATCGAAATGATCACCCCCGGGAGGTAGTATGAACTTGGACTAGGGGCGGCAGCTTGGATTCGGTGGTGAGCGCAAGCTACATCGTCCGAGTTCTAGTTAAGAGAGTCGACGTAGGGCTCGTAGAATATCCAAGTTTCCATTTTATAGTTTACTAGGATCATAGGCTTGTCCGGGTTCGGGTAAACTTAGATAAGCCTAAGGTTAAGATGGTTGGCTACTCAAAATTGAACTCACCATTATTTGGCGAGCAAGATTTCCGGGACCAGCTTCTACTAATGCTAGAGCGGGAATTGTCGGGGGCTGTGGTTGGGAATAAGTGGTGGGATTCTCTAAAATATAAACTTAGGTCTTTTGCTGCTGATTTTAGTCGACGACTCAATCTAGCAGGGTTAGCAGCGCAAAAGTTTTGTGAGGCAAAAGTAGATCGGGCGATCAAATCCCGTCTTGCTTATCAAGGAGGAACCGGTCAAGATACTCGGCGTCTGATTTGGTCCCGACCCCCTGTTGGAAATGAATTGGTCGGAGGTGTGGGAAAAGGCCGAGGTCGCATTTCGTCTGTGGTCCCGGAGGAATCTTTCCTTGAAGGGGAGGGCAGAAGTATGTGCCTTGCACATCTATCCGATTCTCCTTTATCGACTCTCCATGCTTCCACTCCCGTCTGACACTTTATTAGCCTTTGTAAGGCTCTTGTTCTTCTTGTGGGGAGGCAGAGCCGCCATGGTTAGTCGCGAGATCTGTTACCTTCATCCTTCTGATGGCGGTCTGGTGGTGCCTTGCGTTGAGACTCGTCGACATACGCTTCCCATTACTATCTATCTATATATTATCTAGATCGGATGTGTATGCAATTGGATGAGAACGGCGAATTCTGGAAGGAAGGCGCTCGTATAAAATTTCCATCCTTAAGAAGTGTGCGCTCGTGTGAGTAAGAGGCCGGCCGTTCACCACGAAGCGCGGGCTACTATCACGAATGTCGACATGCCCTCAAGCAACTCTTACGAGCGAAGGATGTCCTCTCCGACGTCCAGCCGTTGTCCCGTAAGGCATTATATCAGGTGTTAGTTAGGGGGAACGTCCAGGATGCTTTGATAGGCGAGTTCGGTGTGACGAAGCGGGAGGCTCGCTGCATATGGCCTTGGGCGTCCGGGTTGAAATGTCTCACTAACTGAGGTATCACTTACCAGGCTGATGATTCGAGGGGCTCTCTGGGTCGCCAAAAGACTTCGTTCGGCGGGTTTGGCAAAGTCAAACTGCATTCGCTGCAGTAGGGAGGTGGAGACCCTAAGTCACGCCTTTTTTCATTGTAGTGTCGTAGCTCCTTTGTGCAAGTTTGTTGAAGACATCATGGTTCGCATGCTGCGCGAAAAGTTCTTTGTCCTCGAGGCCAGTTCCGTCTGTAGCAATATAGTACCGTCGTTGACTAAGGCTAAGCACTATGTGTTCTTTTGCTTACTGGAAGTTATGTGAGTCGTGATATGGACGACGCGACAGAGGGAATTCCATGGGACCGAGAAGTTTACCGCTTCCCAACTGATCCTATTCTTTAAGCATCAGCTTAAAATCAAGATCAGGACGAAAAGGAAACGACTCCATCCATTGGAATTTGGCGAAAGGTGGGTGAGTCTTGCGCGTCTCTACCGAGTGAAAGGTGCTGACAGAGTGGCATTTTGATGCAGGTTAGGAGGATATTGCGTTTGCTGGGTTGAACACTGGCAACCCTCCCCACTTAACAGTTTAGTGTAGGTCGTTTTTTTTTTTGTTTTACTTTTTTCTCTTAAACTTAACTAGGGTGTGTATGCTCTTGGCCCCTTTTTTTTTCTTTTGGTTTAATTCCCCATCCCTTCCATCTTTAGTTGGATAGTGATGTCAGTTCTCTGGTGGGTGCGGTGGGTCTTTCGTTTCGGGTGTGACTTTCGTAACTGTTTTTGTGTTTGAATTATGTAAATATCCTGAAATGGTCAAATCAGCCCCCAGCCAAGAATCTGTCGCGTTATTTGCATATTGAAATCCAATCAAGAGCTCCAACAAATATCCCGGTTTTGAAGACAATATGCGAAGAAGAATAGAAAAAAATACCAACCAAAATTTGCAAATCATTAATTAAGAACTACAAGAAGACGTTGGTTGCTATAGAAATGATTAATGGCTATTCTTCAAAGTATTACATGAAGACTATATATTTTTTTTTGTATTGTACAAATACTTTTTTTACCCATTAAAATGGAGAAATGGGATTTATTTCTATTAATTCATTTTTCTGTTTTCTATGCATATTTAGCTATTATGCATCTGTGTACAGTTAATTAAATGAAAAGTATGTTTATTCATTAGTTGCAAATACAATACATTAAAAATGTGTATGCGTACGAATATCTGTTTCCCAACTAGAAAATGAAATTAAAAAAAATAAAATTACGTTGAGTTATATTTACATTAAAGTATATATTCATTAAATCCGTTATATATTATTATCATTATTATTATTATTATTTCTTTGCTTTAGTTAATGTCTATCAGTGTTGGTTGACCTTGTTATGACTCATTCAATTATAAAAAAAAAGAGGTTTTTGTTATTATCAGTTATGTATGTAACTGATGTTTATCAGAGGAAAGATTTATCAAATGATTCTTGGATTTTAATGAAACTTTAAATTATTTTAGAAACGTTTCTTTTTTTAGAAAATCTTGGTAAAAAAAATATTTTTTACATCTGTTACCCCCTCCCACACTTATTTAATTCTATGAAATTCCGAGAAAATAATTTTTGTAGGGCTCAGTGTTTATATTAGTTATAAAAACAAGTTCTTGGAGAATTTAAAACATTATTATTTTTTTTTTTTTTTGTCACACATGGTTCCCAGTTACAGAAAATCTGCTCCGAATCGTAAAATAAAAATGTAATAAAACTAAGACTGAGATTAGTAAATATGGTTAAAATTAGTCATTTTTAGCAACTGCAAACAAAAAAAATATATTCCAATTTATTTAAATTCGGTTTCAAATACAGCAAAGTATTTTCCTTATTGGAAATATTAAATATAATCTATTAGCTTGAAATTAAAACTAAAATAAACCTTCAAGAAAGATTTTTCATTTTTAAAAAATAATTTTAATTAAAAACCTTATGCATCGCTGTTCTTTTGAGGTACCTATTGAAATATATGTGTGTAAGATTTATATGCAAAAGTTGAGCTAAAATAGAAAGTCCCATATACTTTAATATGTTTTTTTTTAATAATTTAATACACTTTTGCTTTTTCTTCGCTATACATTCCTGTTTGTTTCTTTTTATTCCTTTAAGGTCTTTTTCCTCATGCATAGTGAAGTGAAATTTCACAGGCAGCCATTAATCAAATCAAAAGAAAATTTAAGTTAAAAACGTTATTTCTAAAAAAAATCCATTTGATGCAGGGAAATACAGCTGGTCAATATGATATTAACAAGGGTATATGAAAGAAAGAATAAACGTTTCGATTTAATAAGAGTCTAAGCAAATATGCAAATATTCATATATATATATATGTGTGTGTGTGTGCGCGCGCGCGAGCTTGTGTCTGTGCGTGCGTATTTGTGTGCGTGCAGTTTTGATTTTGAAACGAATTTCGTATTAAAGAAACGATCCAAGTGCTGAAAAGTTAAAACCTTTAAAGAACAGGTGACAACTCCAAAGATATGCAAGAATCGAAATCACTCGACAGTCCAATTTGAACTTGAGAAAAACTTGCGTCTTTTTTAAAAATTCAAAAAAAAAAATATTCAACTGTACTGATCTCGGCATTTTACATTTCTAAAAATAGGTTAGAGACTTCCTTTATTGCTTTTAATTTCTAGCTGACGGTCTTAAAGTAATCGTTAACTGTTGGCATTTTAAAATACATATTAGAAACTCAATCATTTTGATTTGCTGTTTAATGAGTTTAAATTATAATTTTTGAATCATGTATTTATTTAAAGTTAAAAACTTATGATAAAAATGAATTCTTAACGCAATTTAAAAAGCAAATTTTTGTTTTGATAGATAGATTGATATCTTCATACATACATATAACATAAATTAAGTACATTTCTTCCACTACTACACATATATAAGATTTCCTTCATCGATAAAACAATTTTTTGTCTGAAGAAGTCCTTTTGAGAGACGAAATATGGAACGTCGGAGAATTTTTCACTTCAACATTCAATTAAAATTTAAAATTATTTGTCTGATATATAACTTGAATATAATATCTTCCATGCATAAGTAGTAATGATCATTGCTCTATACATACATACATACATACATACATAGATTTGAACTGTTGAAATTTTTATTATTAACAATATTTTTAACAATAAAATATCACATTCCACATTTTGACACATGGAATAGTTTTTTTCCCCTTCGTACTTAAAAAACAAACTTTTAGTACCTATCTTATTTTACTAACTAATTTTAAAATTTTTGCTAGATTTTTCAAAATAACATGAACTCAATAATCTCAAATTTAATGTAAAAAAATCAGGCGGACTTAATAAAATCAAATGTGAAAATTTAAATAAGATTGAGATTAACGCTTTTTAAATTCTCTTACAACCTCAGCACCTCGCAAAACAATATATTGAAAAAATTTATTTTTCTTAATATAATAATTTCAAACTACTTTAAAAAAAACATTAAAGAAAAAGACTAAACAAGACTAAACGCTATGTTATGTTCTATTATAAATGGCTTAGTTAAAGAGGTACAAGAGCATATTTTGTTTAAATGTTTTTCGGTGTATTTTGGAGCATAAAATACTAAATTTTAAAATAAAATTATTAATAAGTTGTTTGAGATTCACAGATCAAATATTTTTAACTTTATCATATGCTACGATAAAAAAAGCAAAAGACTGTAAACTAGTTAAAAGGAAAAAAACAAATAACCAAAGAAAAAAGTCGAAGATTTTAAAGAATGAGAACAACCAGAAAAAGAAATATTCTGTAGAATGTATATTATAAAACATGAGTTTTGAGGTGGAATTTGTAGATAAATATTTTATTTTCATAACGAACGACTTGAACTGTACAATTTTATTTTGAATTATACAGTCAGTCAGTTATGTGCCATGCGTGATACACGCTTAGGCGATCATGTATCTTTCGATGCAGATTTTTTCCCCGCAGTAGGTTGCCATTTCTTTCTGCCATCCAAGACTATAGAATCCGGTCTGTCTTGTTATTTAGCCATAGCTGGGGGACGAGGATTCATACTTTTCCCACGTAAGTGAATGTAATAGATCAGACTGAAATTCGAACTCGGCTCTCCGATTTCATAATCCGAACCGCTACCCATTACTCCACCGTGAATTAGACACTCACTCAAAATTCGAATTGACTGTAAAAAATGTTAACTTATCTGTGATAAAAAAAAAAACCAACTTCTTTCGTTAAAATTTTATCAATATATTTCTCTTCTTGTTCACTAAGTACGAGGTTGGATCAATAAGACTGTAGAATGCATACTAGTTATTAACTGAAACTGAAATTTTCGCAAGATAATGTTCATATATATATATATATATATATATATATATATATAATATAAATGTTCACTTATGTTTAGAATATCTTCAATAATAAGAGATATTCAACAACGAAATTAACAAATTTTAAAGTATATGTAGGCAAGGTTTGACTAATTTTTCATTGTGTTCTTCTAATTCTCGAATAAGTTATGAATTGTGAATAATCTGGCCAAAGTTCATGTTTTGTACTGTTTTCGGGGCAATTCATCTACAATTTTGATTGGCAGTCTCACATCTTATTCGAAAATTAGAAAAATACACTAAAAATAGACAGATCTTGTCGATTGAACTGAACAAAACTTATTTAATTACACACACACATACACACACACGCTCGAGTGCGCACACACATACACACATATACAGGATGCGATGGATAAATTGTCGTTTAAATTACGCAAAAATGAAAATAACACTGACATCTCATTTTGACAGATATATTCACCAAAATTACACAAAAATATCTTGAAATGTCAAAGAGTAAATTTATTCAATAAAATCGCCATTGGATTCAACCACAGCGTCCAGACGATATCGGAATCTCCTGCAACTCTTCTGGGCAGTCTCCTTGTTTAAGTTGGTTAATGCTGCCATAATCCTTGCCTTCAGTTCATCTTAGGTGTTACAAGGAATTTTGTTGGTCTCTTACTCAACTGCACCCTCCCCCACACACACACATTATAATCAATGGAGTTTCAATCTGGGGAGTTAGGTGGCCAGATGTAAGGGGTGATGTAGTCGAAGAAATTGTCTGACAGCCATGATTCGGTTCTCCTACTTGTTTGGCATGGTGCAGTGTCCAGACATAGGGCCTTCCAGCAGCCACCCTCATGGTCTAGGGCAGGAATACCTCCTCAAAGTACTTAATGTAGACCTCCCTGTTGAGTCTGAGAACGATCTGTGTGAGTTTTCCGAGCTGCCGTACTTTCGTAATCACAATTAGACTCATCAAACTTTTTTCCGAATCCTCTGCACTTCCCCAGATTGACACCCAAACACTTTCAAATGTTCGTACTTGAGCTTCCGGTGCGAATTTCAAGCATTACAGTTTGCTGGCAGTCATAGTGCTCTTTTTTTCACAGACTGTGTCCCACTCACCCTACGATACTGTGCAGTCAACAAAATAAAAAAAGACAATGCAAAAATTAAAAAAAATATATATAATGCAACAATTTACCCATCGCATCCCCCCCACATATATATATATATATATATATATATATATATATATATATATATATATATATATATATATATATATATATATATATATATATATATATATATATATATATATATATATATATATATATATATATATATATATATATATATATATATATATATATATATATATATATATATATATATATATATAAAAAGACAAAAACAAATATATATATATATATATATATATATATATACACAATTAAAGACACATACAAAATACATATATTTATTGTATATATATATATATATATATATATATATATATATAAAACAAATACAAAATATATATTTATATTTATCAACTGTGCCTATAGATATATTAAGCATATTAATCAATATTAATTGTATTTATTACTTACGTGAATATCTCTACGTGAAAGGCGTATGTATGGTCATTTATTATGCATTGCCGAGTCTGCTTAAAACTAAAATAAGTCGTACAACACAGTCTCAAGAAGCGAACCTGCTAGTCATGGTGCCATGCAAGCGCCTTATATGTATATATTCACATATACATAGATAAACACGTAGGCATGCATAAATATGTATAGAACTGTACACGCACTTATGTACGTACCTACGCATGATATAAGTGTGCGCGGGTGTGTGAGCGCGCGCGTTAATACGCCCGTTAATTTCTTCGTGCATATCTTGCCAATTTAAAAAAAAAAAAAAATTTTGATAGTCGTAAATAGGCCTGAATGGTAGTTGTGTTTTCTTTGTTTTTTGTTTGTTTTGTTTTTTTTTTAACATAAAACTGGCCAAATTAATTACTTTCATGAATAATAACGAATGGGTATATTCGTTATTATTTGTCAATAATATCATTTATTAATTTTTGTAAATATAAGAATTAAAAAAATAGAAAAAATAATATTCTTTTTAAAACATGCTGGAGTAGTGCCTTTTTGAAGGTCTTATAAATTCAATAAAATCAAACAAAACACATGGGGTAGTGCCGGTCACGGCCAGTGGATACTACCCCGGCCGGAAGAGGTTGCCCAAGGATGATTAAGGGCCCAGGGTAATACTCTGCGGCTCTCGCTATCTTATCAGCATTTGCTTGTTTTTTCAACCCACATTTATATAAGTTACAAATTAAACTAAACACAACTGACTATTAAAGGATGAAACATTTTCGCAAAATTTGACGTCATTCTGAGCTCTCTTCTTCTTCTTCTTCTTCTTCTTTTCAAATCCGTGAATTTATTTTGCTCAAGCCAAGTCTCGTAAAAATATAATTATAAATATATATAAATGTATAAATATATATATAAAAATTCACTATTTTTACCCATAATGTTGAATGTGTAAAATTATTCAACTTTTTAACAAGAAAAATCTCAAGTTGATGTTAAAAATTGCAACAAAATATTGTTGATTTATTTATGATGAAAAGATCTATTATGGCATGTTTCGAATTTGTATTTAGAAAAGTGAGATGTAAAAAAATTACAAGTTAAACGGATGTAGTAAAATGGGGACCTGTATCATAGATTCCGTGTGTCTCGTATCATAGGTTCGGTGGGGACTCACGAGACTCTTGCACCGACCCTGGTACCGATGCTTTAGAAATCAATTTAAATGCTAAAAAGTGTGTGTACAACATTCAGATAGAAAATATTTAATCAAGTTTGAAAATTTGGCAATAATATTTACATGGAATAAGAGTTCATTTGTATATTTTTACTTCGTTTTTTAAGTAAACGAAATCTAAATTATTTTTTCTTTTTGACTTTAAGTCCATATTTATCGTTTGGATTATATTTCTAATTCTGAATATTTTGTAAATGATATTGAATCTTAAAAGACAAGGTTTTATTCAATTCATTTTCGTTTTCATAATCACCTGTTTAACTGGTTGTTGCAATTAATGGCTGTCTTTAATTTTAAAAAAATCTCCTCGTTTAAAAGAAAAAGAAGACAAGTGTTCATGTCAAATTTTGGTGAAATTTCTTAAAATGTTAAATTAGAAAAAAAAATCCATTAATTGTTTATTTCTTTGTTCGATATCTTAGGTAAGAAATTAAATTATGTTGGTAAAATCGCTTTAATTATAACTAGCGCCTTTAGTAAAATGCGAATTTTAAATCGCCACGATTATCTTTTAAAATAAACGTGGCGATTTAAAATTCGCATTTGAACACTTTCGCAGCTTAAACACTTTCGCAGCTTAAACACTTTCGCAGCTTAAACACTTTGATTTGGTGCGGATTTGAATCAGCCCACACACTTCGTAAAGTCAGCATTTTAATTTTATTTTTAGTTCCTTGTGATTTTAAGTCTAATGCAAGAAAAAATATCAAAGTTTTTACTAAAATGAACAATACTTAGAGTTTAACAAGATTTTGTAAATTTATTTATATTTACTGATTTATTATAAATGATATAGAGAAAAATTGATAGAATTTGAAAGTTCTTTTAGAATCTAAAAACAGTCTTAATGAAAACTTGTAGATATAAGGTGATACGAAACGATAAAAAAACGATTGAAATTTTGGCGCGATTTTAAACCTAAAGAATCTAAAAACAGTCTTAATGAAGACTTGTAGATATAAGGTGATACAAACCTAAGTTTCATAATGGATGTGCGTGTGGTACAAAGGCTCGAGATGAGAAATCGATAAACCAAGTTCGAATTCTAGTCTGATTCGTTACAGTCACTTAAGCAAAGCAAGGACGATCATAAATCGAAAAGAGACAAAGCGTGTCACATCCTCACACAACCAACAGGTCAGCGCGATATCCATTCTTCCCATGAATCTGGGGGAAGGCCAAAAATCCAACAGGAGGAACTTCACAGGCTGAGAAGAAGAAAAAGATTTCATAAACATTACTGAATTGCAATTTGTGTGAAGTATCACAAACTGCTACATGCTACAGATATATTACTTGACCGCATAAGACTTTCATCTGGCTAAATGAATTGGATTCGCTTACAGAAAAAAAATATAAAAAAGAAATATGTATATAACGTATTAATATTTGATTATATTTCATATAACTTGCATAATACTCGATTTATATTGCCAACGCATATATATATATATATATATATATATATATATAGATATAGAGAGAGAGAGAGAGAGGGGAGAGAGAGAGGGGGAGGAGAGAGAGAGTGAGAGAGATAATAAATAAATATTTGGCGACTTTCTGGGCTGGGCTCAATTCTCCGAATGTCTGGGCCTGGGAAGCTTTGGCTTATATAGATAACCCCCACCTCCAAAAACAAAAATTCACATTAATATATATCTAATTTCTCAACCTGACCGTCTTAATATTAGGAGATCTTGTTAATTAACTATACAGCACTCCCATTGTTTAGAATCTTCTTAGACATTATTACTTTAAAATAATGATGTTCTTAGGCTGACAGCATCAGCATAAACAAATCCAAAGTTTGAGAATTAAACAAAATTTAAATTTTTTCTTTGTTTAGAATAATTTGCAAGACACATCAGGCAGATAGTATAATGTAAACAAACTTCTGAATTTAATTTCTCAGGACCAAAGAAATTCTAGAATGATTTGCAAGACACATCCGTTTTGGGCAGATAGTATAAGGTAAACAAACTTCAGAATTTAATTTCTCAGGACCAAAGAAATTCGGACAACACATTAATTATGTCTTCTTCTCGTTGATGAGAAGTTGATAGGGCGAGGAAATTTGTTTTGCTCAATTTTACTGGATCAAGGCTAGTTACTTCTGGGTTCGATTCTCCTCGAAACTGTTCTTAAATTCATTTTTTTTTATTTTTAAACATAATTTTTGAGAAGGTTCTTTTTTCATTTTTTTTTTATCAACCATTCAACCTACTCTTCTGAGATTTTTAATAGTTATTATCCAATTAGTAGTCCCTCTAAATCGCAATCCTGTAATTCTATACAATTAAACGTTTAAATGGGGTTAGTGCACTGTTACAGTGGCGACTTGTTGGTAAAAATAATTGAAATTGAAAATCTGAACAAAAGTCTCTTAATAATGCAGTTTACGTTTCAAAAAATCGAATTAATATTCTTAGTTCAAACCCAGGTCTTCGTCACTGCTTCAGTAGATGCATTCCGGCTTTTACCAAAGGTTTTTCTCGCGACTTGTCCCATTGCCAGTCTTGATGACTATTGTCTTGTCATTGGCACTCCATGACTGGAGAGAACTGAAACTTTGTAAGTCTTTTTGTTGTTGTTGCTCACTTCAATCTGAAAGACTGGCAAAAAATGTAGATTAATGTTATGTTTGGAAACTAGTGATCAATCAAAATTCCATTACTAAACTAATTTAAAAAATGAAGACGTGATTTTAAAATGTTCTGGTTAAATTAAACAAGAAAAAATAAACAAGTATTACATGTTGGTTATTGCTACGTGGAAAGAGAATACAATGACTACAATTCAAAGAAATAAATTGCTTATTTTTAATATTTACCATCTGATTATTAGTGATTATGTATCATGCATGAAAACCAGTTGAAATTTTACAGAAATACAAATTTAAATAACTTGGTACGAATAATTTACAGCAAGTATAATAAATATAAAGTAAAACAGTATAAAAATGTAACAATAATAATTATTTTTTAATAATACTTTGTCCTATTACGTCGTTATTTTTTCTTAATAAGATTCGTTTGAGTTTTATGCTATGTCATTCCTTTTACAATTTCTATTTCACTTCATATAGTAGGCTTTTTCAAGTCTAGGGTATAACCGTAATCTTTTCTACATAACCTCATAAACTGAAGTTTTTGGCTTTTCTTACTCTCATACACACAGTAACCCTTTACTTTAAGTGGCTCTTGGCCCATGTATTGAGGGAACATTTCTTTTTTAAAAAAGTGCTCTTTTTTTTTACTTTTACTTATTTACTTATTTTTGTTTTATATTTTATTTTATTAATTTTTTTTTCTTTTTGAGAGTTGTCTCATTTTAAAAACGTTGACTTTATATAGATACTTACTAAGCTTAGATTAGTCGGGTAAAAGGCCAATACAATCCGAGTATTGGATTTTGGAACTTTGTTTATCATTAGTTTTCTAAATATGAAAGATCTGCCTTGAAAAACTAGCATTCGAAATTCAAACTTTTACCAGGGCACGAACTCTGACTACTGGCATCGCAGAGAAATTTGAAACGAAAATCATTTCAATTTGGCAGTTCTTCTCTGACTCATTCTACTTTTCACTCAATACTTAGTACTTTCTATAATTAGTGGTAGCTAACGAATCCATTTTTTTTTTTTTTACCTTAGTAGTTCGTTCGATTCTTATTGGGTGTCCCATACAAAATTCGTCATTAAATATCCCAACCGGAGTGACATGTTGAAAACTCAAACAACTTAAACTAATCAAAAGCAGGCGATGTTTTTATCTAATTCTTCAGCTTATTGACCTTATATACAACTTAATTTCTTTATATTTAAATATATCTCAGTCTCACACTGTTCATCACTAATCTTTAAAATACCCCCCCCAGCTCTATTTCTTTAAATATTTGTGAATTTCTATGACGTCTTGGGTAAAGTAATGTAACAATGTTTCCATGTATATACATAGAGGGTCTGTGTTCACAGATTACAGATAAAAGAATCGTACAAAGAATCGAAACCGTTTGGCTGCATTTAAAATGATTTTAAGAACAGAACATTCAGCTCTCTTCTCATCAATGGGAATACTTTTCTTAGTATACGTTTAGAAAAAAAAACAATCACTAATGTATTTGGTAACAAATGTAAATCCCTATTCTAGATATTTATCGAGTGTATTCTATTATAAGCTCTTTCTGGGGAAAGATTGATTCGAACAAGTACTGGTCTCATTTAAACCAAATAAAGGCAAGAATTGGCGAAATTCACACAAAATTGGAGATAATACTAGATTTCATGTTTCTTTGCTCACCAGTCAAAAAATATTGTAGCTTGACAGGGAGATTTTCACTCATACGCCATATTCAGCAGATATCCCCCTCAACTTTGAAATTACCATTTATTTCGGCTTTTACAGAATTAAATCAAAATGTAATTCCAGATTAGTTCTTTGCAGAGAAAGATTTTAAAATATACTCATAATTCATAATTAGCAGCAATCATTTTTACAGAATATGAAGGTTCGTTAGCTTGTGTGAATATACTCTTTATATTAACGGTTATTGCTTGTGACCGTTACCACTCAAAAATGTATTCTCCAAGAGCTGACATAATTCTCTACATTGCTTTATTATCATCGTCCACTACAAATATGACATGTTGGTTGATTATTACTATGCAATACCTAGCAACTAACCCTGCTATCAGGTGGGTCCAATGTAGCTCTATATTCATCACTAAGAATTACACTTGATAAATCTATTTTTATGTACTTGTTGCTCCAACATATTTCGCCTACTTAAAGGTAGTACGTTATTTGCTTTTGTGCCTTCTCATCAATAACTATATAATGTCTTGTTTCGCTTTTTTATGACGCGTATCAATCTTTATAGATCCGAAATTAAGGAATAAATTCTAAATAATTATATGTACATATATAGAGAGAGTGTTTGTGAGAGAGAAAGAGAGAGAAAATTAATACAAATATAAAGTTAGTTATTAAGCTGATTGGTGTTACCTTCAGCATCTCGACTTCGGAGTTTGGTAGAAGCTCCTTCCAGCAATCACTCAGTCCGTTCGTCAGGGAATATCAGCAATTGACTGTTTATATTTCTCGATTTTTATAGAGGCACTTTTCATTGGTACAAAGTTATTTTTTTAGGTAGCAACTATTCTTCCAAACATGTTTGATTAAAAAGAAACCAAGGTCTGTTAGTTTAATTTTTTTTATCGTATTTTTCCAATTTTCGAATAAGGTGTATTGGGATTATTTTCAAGGACGAATGTGGTGTCTGTCTGTTCGGCAGAATTCCTTTTCTACATCCGCATATTCTGGAAGTTTTAAATAGTCTACGCTGACGTTATATGTAACGATTATTGGGAGTGAAGCCGTACTAAAGAAGGATGCAAAGGTCTCGAAAATGCGGTGTCCCTAACATTTATCCGGCACTGGGTTAATGCATTTTCAAATTTTCTTTATGTATTTTTACAAAATCGTTTATTCCTAGAAAGGATTAAGTCATCATAACATTTCATTCTGGCTTTCTATGCTTTTGCTTCACCTTTCAGCTAAAATTCATGTTATTTTTATTTTTTTATTTATTTATTTTATTTATTTATTTATTTTTTTTTTTTTTTTTTTTTGATATCTTGAATTTGCTAAAACCGATTACCAGACAGGACAAGTTTATTGTTTGAGACAAGTCTTAAGAATACGTCGCACGTGGAATATTTTTTTCCCCGTTCCAAAATCATGAGTGTTTAATGCATCAAATTTGCAACAGAAGTATTTACTTGCAGCAAGATTAGCAGTCGACTTCCGTGCGCAGACAAAAAAGGCCTTTCCTCCTCTAGTTTGTCATCCAAATGAACCACTGAAGCACTGCGTAATAACTGTTTTTCCAGCTTTCAATAATTCGCAATAAAGAATTCTCTGTGTATCCCAGGAAACAGAAGCGAAGAACTTTTCACCCAGTAAATTTTATTTTGATTTAGATATTGACGGTTGTCCTTGGCCTACATATGACTTTCTACGTTTTGAATTCTCGTAAAAATTCTATTTTTTCTATTATAATAAATTTATTTTTTATCGAAATAAATCTATTTTTATTACAATTTATTTCTCGTGATGAATCTGTTTTAATCGTAATAAATCCATTTTTGTTGCAATAATATTTCCTTCGTAATAAATCTATTTTTATCGTAATAAATCTATTTTTTCTTGTAATAATTTTTTCTAATAGTAAATCTATTTTTATCATAATAAATTTATTTTGAATTGTAATAAATCTATTTTTCACGTAATAACTTTTCCTAGTAATAAATCTATTTTTCTCGTAATAAACCTATTTTTCTTGCAATCATTCTATTTTTATCATAATAAATCTATTTTTATCGTTATAATTCTATTTTGAATCATAATAAAATTTATTTTTTGTCGTAATAATTTTTTTTCTCGTTGTAAATCTATTTTTAATACATCTATTTTTTATCGCAGTACATCATTTTTTTATCGTAAATTTTCCCTGTAATAAATCTATTGCTTCTCGTAATAAATCTGTTTTATCGTCAGTGACTACCTTATGCAAAAATAACAGGTTTTTTTCTGTGACACGTAAAACGAGAAAGAAACTGACTGTTGTTTGTTTTCGTAAAACAATGTAGAACGCATTTTACTAGCTTCAGATATTTTCTTAAAAAAATGTAAACAGTCAACTGGTTGTAACAAAGAGCTTAGCAAAATATAAATGCACTTCTAAGATTTTCCTAGTATTACGCACAAGATGGTGCTAATAAGTTTTACATCAACTTAATATATGTCTGGATATATTTCCAGGCAAAAACACTATTCCATCCGCATATCTCACAAAACGCACCTGTTTGTGTGTGGAGCTGCAGGTTTCAGTAATAAACGTCAATTTCGAATTTATATTGAAGCTGTTTATGTTGGGTGAAATATATCTCAACAAAATACCGACATGCTACGATGGTTGATGAAGGAAAGATCGAATAAGCGAAAAATAGTTCATTCTTCTATTAGATTCTATTACTACTTTACTTGCCTCATAGTCGACTTGCCGCTAGCTTCTCATTACATACGTATGTATATATTTTATTCTGAATTCTTTTGCGAAGGAAATATGGTAAATATTGCTTTACTTTGGGTTTTCCATGTCGAGAGTGAAGTTGGATGAAATTCCGACGAGATAGTATATATATATATATTGTTTATTCTGTATTTAATGTGTATATGTTGAAAATATATGTATGCGTATATATTTTTGATCGCGTGGTCTAATAGTTGTAACGTACTGTTTCTGAGAATGAGACGTGGGTTTGAATCTCACCAAAGTCGATTTGTCAATAAGCTATCGATTTGTCTTGATGCTATCGGTACCTTTGAAAAATGTCTGAAACCCATAACACTGGTTGACCCAATTGGGTTGATGAAACAATTTCGTTGATGGTTGATCAAGGGTTTTAAGTTTACTAAAATGCGCTCTCTCCCAGAAACTATAACTATTATCCGCTCAGTATAATTGCAGTATAAACATTTGAGCTCTGTGGGTGTTGAACAAACACAGATGTGCCTGAGCAGGTGTCTGCAGCAGGGATTGTCTAGCCACCATAACATACAGGTATACTCGGATACGAAGGGACAGTTATTATTATTTTGATAGCAACTCTTTTTATTTTTAATACAATTTCCAGTTTTATTGTGTCGTTGCTTGTTCATTTGTTGTCGCTTTTTGCTTTTCAATTCCCGAAAATTCTTTATATTGTTCAAAACTCGACGATTTAATTATCCAAACATCTTTACCTTGTGCCCCGTTTCAGATGGTCGTCGTCCATTTTCTGGAATTTGGAATGTTATTGGTCCTGACCTGGCATCTCGGCTTCAGTCATTTTCCAATCGCCGTAACGTAGCTTTCTTGTGTCTTTTGCTATAAACATTATCATTGCAATTGTTCTGATGAACTCTTCTCTATGGTACCTAGACTTTATGAATTTAATCGCAGTACTAGATTGGCGGCAAGGTCTCATTTTTTACAGTTGAAATGGCTAAATGTAACCGTAAGTTCTATGCTAACAGTTTCTTCTCTTGCCCTTTTTGTTTATGGAATTCCCTTCCGGCTTCTTGCTTTCAAGACAACTTTGAAAAAATTTTTTTTTTAATTTAAATGCAATGCCAATCGTTATCTTCTGTCTTCTTAATTCCTGTACTTTTATTGTTTTCTCTCTTTATAATGTTTTTTTTCATATTCTCTCACACACAGCAACCCGTTGTGTCTTAGTAATTTTATTGCCTTTGCTTGGTGTGAATGTTTTGAGAGGTCTTGCTTTCTAGAAATATTTTTAGTTTCAAATCCAAACTACTTTAAATGCCGCTAAAAAGTTGTCTGCTTACTAGGACCCAAATAACAAGAAAAATAATAACACCGGCTGCATCATGTCATCTATATTATTATTCTTTGTATATGTTATGTTTTCTGTTTTGTATCCTGTAGAGCCGGGTTCAAACTATAGTCATTAGGCTCTATAGGAGAATTGTCATTTAACTGATAGCACTGAGTATATGGGATGTTCCTAGTTGGGCGATCTTCTGGGAAACTTGTATGTTGATGTTATCTGATACACAATGAGTAAAATTGTCTATTCCTTTTCTCACAAGGCCCAGAGCTCCGTTTATTATTGGTACAGTCTCAGGCTTCATTACCCACATCCTGCTCATCTCGATCTCTAGGTCCTTGTATTTAGACAATTTCTCGATAATTTTATGGAGGTATTGCTCCCAGATGGTACTGCTATGTCAATAAACATAGAGTTCCTAAATTTCTTGTCTTTTATGATGATATCAGGTCTGTTGTCTTTTATTTCCGTGTCAGTCTGAATTGGCATGTCCCAGTCGATAGTTACATCGTTATTTTGGGTAAATGTGTCTGGTAGATGCTCATACCATTTCTCAGTGGTTTTGATTTTGTGCTTCTGGCATATCTTCTAGCGCACATATGTCGCCCTTGTTATATTTATTTTGTGCTAGTTCCGAACATCTTGAGATATGATCGACAGTTTCATATTTTTCGTAGATCCTGCATTTAGGGTTAGTTCCATCCTTGATTATGTGACAGTAATAGGATCTGGTTGCGAGGCTTTGGTCCCGAGCTGCAATAATTAGGCCTTCTGTCCCCACTTTCAACCCGATGCACCTTAGCCACTGATACGTTTTGGTAATTTCATTTAGCCAAGTTGTTTTGCTTTCTGTTTTATTCGTTTGGCGTAGATGCTATTCGCTTCGTTTTTTGTTGGTAGCGTTTCATATAAATTAAGATGTTTCTTGAATGTGGATTTGGTATTTTACTATTTCTAGGAGAGAGTCATTGGTTTTTGTGAGATATGCTTCCAATCCGATTGCTGTAGTTTTTAGAGTTAGTTCAAGTTGGATTAGGCCTCGACCTCTTAAAGTTCTTGGTACGTACATCCTATCAACATCTGATTTCGGGTAACGCATCCACATTTGGTAAGCATTTTTCTGGTTTTAACGTCCAATCTCTTAATGTCATTCAACTTCTATTTAATAATGTTGAAGCTGTATTTTGCTACAGGTATAGCTAAAGTGTTGATAGCCTTCATTTTATGGGCCCCATTAGGTTCGCTTTCTAGTATCAAACGCACTCTCATATAATATTCTTTTCGGGTCTTTTTCTTCATAATTGAATGTTGTATTCCGTCTCCTTCATTAATTCCTAAATATTTGTATATACCATTTTGGTCTAGT
Organism: Acanthosepion pharaonis; assembly: GCA_903632075.3. Taxonomy (NCBI): domain Eukaryota; kingdom Metazoa; phylum Mollusca; class Cephalopoda; order Sepiida; family Sepiidae; genus Acanthosepion; species Acanthosepion pharaonis. The sequence continues at coordinate 543,268 of CAHIKZ030001768.1, read as the reverse complement.
TCCTTAATCTTGTTGTTGATATCTAAGTTTAAAGTTGTAGTTTACGTTAGTTTACTACTTTTGAAGGTAGCTTTAGCACATTTGTCGATTCCGAACTCCATCCTAATGTCTTCGCTGAAGATTTTGACAATAATGAGTAGGTTTTTCTACTGGTTGTCACCCTTGTCAAACGTTTTAAGATCATCAATATAGAATAGGTGTTTTTTTGAGGGGTTGTCATTCTGTGACTTTTATCCGTAGCTACTGTTGTTCAGTAGGCAGCTGAGACGCGCTAATGCAAGTCAGAAGAGTAGTGGTGACAATGAATCTCCTTGGAAGATTCCTTTTTTTTTATATTAATTGGTCTCGATGTTAATGACCTGTTTGTATGACTTAGGTTTAGTGTAATCTTTCAGTTTTTCATGCTCTCCAACATGAATTTGACCGCTGTGGGACATACTCGGTATATTTTAGGCTCTTCTTTATCCATGAATGTTGTACACTGTCGAACGCCTTCCTATAGTCGATCTATGTTATCAATAAGTTTCTTTTCCTTGTTTTCACCTCTTCTAATATTGATTTATTGAAAATTAGTTGTTGTTATTATTATTATTATTGAGTTTTTACACCCGGGGTAAATGTTAGCAGTCTGAGAATGACAGCAGATCTTTTTAGTACTCCAGCACTTTACTCAGTATTCTCAATGATTTTCCGAGAGGCAAGAAGAGAGAAAATATGGTCATCAACAAGAGAAAAGGCCCAAGATGCGAGTTACAAAATGGAGATATAAACATTCAAGCAGGTGCAGAAGTTTAGATATATGCGTTTTAACAGAGGATGGCAAATGCAACACCAAAATCCGGGCACGCATTGGACAAGCGAAAGATGTCATCCAAAAGCTTAGCAAGAAGCGAAAGATGTCTTCCAAAAGTTTAACAAGAAACGGAAAGTTTCCTTAGAAACAAAGAAAATTCTACTGGCTTTCTATGATATCCATCCTCTTATATGGTATTGAGTGCTGGGTAATCTCCCCACGGATGAGGAGAAAACTAGAGGCAAGAGAAATTTGGTTCTACAGAAGGATACTGAAAATTCAACGTATGAGGCGAGTAAGCAACCAGGAAGTCATAAAGAAAATGCTAACAGAAAGAACATTTCTACCCAGAATCAAGAAAACACAGCTAAAATTCCTTGGACACTTAATGAGGCTCCTTCCTCGTTATGTGAAAACTTAACCCTCATGGGACATATTGAAGGCAAGAGAGATAAGGTAAGGATTAAGCGAGCCACTTAACTGACGAGCTTGTTTGAAAGGATGACGGAACCGGAGCCTTAGCAAAGAGAGAAAAAAATGCTAAGAGCGACACGAGATAGGAAATTGTGTTAAGCCATGATTGCCTATGTCCTCAGGGGACGCAGCAGATAGAAGAAGTCGTCGGGATGGAGCTTCCAACTATTTTACAGGGCTCTTTAAAAGATTTTCAAATTGATTCGATACAACTCGCCAAAATTATTTCAATCCTCTTTCGACCATTTTATATTCTAAGAATTTCTTTATAAATCCCTCTCGAACTGAGACTTTCATTATCCCTCATCTTTTTTCCTTGCCTTGATTGAGTGTATTACGAAAGTCTATATAATTTTACTTTATTCCAGTTTCTAGCTCACGTTTTTGTTTGTGCATATATTTATATAATCAAATCCCACTCGTTTGTAGTGTTCCCAGTGTATCACCGTTTCCACTCACTCATGTTTATTGTACGTTTTCAGAAACAATTTGCTGAAGTCTTTTATATGATTGAGGGCTTCACCTCTTTACGAGGTGCCATCCTATTCGAGGAATTAGACTATGCAAATAAATTCTTACCTCAACTACTTAGTCTCTTTACTATCATGAATAAAACATCAAGCCTGATCAGCACCTAGATGAGCAATTCCTTGGGAATACGAAGTGCTGTACGCTTGGATTTGCCGGGAGGTATAATGAATAACGGCACGGAACTGAAAATCGGAAAGCCAAGGTTCAATTCCAGTCGGGTTAGTTATATTCATTTACGCGCAACTACCCTTAGGAGAGGTATGAATTCACATCCCCTCCTTCCAACTATGTTTTTTTTTTATAATTTCACCCTAAGCAAGGTGGTTATGCCACTAGTATACAGAGGGTTACAGAGAGTAAAAATTGTAAAAATAATGAGTATAGGGAGGATTGGGGCAAGGACAAAAGGTGATCGGGATTCAAGAAGACAGAAGATAGCGATGGACGTTGTATTTAGATTTTTGAAGATTGTCTTTATCAGGGAATCAAGTAAATAGAAGGAAGTTCCACAGGCGGGAAGTGCGAGAAAAGAGACTATTGAAGTAGAAGTTGAGGTTGCATTTAGCTATTTCGACAGTTGCCAATCTAGTAGCACGCTTAAATTCATGTATTCGGGGCACCAAGGAAAAAAGCTCGTCATAGCAGTTGTCATGAAAATATTTGTAGAAAAGACAGAGGGAAGCCACGCCACGTCTGTGAGAAAGTAAAGTCGAGATGCTAAGTCAGAATCGATTAAATTACAAAGTTCTTGACAAATTGAATTTTGTCAAGAACCTTGCGATGAATAGCAGGAGCACCAGACAAGATATGGCAGCAGTATTCAATGCACGGACGAATGATAGATTTGTAATTGTGTAATATGGACTCTGACAAGAAAAATGTTTCTGGCCCGACACAGTGACCCAACTGTCCTTGCAGTAGATACAGTTATTGAGTCGACGTAGTCGCTCCACTTTACGCCAGTTAAAAACGTGAGGCGACGGTGGAGCATCTTCCTTTCCTGGAGTCTAGCGTTTGCCATGCTGATGACAGGCAGAAAAGATTGCCTATGGTGGTTAAATGAGAGCAGTGTTGTCATGGAGAAGTTAAAATTTACAAATCATTTCCTGCCCCAGTTAACCACTAACTTGATGTCCTTTTCAAGACAAGCAGCCAGGTTTACTTTATCAGCATTGTTGGATTTGCTATTGAGATAGAAGTAAATTGTAGTGCCATCTGTATAAATACTTGGTTGGGAATTGATGACATCAGGAAGATTATTGATGAAAATTAGAAACAGTGTAGGACCCAGGAGAGAGCCTTGGGTAAAACCCGTGTTCGTGTGAAGGGATCTGGAAGCGAGCCCGTTCAAAACAACCTTCATTTCATGATTTGATAGGAACGATTGGATTGAATCAAACAATCGTCCAATAATACCGTAGCCCTGGAGCTTACCTAAATGACCAGCATGCCAAAACCTGTCAAACGCCTTCGAAATATCAAGAGCCACAGCTCGAACTTCGCCGTTATTATCAAAAGCTTGATATACATATTCAGTGATGGCCATTAACATATCAGCGTTAGACCTAAGGAAACGGAAGCCATATTGATTTTCCCATAGGAGGTAATAAGAAGTAAGATGCTTAACAACTTCAGCATTGATTAGAACCTAGAATACTTTGCCGAAAAGCGGTAATAGACTAATATGGTGATAATTTGAGGGGTCAGAGGGTTCTTTAAAGTTCTAAAAAAAACAGGAAATACAGAGGAGGACTTCCAGCTCGAGAGCACATTTCTTTAAAGCAACTGTTGGGATCCTGCCACCTCCGCTTTCCTTGTGGGTATCTAGTTTGTAAATGATGTCTGAAACTAGTGACAGGGTTATGCGCATATCACTCAGCAGAGCCTGGGAGGAAATCATGTGTGGGTACTCCAGTAGAGTTGAGTGGTGAAGTTGCAAGAGAACTTCCGAGTAAAGCACTCAACGTTATCATCTCTAGATATCAGGAACTCAAACTGATTGAATAGAGGAGGGGTTGAGGATTTTCTGTTGTTCAGCACGCTCTGTAGACCGCCAATAATCTCTAGAACCAAACTTCTGAGAGGCTATACGTTGTTTCATGTCATCAGAGAGTAGTAACTTTGCTTCGTTGAACTCATTACGAACATAGACAAATAGACGTCTGTTGCAACCATACATTTCGCTCTGTTACAATCGGAAAAAGTGATTTCTGTGGGCTATAGCGGCTCAGCATGCAGGTGAGAACCAAGATGATGAACATGATTTCACTTGGTACTTCCGTGCTGGAATGAAATCTTCGATGCCAGCTTTCACACAGGAGGCCCTAGAGGCGCATTTTTGAACAGGATGATTAAAAACTTCATTCCAAGAGACGTTACGAAGTAAATCACATAACGAGTCCAAATCTCTTCGTTGATAACAGAAAGATATTCTATTGGTAGGAGGTTTTTGGCTAGTTTGAGAGCAGAAAGTGATGTTTACAGACACTACCGCATGATCATAGTTGCCAAGCGGGCAGAGTTGAAGATTACAACATATCAGGAATAGAGGTAAAGAAAAGATCAAAAACAGAAGTGTGTTTGTCCGGATTACTAGAGAAACGCGTGGGGAAATCCACCACTTACCTGAGAGATTGAGTGATTGAGAAATTTAGGGTTTGGATGCTAACGAGATCAGTGACAGAGTCATGACGCCACCTTGGGCATTAAAGTCGCCGAACACAAATTTATTTGCAAACGGGTGTAGAAAAATGGCCTTGTCTATATTATCAGAAATACTTTCTAACACGCAACATTCAGAAGAATGGGAACGGTAGAGAAAGAAGAGATAGCTGACTGAGTTTAGTAGAGAGAGACGGAGCCACATGTAATAATAGTTTGGCGATTCAAGAGACAGTTCCCTAGCCAACAGATGTTCATGGACATAAACTCCCAGGTTATGATTATAAACATTAGAGTCCTTCTTAAGGAGATGGAGATAGCCAGGAATTGATAATTCAGATGAAGGGATTGCGGAGTTAAGATTAATTTCACAGAGAGCTAGGTTGTTCAGAGATTCTTCGAATAGGAACGATTCCACACTAGAGAAGCTGGTACGAACATCCCGAATATTGGAGAAAGAAAATTGAGGAGTTCAGGGGGTTTTGTTGAGCTAGCTTAAGAACTTATATTAGTAAATCGTTATTATCTACCAAAATATTCTTACAATGTAAAAATATTTTCTGGCTTTAAATAACCCGCAAAAGGTAGACAAGCCATAAATAATAAATGAACCAATCAATGCTGATGTTGTTATCGTTGCTGATAATGATGTTCTTGTTTTTGTTGATGAGGATGTTGTTGATGATGATGATGATGATGATGCTCTCTTATGTATTATAATTACATGTTCGGTAACTCTTTAGATGGCAAGATGATTCATTTTCAAACCGAAATAGTTTGTCTATTTAGAACACTACAATTAGGAGATAATATACTCATTTTAAATACAAGAGTCATGGAAATGACTTCAAAGGGTCGCACATTTCGACTTTCACACTTTACCTGTTATCCATTGGTGCTATACTTGAATTAAAATTAATCCCTCGCACTATAGATGACCATCTTAATTTCATTCAAATGGTGTGTATACATAGGTTTACGTTTCAGAATGTATACTTTAATTCAATGATGGATATAAAAATATTTAAAAAAATAATATTTAAATAATTCCATTTATTGCTGTATAATTTCCGTATAGTTTAAGAAAATCTTATAACCATCTGATTTTTTTAGGGTTTAGATATTTTTATTGTTTTTTCCTTTATGATTTTAGCGGTCAGCAGGAAATAGGGCCTTTTCAGACTGAGTGGGCGAAGAATGTATTATTCCAATGTCTTATTTCAAATTTAGTGAAATTGTATGTTTGTGTGTGAGTGCGCGCGTTTGTGTGTGTGTGTGTGTGTGCATTACACAATTGCACAAGCACATGAAAGTTACTCACGAATTTCACAGACATACGCACATACATTACATACGCACATGCATTACATACGCACATGCAAAGTCACATGCAGTGATGAACAGAGAACCAGATTTGCTTTTATAATATAGATTACGCAGTAAAGAACCACTGAAGAAAACTAAGTGCAGTACTAAAACAAATGAAAATTAAGTGGATGTTTCTAAAAAATTTATTTCACTTGAGCTCTCTGGGGATGAAGCATGAGTTTGTAAACAGTGACTATTATGGCTAATAATGCAAGACTCTTCAGTAAAGTGAATCGAATTCTCTCAGTCACTGTGTACTTATCTAAAAATATATACGCTTAACTTCACCTTCATCCCTGCCGTGCACCAAAGGCTTAAGGGGAGATTCTTCGAATTCAGCCGGGTTTCGATCCTAGCTAGAGGCAACCGGACGTCTAGCCATACTGATGAGCTGTGATACAGCGAAACAATCTGTCTGTGGATGACTATATATATATATATATATATATATATATATATATATAAACGTAACATCATATGGTTTAATCCACCTTATAATCGTAATGATGGTTACGTGTAGGCATAAAAATAAACATCATCATAAATACGTTGATCAAGATTAAATTTTAATTTAAATTACGATTTACTTTTAATGTGAATTACTATTTATTTTAATACAAATTACTGTTTGTTTTTTTTTAGATGAGAACAAATAATCTCCCTTTAATTAAAAAATGAATATTCACAGCTCAAAAAAAATTCTTACATACATATACAAATCTCGCTTATTTCATTAGCCTAATATAATTTTAAAATCAAAATGAAACTGTAATCCCAGTATAATATATAGCTGCGCCAACATTGTGATAACCAGATATATTTGTTAAAGTCCAAATTACGTAACGGTCAGCCCATACTCATCACCTGAAGACTGCGTTGTGCATGAAACTCCGAGACGTGCTACTGGTGAGAGATAATATGTATATTTATTAATGTATATAACAATTTATAATATGCATAACAATTTATCAAACAGTCATACATTTGCTAACTTCTCCATATATAATATATAATCCATATTATATATTATATATGGAGAAGTTAGCAATAGCTACCTTCAATAAACTAAAAAGTTTACTAACCCAGAGCTCAGAAATCCTTAATAGATGCAAGCTTAAGAAAGCCTGGTTATTAGAATAAAGTTTTTTTGTTGTTGTTGTTGTTGCTGTTGCTGTTTTTAGTCACGTGTTTTACTTCATTTTAGGTTTATGCTAATTTTAGGTTTTAGCCGTAATTTTATCAATAAATTTGTTCCTCGTTCATTCCTCCTTAACCACTTCACCCTAATGATTCCATGTGGTGAAACCTAGGTCAGTAGTACCTGGCTCATTAGGATATATATATATATATATATATATATATATATATATATATATATATATATATATATATATATATATATATATATATATACGTCATTTCAGGGAACATAGAATTAGTCAGTGCTATTTAATGGATATTATTATATCAACGTTACATTTCGTGGATACACGTGTTTAAGTAAACATATAAATAATTCCAAAGAAAAGTGATACCTAACGATTAAAATGTATTTAAAAATGAATAATCTTTCCTGAAGGTTTATTTTTGCTTTAATTTCAAGCTAATAGATTACATTTAATATTACTAATAAGCAAAATAATTTACTATATTTCAAAACGAATTTAAATTGATTGGAATGACTTGCTAAAAATCAGCCATTTTAGCGATTCTGTCATCACATGATTGTTTTTATTAAAAGTCTTTCAAAAATGAAATAAATTTTTCTTAAACTTTATTTGAGAATAAATAGCTGATTTAAAGTTTAATTAATGTAATTTGAAACAAATATTACTTACTTTTAGTTTAAAATATTGCAGAAAAGCATTCTTTAACACGGAGGTGGATATTTTTACGACGTTTTGACAACTCAAAAGAGATAGAGAGAGACTAATGTTTGTGATTTTTTTTTTCTATGGGGTCGCATTTCTGTAAAACTTACTTGACAAATATAACGGGAGCGCCTTTTTGTATACAATTTTTAACTACCCAGTAATCTTAAAAAATTAGGAAAATATTCTAAGCAATTTAATATTTTATTGAATTGCAGGTACTTTGGTTTCATAGTCTGACTTACGACTGATTGTTTAATTTGTTTTCTACGGTTTAGTAACCCATTGCAGGTTATTTAAAGCAAGGGGATATGTTTAGATTGTAAGAATTGTGGGGTGCGTGGAAGATAATAACGATTTAGTGATACAAGTCCTACTAACTAACCCATAGCTGGGAGGAGAAGAAATGAATTCATACTTTTCATAATGGTATTTGTGCGTAAGTTAACATAACGGAATCAAAGATTAACAATTCCGATTCGTTATCCATTATACCTCCACGCACATCCAAGCGTGCAGTATTTGGTATTTCCAAGGAATCACCCATCTATGTACTGACCAGGATCGACGTTGCTTAACTTTGGTGATCGTAAGGGAACCAATGTTTCAACGCGATGTTGCCGTAAGCCCTTACTCGAGAAAACAGCTGCTTAGAAAATATTAGAAAATTACCAATAAATTTTAAATTAACTATTTACGCTGTTATTTTCTGATAATGTCGTGTATCGACATCCATATTTACAAAAATCGGCACGTTTATACAAACACAAAATATTCTAAATTCTTTTTAAAATACTGATGGTCTTTGAATTGTAATAATCTCTTCCATTAAGGGTTAGCATGTTACTTAATAACAATATCATCTAACCGCTACAAAATCAGACAGAATTTTAAAAGATTTAAAACTTTATAAATGATTATAATTAAACATTTTTAAAAATTAAATTCATCGAAAAAAAATTTTCTAAGATAACCGTGTACATAATATATTCTATCAATAAAAACAATTAAAAGATTTTCTAATTATATAATGTCTTAGTTTTATTGCATTTTTTTATTTTACGATTCAGAGCAAATTTTCTGTAACTGGGGATCCTGTTTTACAGCACAAAACTGATTATTTAAATTCTCCAAGGACGTATGATTATAACTAATAACTACGAAAATTCATTTCTTGAGATTTAATAAAATTAAATAACTGTGAGGTAACAGATGTAATATATATATATATATATATATATATATATATATATATATATATATATATATATATATATATATATATATATATATATATATATATATATATATATATATTGTGACGAGAATATCCATGGCAACCAAGAAAAAGAGTCTTAAAAACGCTCATATCCATGGCAACAAAGAAAAAGTGTCTTAAAAACGCTCTGCGAAAAAAAAAAAACGGTTAGAAGAAGACGCTCAGCAAAACGAAGAAGATGGATTGCAACTAACGGACAGAAAGCTAAGTAAAAAAATATAATCTTTTTTGTAGAATATTGCCTTCTACATTGAAATGTCTGAGATATCGCTCTCTATAACTTTCTTTCTTATGTGAACATTAATTCACTAGTACATTGAATTTAAAAACATTTTATTTTATTCCATCACACCTCAAAACTATCTCCACTCTTAAATCTATTTCCCTCAAGTTACAAATTAAATTGTTTTGTTATTGTTACAATCGTTGCTACCTTTATTTTGCTGCTTTCTTTCTGTTAACAAAATTTTGTCTGAAGCCATGTTTATATCCGAACGACATCCCTGAGCCAACTTGGGTATAGAATATCCGACGTAAATATAAATTGTTTATGACAGTCAGAGAAAATTCGATTATACTTCGAAGCTTCGCCCCGTTCGTGACATAATATATATATATATATATATATATATATATATATATATATATATACCAAGATTTTCTTTAAAAAACAAGAAAGATTTCTCAAATAATTTAATTTATTTGTGAATAGATCTTGAAAGTTTCACTAAAATCCAACAAGTTAATTTTCAAATGAATGTGTTTTTAACTGGAAAAAGACGCTTAAATTTCCTCTATTAATTTATTGTCACCCGATGATACAAGACAAAGATTAACCAAAATGTAGAAGGTTCTAAAAAGGATTAAAAGATATAATTTAATAATCAAAATTTTTTTGATCTTTCCTTTTAATAATAACATAAAAATTTTGACGAAAAGACTTTATCATTATTACTTTGGGGACTTTTTTTCGTCGTGTATGCTGAGTTTTTAGCGAATCTTTCGTGGTACCTACATATAATTAAATATAACTTTTACAGTAATAAGAAATAATGTCAGATTTAAAAAATCCATTAATTCCTTAGAAATTATTATATAAAAAATGGAACCACTAATATTTTATACGGTCGCGTTTTTAGAACGTTTGCATTTCGCCGCCCGTTAATGAGGTGACCTCTTGATAATATCTGTGTGGCGCCGTTGGGAAATGCCTGAACATCATACAAGTTAACCAAGCCTCGTGAATGAAATTAGGTTGGTAGAACTGTACGGAAGACGTTGGTCTCTGTGCTAGGGTGAAGCCACAAGCCGTAGTGAGCAAGGGTTTGAGCGTACTGGTTTTGTTCAACTACATTTCACCCCAGATTATGAGCTCCCTCCCATAAATTATATGGCCCACTCAGCAAAGAAGCTACTCAACATAGTCGCAGTATAAATAACAGGTTGCCTCATTAGGTATTGATTTTTTTAATTTGTTTTGATTTTTTAATTTGTCTGTGCATTTGCTCTATAAGTAGCCGGCCTTCAACGTTCCTTTCATCAAAACAGTCCTGGTGTTTCCGAACCGGTGGTCATATCACCTCCAAAGAAAACAGTATGCAGCTTTTCAGCTTTTGGAAGTAAAGTCTGATGATCCAGAAGCCTGTTAAAGGGGTTATGGTGAAATAGCTTATTACATGGAATCTTAACGTGGTCTGTCTTTTATTCAAACATATCTGCTCTGAATTTTACATTGAGCTCTCTGGATATCATCCTCCTCAGGTCTACCCATACGAATTACCTAAATTTGCATAAACTCTCTCTCTCTCTCTCTCTATATATATATATATATATATATATATATATATATATATATATATTCATATATATATATATATATATATATATTTTAATTATAATGAAAATATTTTTATATTAATATATATATAATATATATATATATATATATATATATATATGGTGAATTATAGTGAGATCATTGTGATGTGATTCAGATTATATTATTTGGATAATCATATTCACGATAAAGAATAAATCAGAAGGTTGATAATATTTTTTATGAGATAAAACTAAGTCAAAGGACCGATCAAAATTTGTGATTCCTATACTCAAAATTGGGTGTAAATCAGGATCACTTAATATAAAACTGTGGTTCAAATGGTGGGTTTCCTATCCTCAACGACATTCAATATTTTATTTCTACCAGTCTTCAGTTTATAGGAATTCAGTTTCCTGCAATAAATTTGATGTCATAAAATAAGCCGTCTTTTTTAATGTAATTTATTGTTCTTGAAGATAACCCTAGTCAATCTATACATTATATATATATATATATCATATAAAATTTTCATTGTGAAATTTTCCGAGACACAAGTCAAATGGTATTTCAAAATTTATCATTCATCATCAAAATTGGGTGTAAGTGTTAATCAGTTAAGACTGTTTCATATGCGAATTTAACCTGATTCATCTTAGACAATATTTTCTTATTATATATTGTGTCAAATATTGAAATTGTCATGCAAAAGATTTTAAAACAAAATATCCTTCATTCCAAAGTCATTTGAAAGCATCAATCAACTTGCTCTATTTTGTATTTGTTTCACAGTTGGCCAATAGATTCTAATTAAAGATTTAATAGCAGGTCCTCAATAATATATAAACAAAAGACATTTGTTTTTTTAGTTTTATATACATCAAAAGAAAAATAATTATTTCAGAATAATAACATCTGTTAATCTAATTTATAGTTCTTGAAAAAGCCTTAGTCGATCTATACATTAGATATACCATAAAAATTTCTTAGTTCCATATCAATGTTTGACTTATACACAAGATCGATTGATAAACGAATAGACATATTCTTGTTTTGCAAGTTAGTAAAGCCTTTCTTTTGCTTGTAACTTGCAAAAATGGTACTCTGTTTTGGGGCAGCATCAGTATATAGTAAATTCCTACATAGGAATGCATCACGTGTGAAAAGATGCGGGAGTGGGGTGCTTCTGAGCGAATATGCAAGCGCTAGAGGGCATGTGTAAACGATAGGTCCTTGCAGTCACGTAGGAAAGTAGCGAGATCCGTGTGTAATCATATCAATTTATCTTCACGTGTAGCATCAACGTATATCACCTTATCTCGACACACGCTGTAATCACCAAACTCACATTGCGACTCGCAACAGGGTCACCTTCATCTTTCTGACCTCTTTCATCCTCGATAGTAGCCATATTAACCATCTCAAGGCGTTGATGAGCCTATAAAAATCGAGCAAACGTTACCAGAAGTTACACACTCAAGCTTCAGCTTTTTTCACTATACCACATTTTCTTTATGGCGCACAATTCATTTTACAATAATGTTCACCCTATATACGGCCCAAGAGTTATTCGAGGTAGAGTGATACAGAGTAAGAAGTAAGAGACACAGTTTATGCGGATATGTGGGGAAGATAACGGTTAAACCTAGACTTGAATAGGTTAAGATTGTAGTGATCTGGGAAGCATCCTCTTGGGAGTCGGTTCCACAAAGTAGCGGTTAAATTTAGTAAAAATGATGCACTCTTCTCTTCTCTCTATCTCTCTCTCACACACACACGCTCCCACTCCTTCTCTCTCTTTCTCTCTCGTTAACACATACATACACAAAACATGAACTATTCTACAGGCGTCAGTAATAAATAAATCAGATCCGGTATTCTTGATTGAAAGGTTAGTCAAACTGGGTGTTGAAAATTTTCTCTAATCCACCTCTCTCTCTCTCTCTATATATATATATATATATATATATATATAAACTTTCACAAACTTTTTTACTCTTTCACTTAACTGAGAGTCAATGCAGATTTAAATGCCAGAGATCTGCGAATGAGCAACTAAAATTAAGCAAAATTCATTCTTCTTCTTTTACCTCTCGCTCTTTCTCTCTCTCCCTCCCTCTCTCTCTCTCACGCACACACACACACACATTCAATATTAGCACCTTCACTTTGAGTGTGAGACAAAGCAGATTTCATATATACAGTTTTTTTCCTAATCTGCTCACATTGGACCAGATTTTTCGAATTTTCCCAACGACTAACGCAGTTGCGGAACGATCCTGCAGCCGGCTCAAGCATATAAAGCCCGACATTCAATTTATATCACACAACAGATTGCTTGAATGTGGTTAGTTCTTTATTACCAGACGGAACTACTGAAGTGAATCATATTAAAGTAATTTACAAAAATAAATTCGAGGCCAAAATTTATATTGGAGTTGCTTCAAACATTTTTTATATAGCTTCGTTTTGTTTCTTTTATTGTGTAAGATACGGAATAATTAATGCACACGTTTTCATCAATGCCGGGTCAACCTAACAGAAAACGTACCAAATACTAACGTCCCTGCATTTTCGATGACTTATTAAGTCTTTAAGTCTTATTAAATACTTTCAAAGTGTCTGGTGAAACCGGCACCTTGCGATTTGGCAGTGTTAATGTTTAGATGTCGGGGGAACTGCATCTTTAAATTATCCAAACTTCCTTATTTCTGATAACATTATATTCAGGCCATTAAATCTACTCCTATATCTCGTCATAACTATTTGCCACATATTTTTCAACCACATAGAAAACTTATGGAGCGTGTTGCTCAACTGCTTTCTCGAGAGCCTGTACTTTATAATGCTCCATAAGTTTTCTATGGGGTTGAGGTCAGGAGATTGGGGCGGCCATGTCATAACACTCACCTGCTTCTCATCAAAGTATTCCTTCATCAATTTTTATTTGTGACAGGGAACATTATCCTGCATAAAAATGAGCTTGGTGGGGTCGATTTGCACCCTTTCAGCAGAAGGAAGCAGACAAGACTCTAAAATTCTCTTGTACTGCTCGCTCCTGAGGGTCTTTTCAATAGGTTTTAAGAAACCAGTTCCATGAAAAGAAAAGCATCCCCAGAACATTATACTGAACGGATGCTTGACAGTACTTACTGTTAACTTCAAAGAGCATTCAAAGCTTCTTCTTCAGATTTTAGATCGCTTATCCTTTGAGTTTAGCTCAGCTTTCGTTTCATCGAAGAAGAGAACATTTAGTAAACAAAATTAGGCGAGTCACTTTTATCGAACAGCACTGTACTACAAATCCAGGCCTGACAACCATGCAACTGCGATCCACGACTCCGGGCGGACATGTGGAGACCTAAATTACTACTAAATAACAATTATGAGAATATTTTTAACAAGGAACTTGTTAGTAATATCCAATAATTAGTTAATTAGCAACTATATATAATATTAGGAAGCGTCTTGCAATTATTGACTTATTTCTATATATGCAGATGTACAAAGAAAGAACAAAAATAAGATAAAATAACTAAATACGCAAAAAACATTTTATTCACCATAAATTAGACTTTTTAGATAATATTGCAAAAATAATGAGTTAATTAGTTGATTGTATCATACAAATATATTTTATGTAATCAATCAGAAGAAATTTCAGAATTTTACAAAATCCTGTATCAACAAAGTCTGAAAAAACTTTACAAAAATGTGACTTTCAGAGAAACAATTATTTTAATTATCTTTATATAAAATTTACTGTGATTTTTGTTATATGTACAGTTTGTTTCAAAGAAGATTAAGAAAATACTTATTTCGCTATGATGCAATGATAGATAATACCAGTACACATAGTTTTAAAAATTAAAATCACTTTACATTAAGGAGAACACAAAATTAATTAACAGGATAATTTGGGAAGTTAACCAATTAAATATATGTAAACAGAGGGAAAATTGAAAATAAAAAATATTTGGTATCCGTGTAGTATCCAGTGGAATTTTTAAATTACAACAACCTATTTCTTTCAAAAATGTTCATATTCCTGAAAATAAATCTAATATTATTAAATAATTCCGCTTCTGTGGAACAATCTTTTCTTGCAACATAGCCTCCTATATACAAAAGTGATATTTTAATATCTTTAGGAATCCTAGTTTCAAGGTCTGGTAAATTACCAAATGTTTGGCATCAAATTTCATCCAGCAAATGTCTACATTTTGAGTAATTATGGCATGGATCAAAGTAGTATTCTTTGACTTCAATATTTAAGTAGTAGTCTGTCAATATTGAAATTTTTCAATAAGGTTTTGAACTGTTCTAAAATATGCACTTCCAGAAGTTTGTCTTAATTTTCCAAATTCATTTCCTAAATAGTCTGTGGTAAATTCACAAAGCATATCCAAATTAAACCCATTGCTTAGCAAAGATCTACAAACATCAATTAAGCCATTGCATGTAGGTTCAATAGCTAAACCAGTATATTTTGTTAATGATTTCAAACTTTTTCCAAGATTTCCTCCCATTGTTTTTGTCATTTTTCTAGAATTAGAAAGAAATAACAGATGTTTATCATTTATATCTGATATCACCTTTTTCAGTGGATCATTTTTCTGAGTGTCAGCCCTATTTTTTTGACAGAAATTTTTCCAAAATTTTAAATTTTTCAATGAAATTAATTGTTCCTTCAGTATCCACCCTATTTAATAAAGGGTGTATTTTAATGGAAGCTATAGATTGATCACAAAACACTTTTAAACAATGGGAAATATCTTGTCGCCCAACAGGTTTAGCGTAAACTGCTACATTAGTTACTTTCGATAGCTTAATGAACTGAGTTTTTTCATACTCAAAAAGACCTTTTACAGTATCAGATTTTGCGGTCACCTTTTTGCCTTCAAAATAAAGCAATAATTCAGAAGTAGGTCCAGTAATCAAATTATTCCGAATATTTTTAAAAAGAAGAACATAATAAAAAAAATGTCATTTTTACTTATCTAAGGTTTATTAAAAACAGTTTCAAATTTTTAGAAAAAAAATGATTGTCACATATAATTGCAATTACTTGATCGCATCAATACTATATAAAATCTTTTCATATGAAAAAATTGCCTCTAATTTTGCAACTGGAATCATTTTGAATAAAACTTTTGGTCCATCATTTAAATATCTTACCATGATTCCCAATACGGTTTTTGCTAATCCCGCAGAATTTTCAGGTAAACCAAATGTTTCCTCTATGATATTGTAGAAAAGAAAACCTTGGCATACACTTCATGAACTAAAAGAATACACTTTTTTATGATTTTCAAAGATTTCACTAAAATATCAACAAGAAAATTAAAGTCATCTAATTATGAAACATCTAATGTCAAAATTGGTAATGTTCTCACATTGAGAAACTTAAAATCATCCTGAAGTCTGTTATATAATTACCGAGATGTAACAAAGTATTCAAATGCACTGATAAGAATATCAAAATCATAATGTTTTATCTCAATCCCTTGTGGAAACATAACATTAATATGGACTATTAAAATTTTTTCATCGCAATTTTTAAATTGTTAAGATAATAAATTACTTCATTGATTTGTGACAAGTGCTGAAATATTGAAATTCGACTTTTTGAATGAGAAAAAACTGTTGTATATATATATATTCAAATCTCAAGTTTTCAAAAAATTTAATTGAAACATTGGAATACTTCCAGTGAAAAAAAATAATCATCAGATTGAATGAACAACTGATTGATTTATAGCATGTAACTGTTGACACAATGTCCTGTTGATCAATATTCTGATTGAATTTTCAAGTGAGAATTTTGACTTTTTCTAAAAACTGTGCCAACTCATCATTTCGCACAGAAACATAAGTTTTATTTGTTGTTCTTGGTTTTGGTTGAGGACTAGGTAATGGCAAATGATCAAATACTGATGGACTTTTGGATCGTACTTTTCCTCCGTTTACTTTTTACCATGTTCCGAAAGATTTTGGGGTACTGAAATTAAAAAATATTAACTTAAACTATTATTTTGTAAAAATTACATGGTGATTCTAAAAATGTATGAACATTATAAGACCTGGAGGATTTAGGAATTACCTGGTTCCAAAGTATAAGAAATTTAAGCTGCTTGAGAGTGTATCGTCTACTTCTCTGAGAGAAAACGGACGCTGTGTTGGGCTGTTGCTTAAACTTTTGAATTTCAAAAATATTTTGATACATTTCGATTTGTGGGAAAATAGCTACGTTTGGTTTTCATTCGGAACCAATCCAATTTCCCTCTAAATCTGGAGTTTGTCTTGGTGAATAAAAGCAAAAGCAGAATTGAATTCAAGGAGTCGCTGCATGAACCCAGGTCGGCCCGGTTAAGGAAAAACACAGAAGAAATTTGACGACCACCAGACGAGAATTGAAAAGAACATAAAAGTCGCTCCCACAAATTCTTCTGCTGCTACCACGATCTCTGCCTCGAACATTGTACCTATTCTTTAAAAATTATTCAGAGAAGTATTTTTCCCCTTTCTTCATTTATTTTATGTTGATTACCTTTTCTGAGGACCTTATGCAGCATTGTAATTTTCATTGTAAAAGAGGCATATTTTATTTGCAGTGATTATTTGTACATACATGTTATTTGCCGTCATTTGGCACACAATGCATTTAATTTGTGTAATTCTTTCATTTTTTGAGTTAAAAAATTTATCGTCTGTTTTTTTTTTAAACTTGGCTCGTGTCATCTATCTTTGATGTGTGCCCTTAAATGTTACCTCAAATGTTGAACTATTTTTTTCGTAGATTTTTTTTTTTTTACCAAATAAAAAATCCTTTACTTTACACAAATCAACAGTTGTTGAATGTGTTACACTTTAACACAGTTCAATTATCTGGAAAAAAATCATTTAAAAGACTACAGTATATTTTTTAAAAATATTAAACTGGTTATTTTTTGTTTTATATTTTTAGCAAGAATGCTAATAAAATTCAATATACATTTTTTAATACCTGTGTAAATAATTACTTTTTAAATCAGTGTTTGTTATAAAGAATATTAGCAATGCAAATAAGTTACATTCATTTTTTGTTTTCTTACAAGGACAATATCAGTACACTTCACATGTTATAAAGAAACAAATAATTGCTTAAAAAAAGAATTTTATAAACAAGATTCGCTAATTATTCACTAAGAGGTCGCTCACTCTACACTATAAATACTGGACGACTTGCCTCGTTCTCTTTTTCACTTTGCATTTCAGTGGACACATTTAAAAATGTAATCTCTCGTAGAAATTAGCGTTTTCGCCCACTTATGGGAAAACGCCATGAAACACACATACACG
This sequence comes from Acanthosepion pharaonis, assembly GCA_903632075.3. Classification (NCBI taxonomy): domain Eukaryota; kingdom Metazoa; phylum Mollusca; class Cephalopoda; order Sepiida; family Sepiidae; genus Acanthosepion; species Acanthosepion pharaonis. Next base: position 525,134 of record CAHIKZ030001768.1, on the reverse strand, counting down.
TACGTACGAACTTTCACCAACATAAACTTTTTACGTTCACACATAAACACAAATGTTAATATCTTTGTCACTTGTAAATTCGTTGTTTAATACCTATATTTGTTGATATATATATATATATATATATATATATATCTTGTTTGTTTGTTTACACCCTCGGTTGGACAATTTGAGTCCGCCATTTTCTTGTAGTTGGACCTTCTTCTAGCAGGAATAAAACAGCACGTGTCCCTAATTCAACAACATTCAAACCCACGCGGTACTCTACATATTCGTTTTTACGAATGATAATAGCATAAAGAAAAAAAATAAATTAACATTCTATAAGAAAATACTAATGACATTTTTTGTGAATTTCGAAAAAAAATGTAAAAAAGAAAAAGACGATATTGACAAGACAATAATGTCTTCTCATTTTATGGTATATTTTTAATATTTCTAAAATATTAAGTTTATTAAATTTAGTTTTTGACATTAACTTTGTGATAAATTATTTAATAAGAATAATTTTTTATAAATTTCACAATGAAAAACGTTACCTTTGCTTTTAATGTCTTTTATTTACGAATGGCAGAAAAATTCAACATGCTTAAAAATACCTGTTTGTTCTGTAAAAGAAAAATATAAATAATTCATAAAAAAATTAATTTTATACTTAATATCGTCATTGTTGAAGAACAATAGCGTAGATAAAAATATTAATTTATATCAACTTTATATTTTTATGTGATAAAATTCTTAATTACACTTGTGAATTTCGCACCGAAAAAGTTTGTTTAAAGAAAAAATATTGCAAGTTCAAATAAAATAAATGAACATTACTTACTTCAGTATCTTGAATAATAAACTAAACTTAATCCAAAGGTAAAAATTTCCTAACCTTTGGCTAGGATTTGTATTCTTTAAATATTAGCACAAGCTATTAAAGGCAGCACATCTACCCCGGGAGGGGCCTGAGTTTATTGCCCACTTCTCGAGGCGTCCCCAAAATGAAAGTGCTGAGGGGGACTGGGAATTTTTGCACGGTATGGCCGTTAGACCCACTTTAAACTTCGACCTTGTGTCACATCCTGTTGCGACGTGGGTGTCTGGTAAATACCACAAATGAAGATGAAAATACTAGAAAAAAACGTGATGAATACTTTTAACTGTATTTTACAACAGATCTGTATCAAATTCACTTTCATTAACTCATAGCTGAGAAGAGAAGATGTGGATTCGTACTGTTCTCAAGAGTATACGCGCGTAAGTGACTATAATGAACCTGACGTGAATTGGAACTCGGCTCTCCGATTTGCAATTCTGAGTCATTATCTATTACACCTCCCACACATTCAAGAGGCTGGTATTCCAAAGCAGTTACCCGTCTAAGTACTGACCAGGCTCGACATTGCTTCGATATCATACGAGAACTGGTGTTTCAACGTGACATGCCGTAAGTCTTGGCAATCAGCACTTCAGGTTCACCGCCCCCACCAGTTTATGAGAGCTAAAAGTTTTTTAATAGTAATTTACGGAGATGCATTTCATATATAAAATAAAGCACTCTGTTCGTTTTATTTATTGTCCATTATCTTAAAAACTGAGAAGTTTTTATGAGGTATATCATAAATAAGAGATTAATAGAACGAAAATCAAAGGACCAACCACATCGACGTTGGCTAAAAGAACGAATCTGCATTTTAGACTCAGAAATATCTGCCGCACATACTTCTATAAAGTGATACGTTTCAATCTCTTTCAATTTAGACTCCTCTCTAAATAACTTAAAATTTTTTCTCTTCATATCCACCTATCCACTTACCTGGTTTTGAATATTATCTATTTCAGGTTATTTTTACTAGCCTAGCCGTTTCGGTAAGTGGTAGAGTATTTCTGTCAAGTATTATGTTACGAAGAGGATTGTACAGTTAGCGTAACTTTTATCGGCTCTGAAAGGAAATCAGCGATCCGACTTCAAATTTCGGGCTATTCTGTCGCGTTCAATTTCGCACTGATACTCTTGGGAAAGGCATGAATCCATGTCTTCTTTCCGTACGCACACCAGTTATGGGTTAAATATTTGCGTAAATATGGGTTTCTAACTTTAGGCGGCCAATAGTCTAATGAAAATGCTCAATTCAAAACAGGGGAGAAAGCAATGGGGTAATCATTCTAGTATCTTTCCAGAGAAGTCATAGAAATTCAGAGATAATAAATAAGAAGCTGTGGAGAGTCATGATCACCTACGTCCCGATGGTACATAGTATTATAAAAATTAAGTTAAGAGATGAATATTAGTATTCCTGCTACCGATTTTCAAGACTAGCAGGTCTTCTTTGTTTGAAAGATGTTAATTAAGCCAATATGAAGTTTGGATTAGCCTTTAGTTTAATGTGTGTAGAACCAAAAATACAAAAGCGCATCTCTATAGCAAAATAACTTAAATAAACTATTAAGAAATAGGAAAATGACCTTTGAGAAAGAAAATAATGATGATAAATCTAATCTTCTCTGCGGCAGAAGAAAATTACTGAAGTTCTATCGATGAATGTTGAGAATACTATGAACAGAACATGCGCAACGAATAAGTAGTAGGGATAATATAATAAACTGATACTTACAATCAGGAAGAGATAGCTGAAACTTCTGTGACACCTAATGAGGAAGGATGGCCCGGAGACTTTAACACGCAGAGAATATACTGAAGGCAAGAGAAGTAGAAAGAAACGACTAATTTTATATGAATGGAAAAAGTCAAAATTTACTTAGAGCAACAAACGAAAGGAAGTTGTGGCGAGCCATGATCGCTTACGTCCTGAAAGGACAGTGCACATAAACGAAATAAAAATGCCAATTACATAAAGATATTTATTTTAATTATTTCACCCCAAGCAAGGCGATAAAGGCACTAAGATGCAAGATGTTACTGATTGTGAAAGAAACTGAGAAAAACATTGTTAAATAGAGAGGACAACAAAAGAACAGGCATTTAAAGAAACAGAAGATGGCGATTGATATTGCATTTAAACTTTTGAAGATTTAAGTTGACTGAAAAGCAAAAAGTCGAAAGAGAGTTCCACTAGCGAGAAGTACGTGAGAAGAAACTGTTAGCATAAAACTTATGATTAAATCTAGGATTTTCAACTGTAAAATGATGAAACCTAGCTGCCAATCTAGTACTGTACTTAAATTCAAATATCCTGTGTTTAAAAGGATATAATCATATAAGTTCTTATTATAACAATAATATATAATATTCTTAATTATATAACAATTTTTACATAGAGACTAATTTTTAAATCGCTGTATGCGCATATATATGTGTGTGTTGCGTGTGTGTGCGTATGTTGCGTGTGTGTGTGTGTTGTTGTTGCTGCTGAGATTTTATCGCGGATCCCGAGTTTAAAAAGTACGACTCGGGCGACTAAGGCTCAAGGTAATTAGCTACCCGACTGTTAAGTCTCAGAAGAAATCAGTCAGGTAAAAATGTAAAAGGAATGAAATCAAGTTGTGAGAAATTTGGGCCTAGAAAAAAAATCTATCAGTCGCAGCCATGATTAAGATCAAAACAGCGCCCGTTGTTCGGCGCTGTCCAAGAACTAAACGGAAATATCGGAAGTAAAATAAAAGATAAAAGTTTAAAACAGACGGTTTGGGAGAAAAGACTAAAGCACGATAATGGCGATTTTCTAAGCCTAGTTTAGATGTGGCACAAGGCCGAAAGCATGGAGCACACAGTGAAGACGGAATTCACTAAACGAGAGACACTGGTAGTTTCAAATTTTTTAAAAGAATATTTTTGAAAGAATGTTTTTTGAAAGAATATTTTTTCAAAGAATATTTTTCAATCTAGCCAAATTCATCTATATTTCTTTTTTTTCTCTCCATCACCTTTGTCGTAAAGGTTTTTTTTTTTAATTTTCCGAAAAAATATATACTTCAAACAAATGTTTGAGGTAACGTTTAATTTATAATGCCAAGGGCACACAACAAAGACAGACGACACGAGCCGAGTTTAAAAAGGCAAACGATAAATTTGTTAACACACATAAAATGAAAGAATTACAAAAATTAAGTGCATTGTGTGCCAAATGATGGCGAATAACATGTATGTACAAATAATCACTGCAAATAGAATATGACTCTTTTACAATAAAAATCTCTACAATCTCCAGAAAAATTAAACAACATAAAAATAAATGAAAATCAGAAAAAAGTACTTCTCTGAATAATTTTCAAATATAGGAACAATGTTCGAAACAAAGTTCGTGGTAACAGCGAAGAACAAAACAATCACACCAGCCGAAGAATGTTCCTTGATGTGGGAACGAGTTGCAAATTCTCGTCTGGTGGTCGTCAAATTTCTTCTGCGTATTCATTTCATTGACTGGGCCGACCTTTGTTCCTGCAGCAGTTGTTCGTCGACTCCACGAATTCACTTCTGTTGTTTGCTTTTATTCACCAAGACAGGCTCCAGATTTGCTTCTCGGAATTTGAAGGGAAACCTTTTAATTGGTGCCGAATGAAAATCAAACGCAGTTATTTTTCCCACAAATTGGAATGGTCCAAAAATATTTTTGAAATTCAAAAGTTTAAGCAAGAGCCTAACACAGCGTCCGTTTTCTCTTAGAAAAGTAGACGAGACACACTCAAGCAGCTTAAATTTGTCATATTTTCCCCTCTGACAAAGATGCAAAAAAAAAAAAAAGTTTTTTTGCATATGAATTTTATATTGAATGGCAGACATTTCTTCTGAAAGCAAAATTCTAATGAACCTTTGAACAAATCAGAAAGATTACTCTTTCTTTTACAATAAGTATAAAATGTAAATGTACAATATTTTTTACAGCATATATACACTATTACAATTACACACAAGGATTTTTTTCACAATGTCTAAATCATTTTTGAAATCATTAATGAACAAATTGCATTTCTTTATTTTGGTCATTTATACAAAATTTTATTTTAACATTACCAACAAAACTTGAATGTGAAAACAGTTTACAATTGTTAAACTTGAAATGCATATTCATTTACAGAGTTAGAACAATATTTAATTTTTTTTCTATGCTAGTTGCACAATATCTAAACACTAAATATATTTTCCTTTTACTTATTTTATAACCATTAATTTTTAGCTTAAAGATGACAGTCCATTTTTGCATTAATTTACCAATATGAAGAGCCTAATACCAAATATAAGGATCTTTAGGATCAGATTTTTTATTTTTCGTCTTAGTTAACCTTTTAAATTTTCAGACTGAATTAGTGCCCCTTAGTGAGTGGCGGGAAAGAGGCTCATTTTCAGATACCGGATGGTCCGGATTAAAGTTATGTGTTAAGAATAATTCCAAAGGATGAAGATGGCTCAAATTATAACTGATCGAACCCTTTTGTCATCACCTGATATAAGCTCATTTACTCTACGCAATTGCCAATAAGGGCGAGATTTAGCTGCATTCTTAATTATTACAACATAATTCACATTAATGATATTTTCATATTTGTTTTCACGCAAATCCTTACATTGCTCTCTTAAACTTAAAAGATATTCATTATACCACATTTTTTTTTTAATTTATTAATTAAATCCCTTATCTCTAGAAATATAATTACGTCTTTCCTTTGTGGGGGGGGGTTAGACACAATAATACTTTCATCATCCATGTCTAACAAGTTTTCGTTAGGCTAAAAAAATCAGTTGGGAGTAATTATTTCCAAACCTAAATCAGAACAGCGATAAGTTAGTGGCCAGAAATATATTGTATTTTGTATATCCGAAAAAATAGTCAGTAGTTCAAAATAATCCACTTGAGATCTTCCTATGCTTTTATAAAGACATTGTTGGTAGTTCTGTTCATGCGTTCCCGTGTACTGCCCATCCAAGCTGAAGATAAAGGCATTATGAGATGCTTAATGCTAACGTCAAAAAATATGTCTAAAATCTCGTTAGAGTCAAGAAATTTTTTAATCAACTTGCATCCAGTGATGAAGGACTTAACATTATCAACAAATATGACTGGGGATCCCATAAATGCTAGAAAATCTTATAAAGGCTAGCACAGACTTTCGAGCACTCATTTCCTTAACACGTTCAATATGAATTGCTCTTACATTCATACAGGTGAAGATTAAAATATACATCTTATTTCTACCCTTTTCAATTTTAATCATTAAATGTCCTGTAAAATCTATTCCTACATGAGAAAATGGTTTTATCATGTTCACTCTGTGTTTAGGAAGATTAGTTAATTTTGGAAATCTAAATGAAAGTTCATTATATTTTCTGTAAAGAAACAGCTGGAAATGTAATTTTTAACAGTCTGTCCTTAGAAACTCAAAACCATGATAGTCTCAGTTTATTAAGTATACCTAGATGCTTGCATTTTTCATGTGTATCCATTATGATTAGTTTTGTTAAATCATGTTTTGGATACAACAATACTGGTTAAATAATGTCAAAGTGATAGGTTTTAGTCTTAGCTATTCTTCCACTAGAACGAATTAGACCATTTTCATCTAAAAACAGGTTTAATCTGTTACTAATTTAGGGATTTGTTCAGTTTGAGAATTTTGTAGATATTGAATTTGTTTACCAAAAGATTGATTCTGCCTCAATTTGAGCAGATATATCTGTAATGACAAAGGTATCCAGGTGTAGGCTTTAAGAAAGTTTTATTCAACTGAGAATATAAGGTTTGCGTACAATGTCCTTTTATAGTCCCAGTAAACAGAAATAGCTCTCTCAAATAGGAAAGTAACAAAAGAAGGGGTGACCACTCTTGATTATTCATAACAACATCTTAGCATCTTGCTTAGGATCTGTGTCAGAATGTTTTAACTTATTAGTGAATTTGAACCCTAATGTTAATATTCTTAATAATTTAGATAACTTTGAATGTTTCTCATGAGATATGAGTGGCTCTAAAGGACTAGCATAGATAACGTTGTGATATACTTGGTTTTGAATAACCTCCTTATTGCTATCACCCAAGCAATGCAAACCACTTTCAGGCCAAGCTACTGGATCCTTATTTAACCAAGAAATACCAAAAGTCCAAAATTTTCAGGGACACTCCCCGAGTAATTAAATCGGCAGGGTTTTCTGAGGAAGTCACATATTTTAATTTTACTTTAAATCCATGTTAAGACTCTTTAATGTATTTTAATCCCATCTTGACAAACTGGTTTTTGGTTTTTATGTTATCGGACAATAACCAAGATAACACTATCTGAGCATAAGCAGCAATAATTAGATCTTTGATACAAACATTTGATAAAAGTTTCAAGATGTTCTTAATGCATTTCACGGCTAAGTACACTGATAACAACTCAAGTGAGGGCAAAGACTTTGCTTTTATGGAGGCTATCTTAGCTTTAGCAAAACTTAAGGAGGTCATAATATCCTGTCTTATACAGAGGGCAAAACCATATATCCCTTTTAGAGGCATCACTAAATAAATACAATTCCACAGGAATTGAACTGACAACTGCACATCTGGGAAATTTCAAGGAACTTAAATGAACAAGCTCCTTAGATAAATTATTCTAGGTCTTTTGGTATTCTATTGGTATAATTTCATCCCAGGATAATTTTAATTTCCACAAGTCACTTAGAAGTATTCTCCCTTTAATTATCAGATGTAAACACAAAGACAATGGATCAAACACTAGAATTATGTGCCAGTATTTTTCTTTTGGTGTTGGCAGAGGAATCTAAAACTTCCATATTTATAACCTAATTTTTTTTCAAAGTAACTAGTATGTTCTACAATTTTTTTATCGTCTTCTAGGCACTTCTTTAATTCCTTGCAATTTGAGTTACACGAACGTAACTTAAAACTTCCAGTAGACATTCTTTTCACAGATTCTTTATATAAGTATAACGATTCTTCAGGAGAGTCTTAATTAAATTATTCAAATAGAAATTATCTATTAACATAACAGCAATAAATCACTATCGTATTTGTTAACATGGTGTTGAATAACAAAATTCAATATAATGGGACTTGCTATAAACCCAAAGATCAAAGTTGTATATCTAAAACAAACTAAATTTTTACCTTCTTTCAAGAAAAAACAAAACTTATTTCTATCGTTTTCATTTTTTAAGTTGTTCATAAGCAAAGCCTAACTAATATAGGCTAAGAAAGTATATTTCTTACTCCGAAATGACATTATTAAATCTAACATATTGTTCATCATATTGACAATAGGGTAAACAGTTTCATTTAATGACGGTGCACCGCCAGTTTTTCTAATTTTAATGGTGGTCTGTTCATCACTTTTAATTACAGGCCTATGACGTATCTAGATATATTTACCATATTCTTTAGGGGAAACAGATATACGTTCCACGATTCCCTCTTTTCCCTGCTCATGAAAAATAATGAAATAATCGTAAAGTAGGTCTTTCTTTTCTAAACCTTTTGACTACCCCATCTAAAATCTTCAGAGCAACAGCATAATTAGAGGGAAGTAATTTTAATTATTCAAAGGAAGCTCTAAGTAAATATTGACTTTAAGACTAAAAGAGTTTTTGAATTGTTTGTATTTGTTCCTTATCAAAATCACGTATCACGTCTTCTAATACAAAAATCGTCCTGGGTATGACGATAAGCTACGTCCAACAGCAAGGCCTCTGATCAGGAGGCTTTGAGGAGCGTGGAACCACCTCTTAATTGCTGGTATTCCCAGGTCCACTCTGACCCAGGGTGGTAGCACCTGTTAGGGTCCCAGCTATGGGCAAATAGTTAACACTCAGGCTATATCCGCGTCCTAGGTATGACGATGAATGACATCCGCGTCCTGGGTATGATGGTGAACTGCGTCAAACAGCAAGGCCTCTGATAATGTTTTTGAAAAAATAATGTTGCCATCTGTGCGTTTTTGAAAAAATACTATTTCCAGCTATACGTTTTTGAAAAAAAAATATTACTATCTATACGTTTTTGAAAAATAGGTTTTAATACCAGGAATACTTTGTAAAAAAATTACTACCAAAAATAAATTTTTGAAGAAAATAATTTTACCAGCAATACGTTTTTGAAAAAATATTACTAGCTATACATTTTTGAAAAAAAAATATTAACAGAAATAGATTTTTGACAAAGCAAAAATATTACCAGGAAAAGAAATTTTGTCGGCATTAAATAACCCATTGAGGTTGATATGCCGTAAAACAAACCAAACCAAACCAGTCTAATCCGAAAAACTCCAGACTAGTTTTTATTTCGATAATACTATCTTCAAAACTTTCATACATGGGGTCGAAATAACCCGCTTTTGGGGGCAAAACAAAATTCATGTGAGGTGATTGGACAGGAAGAATACCACGAGATGATGATATAATTATTACAGTCATTCTTCCCTGCTTCTATCTCATGGTTTTGATCTGGAAGCAAGAAATTAAACATATTTCCGAAAGTAATTATGCCAGTGGCAATTTCCCATGCCAATCCCTTCATGCATTTTACTAACTTCATTGGCCTAATGTACTGAATACCTACCTCTAATAATCTTCGAACAGTAATATCATTATTATTATCGATATTAGAAAAGTCGCCAGCCAGTCTGTAGCTGAGACACTTCAAATTATTTTTCACCCTTCCCAGACTGTCAAAATTAAAATTTATATCAAGTTCACTATCGATTAAAATAGATAATTATTGTGAGACCGGAAACTAACTACACAATAGACTCTTCCAGGCCTATATTAAGTAGGCGACATAGCACTCTAGAGAGTCACACAGTCACATAGTAAGCTCCGCTTACACTATCTCTGTAACCTGTTGTTAATATATCTTTCTTACATCTAATCTGTGTTCCACTTCTTTGGTCCCAACTTTGGCCCCACATCAGTGGCGAACGAGGATTCGAAACTCACACGGGGAAAGAAAAACTTTTCGTACGCCTAACCACATCAGTGGCGACAAGTATTCGAGAAACGCACTCACGGCGAAACTCAGAATACTGAACTACAACAGGAAACAACTTAGAATTACTCGTAAATGCATTAAAAGGCTCAAACTCTGAAAAAGACACAATATTCTCCCAGAGTACAATCTACAATTCAATAGAAACCTTTGAATACGTACCAGAGAACGGCAAAACGTTCGACGCTTTTTACAAGCGCTACGAAGATATTTTCAAACGTAGACTGTGAACAATGGTCCAGTAAAAAAAAAAGGTACGTCTTCTATTGAGAAAACTGGGAACTACAGAACATAGTAGGTTCGTAGTCTTCATACTACCCAAGAAAATGACTGACTTGGATTTTTCAGAGACTATTAAGCTCCTTTCGGAACTATTTGGGTCTAACACAACCTTGTTCCACAAACGTTGGAAATGCCTGAACACAGTCAAAGACAACCAGCAAGATTTTCTTACGTTTGCAGCATTGGTAAACAAGCTATGTAATGATTTTAAACTAGCCGAACTGACTGCCGATGATTTCAAGTGCTTAGTTTTCGCACAAGGTCGAGTATCAGCAGAAGACGCCGAAGTCAGACGACGGGTACTGACCAAGCTTGAGAACGAACAAGGATTGACTCTCCAAAAACTGGCAGAGGACTGTCAAAGAGTAATATCTGTAAAGCGTGACTCAAACACTATCGAGGTATCAGGTGTGACTCAGATTAATAAAATCAGAAGTAAGTCCACCGCCTATTTTCCTCAAAAAGGCAAATCTCATGTCCTAAATTACGCAGTAACCAAATCCCAAATAAGTTAAAGAAACCTCCCGGAACATGTTACCATTGTGGCAAATGGCATTGGATGAAATTCTGTCCAGTTAAGAACAAAATATTGCAAAAATTGCAATAAAAGTGGTCATACGTTAACTTCGTGTTGGTACGCCAACAGAACGAGAAAACCAAAAAGTAAAATTAGGCAAGCTCAATCTGACAATATTGTCGATAGGAATTTAAGAAAATATGTAACCGTGGATATTTTCAATAAGTCCATTAAATTCTAGCTTGACTCTGGTTCTGACATTTCAACCATTAACTGGCGTACTTGGCGAAAATTGAACAAGCCGACCTTATTAAAAACTGATAAAACAGCAAAATCCGTAACTGGCGAAAAGATTAACATTTTAGGCGAGGTAATACTTACAGTGACACTAAATGGAGTTACCAAAAAGCTCAAAGCCTACGTATTAAAAACTTCAGTCAACTTATTTGGAACTGATTGGATAGAAAAACTCAATCTTTGGGATTGCCCAATGAGTACATTTTATCGCAAGATACAAAGTACAACGTCCAATTTGGTAAATCTAAAAAAGGAACTCAAACAACAGTTTTCCCCAGGTTTTTTTCTGGCGGCCTTGGGAAATGTACTAAAATGAAAGCTAAGTTCAAGGTGAAGGACGGTGCACAACCGATATTCAAAAAGAAACGGAATGTCCCTTTCGCTGCTCTAGAGCAAAGCAACAAAGAGTTAGGTAGACTCGAACAAGCAGGTAGTCTGTCAAAAACTAGATTTCAGCGAGTGGGCAGCACCTACGGTCTACGTAAAAAAGAAGTCCAATCAAATACGAGCCAACGCGATCAGAAACATGCCAGCACCAGATAACGTTCAAGCGTTACAAAGCTTCCGCGGCCTAGCTAACTTACCAAGGGTTCATTAAGAACATGCAAAATTTGAGAGGGCCTCTCAACCAACTTTTAAAAAAGGACAAACCATGGTCATGGACCCCGGAATGCCAAGACGCATTCGAGAAGATCAAGAAAACTTACTTCAGACCTCTCCCTCACACATTTCGACCCTAGTCTCGACATCATAGTCGCAAGAGATGCAAGCTCGTACGGCATTGGTCCTTGCATTTTACATAAACTGCCAGATGGTTCGCGAAAAGCTGTGGCTCACGCATCAAGATCTCTAGTTCGATCTCGACATGCCCCAAGTCTCTCCTGAAGTGCGACGCTCAGGAAGGAAAAAGAAATTTACTCAAACGCTCGACGTAAATCCCAAGAGGAAAAAGTATTAAGTTTTATTTTTTCTCTCCTTTTCAAAAAGAAAACTCTTTGGAAGGGGGGTATTGTGAGACCGGAAACTGCCTATACAATAGACTCTTCCAGGCCTATACTAAGTAGGCGACATAGCACTCTAAAGAGTCACACAGTCACATAGTAAGCTTCGCTTACACTATCTCTGTAACCTGTTGTTAATATATCTTTCTTACATCTAATCCGTGTTCCGTGTTTTACTTCTGTGGTCCCAACTTTGGCCCCACATCAATAATGTTTTATAATAATCAGTAAATTTTATATCAAGGTTTGTTTGTTGTAAAAACTTCTAACAGGAAGTAAGATGTTTTTACATCGTATTCTCTAGTAGTGGAAGTGTTTGTTTCATAATTTCATTTTTAAGGACTAAGTCTGAAAAATATGATCTGTCAAGCAGACAATTAATGGAAAACACTTTGTTTTATTGGAGCGACAGATACTTTTAGAATATCGAATTGAATATTCTCTTTTCCAGAGTCAGATACAATGCATACATTAGTATTTAATTACGTTTTCCCACCTTTGGGACAAAAAGCTTGCACATGGTATTTAGAAGAACAAATCTGACAAGAATATTGTAAACTATTTGACTAGCTGCGCATTGAAGAAATTTATGGTTAGGGCTAACAAAAAGATTATACACAAATGTAATTCTTTACATTTCTCCGACGTAGCACTTAAAGAAGGGTAATTTTTACAATAACTGGCATAGTGATCACCTGTTCTGAAAAAATGACACTTGTAATAACATTTTTTAGTAATAGTATTTTTCTAGCGTGGAGTAGTTAGATTTGTGAGTGATAAACACTTTTGCTTTTAAGATGCTGAATTATTTGCGCGTCGTAGCCCGTGAAATAAGTTTTTTAGGAGTTGTAATTTTATTCGTTTTGAGTCTATGTATGGCAATTCCCGAATTGAGCCATAAAATTTTAAAATGAGAATTTATTCTTTTCGCAATCCTTAACAAATGTTGTTCCCCGCAACAAAACTGACCACAATTTTAACAGAGGGAATACTACTTTCATTAAAAGAAAAAAAAATACACTAAGACGAAAATGCCTGGAAAGTGCCTTGATCGCTAGTTCAACCAAGGTAAATTTGCGCCCAGGCTCTTACAATATATCATCATTCTTGGTAGATTTTCTGTTATCACAATGTGATATAGTCAGGGATAAAGGTGATGGAGAGAAAAATAAAAAGAATACATATGAATTTGGCTAGACTGAAAAAATATTCTTCCAAAAGATATAATTTCAAAAACTTTTTTTCAAAAATATTCTTTGAAAAATGTTGAAACTACCAGCATCTCTCGTTTCGTGCGCATATGTAGACATGGCAACATCAACAATGCTCACTCCGCTGAAATCCTAACCATTTCATATTTTAACATGTGCGTTGTTTGTTTTTGATTTTGTCGACTGCACAGTACAGTAGGATCATTTGGGCACCGTCTGTGAGAAAAAGAGCAGCATGACGCAATTCACTCCGTCAGAAGTTTGGGAACGGCATACTGTATTGCTTGGTATTCGCGTCAGAAGCTCCGATACGAACATTTCAGAGTGTTAGGGTGTCAATTTGAGGACACTGCAGAGGACCCGGAAAGAGTTGGGTGAAAGTACGGCAGCTCGAAAAACTTACTCTGATCGTTCTGATAAGAAAAGAACAGAATTTGTTGATGAGGGTCTCAGACTCAACACAAAAGCCTACATCAAGTGTCTTGAGGAGTTAGAGCTGCCCTGGGTCAAGAGGGTTGCTAATGGAAAAACCTATGTCTGACAACAGGACATTGCACCATGACACACAAACAGGAGAACCCAGCCATAGATGCCAAACAATTTCTGTGACCACACCACCTCTTAAATCTGCCCATCTAACCCCCCAGACTGCAACCCCCTTGATTATTAGGTGTGGGTCGCAGGTGAGCGAGAGACCAACAAGACTCTTTGTGTCACCAAAAATGAACTGAAAGCAAGGATTATAGTATCGTTCACTAACGTAAACAAGGAAACCACCCAGAAGAGCTGCTGAATATTTCAGAGTTGTCTGAAGTTGTCTCGTTGAAGCCAATGGTTCTATTGAATAAATTTAATTTAATAACTGAGATAATAATTAATACAATTATTATTATATTAATAATTAAATTATCTCACTCAGTTATTAATTGTTTAAATTGATAGATGAGATAATTATATTATCTCAATTTAATTTTTAATTTAATAACTGAGAGTGAGATAAGCTGAATACCTTTATATGTCAAGGGTCTTTCCCTTGAAACACGTGACATTTTAACCATAATATCACTTACGAGATACGATAATATAAAAATAAGATCATAGAAATTTCGTAAGATAGGTACCTATTAATTGTAGGTAGCATTCTCAGTTGAAATGGAAAAATCAAATTAACTTCTCCATGCGTGTTTCGCACGACCAATTCGCAAAAATAAAGGGCGTAACAAAGGGGAATAACGCTGTAGAGGACCGTTGGGTTTGCGAGTTGTTGTATTAGAAACACGTGCATTTATTTCCTGCTAGAAGGTCCAACTACAAAAAAAAATGGCGGACTCCAATTATGTCCAAACGTAGATGTAAAAAAACAAACAAGACCGATATATATATATATATATATATATATATATATATATATATATATTAACAAATATATGTATTAAGCAACACAATTTTATAATGGACATAGACATTAACATAGGTAACTCCATGAGATCGCTAAAAAAAGAGAACATGATGAAAAAGACGCCAAATTTGACGAAAACAACATTTTATCGTCTAGATGTTTATGTTATTATGAAGTGGAAAGACTAAAGTTTTTTTTAATTGTTTTTAAAAATGTTCCTTCTTTTTAGAACATTCTGAATTTTAATTAAAAAAAAACTTGTTTCTCTTTGTATCACTGGAACTAGTAAAATAACAGACAATTTTTAGCACTTTTTTGTATGACACTCATTAATTTTGAAAATCTTGCAAAAATAAAAATAATTGTTGGATGTTAATGAAACTTTCAGAAACTATTCATAGATGATGGAAATTATTAGAAATATGTTTTTTTTTTATTAAAGTCATGGCAGAATTTTTTTTTATATTTATTACCACCCACCTATGACTAATTTTATGAAATCTCTCAGTCGCATTCACTTTAGTGATTATATTAGTTAAAAGCACAAGGCTTTGAGGAATGAAAATCATGTTTTTCTTTTAAGTGGATCCCCCCTACCTGAAAATCAGCTCTGAATTGTAACATACAAAACTCAATAAAACAAAATATTATTTAATTTCAAATGCTTTTATTTGCTTTTAGTTGTTTTTATGAATATGGACAATATTTTCTGAAAGCAAGAGATTTTTTCCATGAAAAATGAATTTTTAATACAATTATTTGTTATTTCTTTAATTATAATAGATTTTTACATTTAAGTTGTTAAAATATTATAAAATTAGTTAAAAGCCACGTCTGTTTTCGTAAGTGTTCTTATGAGATAGATCTTTTTTAGCGCGTTGTAAATTGTATCGTTTTGACTAATCAGAAGATCCGCAGTAATTAAAAAAATGTACTTTTGTGTTTATAATTTGGCTGTAATTATAAAGTACGGAAGACCAACCAGAATACAAGTTGCCTTATTTGAGTTAAGCATTGTTCTCCACTGTTAAGGCCTTTACTTTAGCGAAACACGTGTGGAGAAGTTAATTTGATTTTTCAATTTCAATTGAGATGAGTACCTACAATTATCAGTATCATCTTATGAAGTTTATGCGATCTTATTTTTATAGTAATCTCAGTTATGACATTTTTCCATAAATGAAATATTAAAATTAATAATAAAATGAATGGAAATACAAATAACACAGTAAAATGTAATAAATATACATAAAATTATAGTATTTTATGTACACTTCTGATAAAATTTCATAATAAAGGTACCTATAAATTAATTAGATACCTTTCTTATGAAATTTAATCTCACTCTTAACAGTCTTATTTTTTAATTTCTTTATCATATATTTTCCATAAAGCATACTAAACGTAAAGGTTAAAGCTAAGTACAAAAAAAATTAGAGCGCTGAAAGTTTTCTTTGAAAATAACGAGGTAAATAATGTGTTCACTTAAATCTAAATGACTTCACTTCTGTCCATCGGTAGAAGGAATTATCCTCACGTAAGCTATCTAAACGTCATGAAAATGTCTTTCGTCACCTGTCAAGTGACGCGAAAGGTTATGACCTGCTTTGTTTTATTTTCAAATGACATCTTTTCGGCGCAGAAGCTAAGTTAAGCTTGGTTCAAAATATTTTAAATAAACATTATAATTTCTGATTTTCTTAAATAAGTTTTGAAAAAATGATAATTGATTTTTAAAAGAATTTGAAAGTGAGATTTTCATTTTTTTTTTTTATAAAATCGAAAAAAAGGGTTGCCATGATTGATTATTTGCCAATTTTGATAACTCAAAAAAACAAGATTTTTAACGAAAATTTCGGACGTGCTAGGAACGATTAAAAAAATGTAAAAAAATACTTTGATCTTTCATCTTAATAATAACATAAACATTTAGACAATAAAATTTTGCTTTCGTCAAGTTTGGAGTCTTTTTCATCATGCTATGCTCTTTTTTAGTGATCTCAAGTAGTTACCTACATTAACATTTACGTGTGTGTGAACATTTGGGTTTGTTCTTTGGTGAATGTTCGTACGTACGTGTATTTGTGCATAATTTTCATGGCGTCTTCCCCAAGTGGGAAACGCTATCTTTTTGCGAGAGCTCACATTGTAGAGGTGTTTGCTGAAATGAAGAAATGAAAAAGAGAACGATGCGAGAAGTCGCTCAGTATTTATAGCGTAGGGAGAACGACCCCTAGTGAATAATTAGGGAATTAAGGAGGACCTAACTCCGACAACGTGACGTTTTATTGTTTTCATGTACGGTCTTCCGTACATTTGAATTACTGCAGTTTTATGAACACAAAAGCCATGCAAACATGGGTTTTTAATACATTGGTGATCTGTTTATTGTAATAAGCTTTACAATTTATAATCTGTAAAGATACATGTATTTAATAACACCATTGATTAAACTCTACATAATTTTCACTAATTTTAAAATATTTAACAACATTAATGTAATAATAATAAAATAATTTAGGAAATAACAAATAATTGTTTTAAAAATTCATTTTTCATCGAAAAAAGTTTTTGCTTTCAAACAATATTATCCATATTCATAAAAACAAATGAAAGTAACTAAAAGCATTTGAAATTAAATAATATTTTTGTTTTATTGAGTTTTGTATGTTACAATTCAGAGATGATTTTCAGGTAGAGTTGGTCCAACTAAAAAAAAACAAAACAAAAAAAAAACATGATTTGCTTTCCTCAAAGCCTTGTGCTTTTAACTAATATAAACACTAAATTGTCCAGTTTGGGATTTCTACTGTATTCATAAAATTAGTTATGGGGAGGGGAATATATATAAAAAAATATTTTTGCCAGACTTTAAAAAAGGAAAACATATTTATAATAATTTCCATCATTTGTGAATAGTTTATGAAAGTTTCATTAAAATCTGACAATTATTTTTATTTTTGCTAGATTTTCTAAATTAACGTCTGTCATACAGAAAAGAAAACGCGCTAAAATTTTATGTATTATTTAGTAGTTCCGCTGGACACGAAGAGAAACAAGTTTTTTTTTAATCAAAAGTTAGAATCTTCTAAAAAGAAGGAAAGTTTTTTTTAAAATAATTAAAAATATTTTATTCTTTCCTTTTAATAATAACATAAAAATTTTGAAGTTAAAAATTTGTTTTCGTCAAGTTTGGCGTCTTCTTCATGTTATGCTCTTTTTTTAACGATTTTATGGCATTCCCGTCTAGGTTCTGATTAGGCTCGACGTTACTTTACTTCAGTAATTGTATGAACACAGGTGTTTCTGACCGTAAGCCTTAACATGAAAAGTTAGATGCAGTTATCTGTAATAAAATGTTTGTGGCTTTCTGGTTTAAATTTAAATGTCACAAATCTTATATTTTTCATATTCTCAAGGACAACTTCTGGCTGGCGCTCATAGCATTTCAAAAGCCAGTAACTCAATTCCTAAAGATTCATTGTTCCCACCCACTTGTAACTGTTTTTTTTTTTTCCTTTGTTTTGTTTTTGTCTTTTTTTTCTTTCTTTTTCTTTATAATTACTCTTTCCGCACATTTCCCACATGCAATAAACAATATTCAGTCATCATCATCTTTAGTAGTAGGCGTGAAAACAGGAAAGATCAAAGACGATGCCCTCGGATTAGCGTTGATAATAATAATAATAATAATGTACCTAATAAACGAAGGTTGTCCAATAACTAGAAAGGGTAGAAATTACTGGTGAATTCTTAGGGGAATAAAAATAATTTGGAACCACTAGCCTCTTCTGTTTTAACACAGTTAAGGGGAGGTCGGTACAAATATAAAAAAACAAAGTCTTAATAAATAGATATAGGTCGTAAAAATGTTGAACCCTTCCCATTCATAGGAGAGTGGTAGTATATCAATAAAGAGAAGAAATAGAAAGGTTATTATTGTAGTAATGTTACCTATATTATATATATATATATATATATATATATGTGTGTGTGTGTGTGTGTGTGTGTGTGTGTGTGTGTATAGAAGTCAACACTTTGAAGCAGCAGTCTGTTTCATGCTAGACGCAATGCAGGCTACGATATTTATTACTGTATGTACAGCAAATGAGGCACAAGGCCAAAAGAGGGGTTGGGGAACAAGGACGGTCATCATTTGTCTTAATTTTAAACTTAGCTAGCCACAAACACTGACCCAAACATACAAAACAATAATCCTACCACCAAAACACCACATTCATAATTACCTTTCTTACTACATCCACTAAAATACCTCATTGTCTCAATGAGAATCCTAATTAACCCCATATGTACAAATAATGTCTGTGGGGGGGATAAATTATAACAAGTAAAAGAACCCCAATGAATATATACAATATGACTTAAAACTATTTACATGAAACTAAACAAAATCATGTTAGTAATAAAAAAAAAACACAAAACCTAAATGTGACAGTAAAATCAATTAACTGGACGAAATCGACACGGGCCTTTAAACATGTAATTCATCCATCCCAAATACTCACACAAACACGCACTGATTCAGACACAACAACAAATACGAAAAAACACACCGCATCCACCAGAGAACCGAAATCACTGACCACCTAACGAGGGATGGGATGTGGAGTTAAACTAAAGGAAAAGAAAAGGGGACAGAAAAAAAGGGGGCCAATTAGCAAACACGCCCTAGCTAAGTTTACAGAAAAAGAAAAGAAAAAACTAAAAATATCAAAACCAAAAACCTACTCTAGCCTAGAACGAGGGATGGGTTGCCGAAGTTCAACCCAGGAAAACAATATCCTGATGCCTAACCGGCATCAAAATGCCACTCAAGGTCAGCCCCTTTTACTTGGCACAAACGCACTAGATTCACCCAGCTTTTGCGAAATTCTGATGAGGTGATCAGCCGCCTTTCCGTCCTAATCTTGACTTTAAGCTGATGCTTAAAGAACAAGATCATTTGGGAAGAAGTGAACTTCTCGCCATCATAAAATTCCTTCTGAAGCGTCATCCAAATCACGACTCTCATAACACCTAGTAAGCAACAGAACACATAATGTTCAGCCTTCGTCATCTGCGGCACCACATTGCTAAAAAAAAGAAACGGCCTCAAGGACAAAGAACTTTCCGCGCAGCATGCGAACCATGAGGCCTTCAACAAACTTGGACAACGGCACTACCACCCTGCATTGAAAGAAGGCGTGACCAATGGTCTCGAATTCCCCAACACAGTGCCGGCAGTTTGGAGAATTCTCCAAGCTTGCTGAACAAAGTCTTTTGCCGACCCAGAGGGCTCTACGAATCACCAGCCAGGTGAGTGATGCCTCATCGTTATTGAGGCATTTCAACCCAGGCGCCCAAAGGCCATATTGAGCGAGTCTGCTGCCTCGTAAGACCGAGCTCGTCAATCAGACTATCCTGAATGCCCCCCACCCTGACTAACACTTGATACAATGCCCTACGAGACAACGCCTGGACATTGGAGAGGCCATCCGTTGCCCGTAAGAGGCGTTTCAGAGAACGATGACATTCGTGATAGAAGGAGCATTCGGCTCGGGGTCTACGGCGGGCCTCCTCCTCTTACGAGTGCACACTTCTCAGGGATGGGAAGTTTCTACGGGCGTCTTCCTTCCAGAAGGCTCCCTCCTCATCCGATTCGCGACACATTCGGTCTAGGAAAGCGATGCGAAGCATATGTTGACGAATCTCAATGCCCTCAGCGGTATGAAGGCAACAGATCTCCGGCAATACCATAGCGGCCTTGTCCCTCCACAAGAAAGGGAATAAGAGCCTTACTAATAATATTAGTGGGGTAAACGGAAGTGGAAGTACAGAGAGTCGGTAAAGGAGAATCGGGTAGATGTGTGAAACACATACTTCCGCCCTCCCCTTCAAGGAAAGTTTCCTCCGAGACCACAGATTAACCGCGATCTCGGCCTTCTCTCGTACCTCCGACCAATTCATTTCCAACTGGAGATCCGGACCGAACCAGACGCCGAGTATCTTGACCGGCCCATCCGTCCAGAGGAAAGGTCCGGGAAGAGTAACTCCCTTCCACGCACCCAACCGCAAGCTAACAGACTTATCGCGGTTGATCTTGGCCCCTGTCACCATCTCATAACCACTCTCTTTGCTGACTTCATCAATCTCGGCCCTGCTCGACACAAGAACCGAAACGTCATCAGCATAGGCAGAATACCTGGCTGAGGTGGTAGCCCCAGGCAGAGAAATTCCACGCAGGACCGGATTCGCCTTTAACTTGCGATGGAAAGGTTCCAACGCAAGAACGTAAAGCGAAGGTGAAAGCGGACAACCTTGACGAATGGAGCGAGACAATACGAAAGGCTTCGATCTTACCCCATTCACTTCCACCAGCACACAGGGGGTCGCATACAAATGTCGGATCCAGGAGCGAAAGTCGTCTCCGAAACCGGCCGCCGAAACGACAGCCTCCAGAAAGCGATGGTCAACCATATCGAAGGCCTTGGACTGATCTAAATTGATCAGTGCGGCTTCACTCTCGACTTGTTCTAAGATCAAGCGTACCATATGAAGGTTATCCTGAATAGTTCTGACCTTCACAGAACAAGTGTGTTCGGAGCCAATCAGACTAGACAGGACAAGCTGCAAACGGTTGGCTAAGATCTTCGCCAAAATCTTTAACTCGCTATTTAACATGGTTAAAGGACGAAAGTTATCTAACCCATCCCCACCGTTCTTGTCCTTACGCAGCAACTTGATCACACCCTTGGTGAAGCGTTGAGGTATAGACCCCTGATTCAAGTGGTTGAAAATCAGTCCCAGCAAAGGAACAAAAACGGGCGACAGCCTCAAGTAAACTTCGTATGGAATACCATCTAGTCCCGGAGATTTATCCAGGCCGACCTGTTTCAACATCTCCCAGATTTCCGACTCTGTTATGGGACCCTCGCACCCAGCCGCTTCAGCTGCCTCGAGGCAGGGAAAGTCGGCTAAATAGGCGTCGAACCGAGCAGGGCTCAGATCGGGCTCCCTGGTGAAAAGATCCTGAAAGTAATCTCGAAAGGCCTCGCATATGCCCGCGTTTGTAGTCACGGTCCGCTTATCCGACAATGTGACGCACGCGATATTCCCCTGCACGCAGTTCTGCGGCCATATTCGTCGCCTCAGAGGACATTCTTTTTAACCTAGCCCTAACTACCAGAGCTTGATCCTTCTTGATAAGCAAGGAGGACAACTCTGCCTTAGCTAAGGCTATTTCCCCACTAACACGGGATTTCACTGCCCGATCAACTTTTTCTTCTAAAGCTGTTTGCACCGCTAATCTATCTAGATTGAGTCGACGACTAAAATCGGCAGCAAACGTTCTAATTTTAGATTTTAAATTACCCCACCAGGCGTTCCCTAAAACCGCCCCGTCAATTGCCTCTGTATCATTAGTAGCAGCTGGTCCCGGAAATCTTGCTCACCAAATAGTGAACAGTTTAATTTCCAGTAACCAGCCAACCTAACCTTAGGCTTATCTAAGTTTACACGGACCCGGACAAGCCTATGATCCGAATAAACTATATAATGGAAACTTGGACACCCTAAGAGCCCTACATCGACTCTCTTAACTAAGACTCGGTCAAGGTAGCTAGCAAGCGTCCCAGGAGCCGAGTTGCCACTATTTGTCCAAGTCTATGCTACCTCCCGAGGATGCTCATTCCGGTACTTATCGACAAGATCAAACCCGCCAATAAAGTCCCGAAATGCTTTCACATCAGGATTGTTAGTACCCGGTTTTTGCCCTATCCGATCTATATCGGGGTCAAGGACGGCATTCCAATCCCCCGCTAAAACTACCCGACGAGAAAAATTTGATCTCACGCGGAGTCGTTATGCCGTTCGTTTCTCCTCGTGGTTTAAATATTTTATTAATGCAAAGGGTTTTTGACCCAACTGCCTTCGTTATCACTGACGCTGGGTTCTAAGATATGGCTGGCAGGAAATGGCGCCCAAATCGTCAAAAACGGGATCTGCCGAAACAAAGCAGGTCGCTCAGAATGGATATTGGGCGCATAAACCCCAATCAGACGCAAAGCCTTATCCTTTATGGTAATGTCCAGCACACAAAACCTGCCCGCCGGATCTGCGAAGACAAGAGTACATGCAGCCTTCAAAAACTTGCTCACTAGCCAAGAGACACCCCTCGAACGACCATCAAAACATGCTGAATAAAGGGAGAACCCCCAAGACAGCACGTCCTCACGGTCATGAAAAGAAAACTGGGTCTCTTGCACACAACAAACATTCACCCCGAGGCGCTGAAGGTCGTGAGAGAGCCTCGCCCTGCATGACTCCAACCTCAGGCCCCGGACATTTAAACTAGCTAACCAGAGCGACATAGAGGTCCGATTAGGGTTGTTTACCTGAATTGAACATAGCCAGGGTAAGGATACCGACAGCCTCTTCCATAGACCCATGGCCTATCTCAGTTTTGATGGTACCGTCTTGGGAGATTCCGCCGATATCCCAGGGGAAAGTCAATTTTAGTGCTCTATAAATGGAGGGGTGAACGAAAACTGGGACCCTCCCTGCACAAAATTGCTTCATTTTACTTAATTTTTCGTTTTGTACGATGGCAATGGGCGGGGGTCATACTGAACGAAGTTATTGCCTCGTCCAACATGGACCAAATCACCCCAGTCTCAGATCTTATGACTGTTAATATTCTTTGGGCGTTTAGAAAATTATTTGGATCATCGATGTCTTTATCGTTTATAGATAAGGTATTATTTTTTGATCCGGTTGTCATAGTCTTTGGCCTTCTCCGCTTGTAAAGGAGAAATTTTACACTTTTATATATGTGTTTGGGTTTTTCTTTTTTTCTGTAGAATCTTGAGGTGCCTTTTTGTTAACTGGAGGGCATTTCAGAAGATTTAATTTGGGGGTATTCTTGGTTGTCTAAATGGGCTGGGGTCTCTACTGAGAGGGATTTGGGACTGGGCAGAAGTTGGAGACTTCCCTCTACTAAGAGGAGTCCGGGGGATGTGAAGGGCTGGGATTTCTTCGTAGAGGGGACTTTGGTAGACGGGATGTAGAGGGCTGTGGAGACTGTGTAGAAATGTTCTTGGATAGAGACGGTTTTCCTTTTCTTTGTTGTTCTAATTTCTTTTTAAGATCAATTTTTTCTGTTTTAACGTAACCTGGATCATATATCTTTTGTTTTTTCTTTTTTCTTTGAGAATCTTGCCCTTAGTCAGAGGGAGGGGCTGCCTTTTCCCAGGGGCTTAACTGAGGACCCGGTCTGACGCTTTCTGGCCCCCCAGCTAACTAGCCATTCCCCTCTTTCAATCACACTTGCAGTGGAAGAAGGCTCTTCGGGGAATGAGGGCTTTGATGATGATTAACCACCTGATCCTGGTAGCCGGCATGCCCATTACAGGCGTGGCGGTTTTTGAAGACTCTCAAATTGGTTGATTGGGACCTGGATCCAGAGGCCTTCTTCTCTGGGCAGGAAGGGAGGTGACCAGTTTGCACTTCCAGCAAACTGGTTTACTCACAATGACCGGCAGAAGGTCACCAACGGACAGTTGGGGATAGAGCCGAAGGCTTTTTGATCGAGTATCATATCAAAGTTCCATCCCCCAGTCAGGCTATCACAAGAAGCACCCAGAATCTCCCCGTATTGGGACAAGAATGCTGGCAGGTGCTCTCCGATAACCTGAGGAGGGACCTCATATACCGCTACGGGCCTGGTGGGATCAATTTTACTTTACAAGGGGATGTCTTCGGCGGTTGGTAAGGTCCCACGTAAAAAATCCTTTCCCTTAAAATTCGGAGGGGCTTAAACCCCAGATGAACACTGTGTCTTTAGTCGAACGACAAATTTTGCGCGAACGCTTGTCGACGTAAAAACTGACACTATTCTTTTTTTCGATCTTCTTCAGTTCAATTGATCCTGCAAGAGCCCACCTTTCACCAAAGGTGTGCAAACCCTTGACGCTCCAAGAACTCCGCAATATCGATGGTCCTTCCAACAAGACGATTCTCTGCATTAGCAGTTGAGTTGTCTGGTCTATATTCTTGCACTTTTCGGCCTCCATAGTTTTGGAGGCTTTTTTGAGGACTTCTAAAATTTGTTCGTTTGTAGGAACTGTGGGAAGAGCGGGATATTATTCATTATTATCCTTGTCCGGCGCATCCAAATAAATAAATAGACTAACAAACCGATCCCGATAAAGTAACTCTTAGAAAAAACAAATAAAGATAATCAATCCAAATAAATACATGAAGTAATAAACAAATTAGAAACTGCTCCCGCCAAAATAATAGTTAGAATAAACTACAACAATCAACCATAAAATTGAATAAATAGCTTTAATTATCTTCCCAAATCAAAACAAAACTATTAAATAAGCGATATAAACAAATTTTTACTACGTTAATAAAAAACACTGACTAATAAAAAAAAAAATAAATATATAAGATAAGAAATAAAAAATAAAAATAAAAAATAAAGATAAATAGAAACAAGCAAAATAATTTAACCCAAATAAATAAATAAACAATTAAACGACTTCCGGTAAAATAACCGCCAAAATAGACTACCCACAATGCACCACTGACCCGTATATATAAATACCCGAGAAAAATAACAGCACTCGTGGCCTGACGATTGCGTCTAGCATGAAACAGACTGTCACCTCTAAGTGTTGACTCCTATGTTCACTTTTATATTTACACACGCTCTATCTCTGATATTGAGCACTTCATCCTATTAATATAGCACATCTTTGGACTATATCTCTTCATATATATATATATATATATATATATATAGCAGACTTTGTCTGTCGCTTGGCAAAGTGTGACACCATTCAGGGGCACAAAAAGAAAAAAGGAAAAAAAAGAAAGGAAAGAAAGGAAAAGACAGGCTTAGATGATAAAAGAAGCCACCCACGACCGGGGACATTGACAATGTTATTTTGATAAGTAGCAAATGGTGAAAGGTTTCATTACCATTGCAGAAAAATTCTAAATGGATAAGAAAATCGACTGTGTTCTGGTGGCGGACTTGTGTTATCGGGGATAGATAACAGCCACTTAATGCTGGCGAACATCTAATTAACAAACCACAGACCGGCTAGCTAAAACTCCGAGGCATTTCGACAATGTTATTTTGATAATGGAAAAAGATGGTGAAAATTCTGACCACCAGTGTCGTAGGACTGTCTGACAAGGAACAGGTGAATACAGAGCTTTGGATAGATAAGAAAAATTAACTGTGTCAGAGGGGGCAAACAATATTGTCGGGAAAGGATTTAATAGGTCGTCTGCTAACCGCACACGAAGCCAACCCTGGGTTACGTCTTGGCCGTTTTGACAAGACATCTATGGGTGTTAGAATTCGGTTATGATAATAAAACTATGTTATCAGAAATTGGCACCAAGAATGCAAATACGGCTAAGACAATGAAACTGTTTTTCGAGACGACAATCGACTGTGTTTCGTTAGACGACTGCCCCACTTGATAATTGGCATTGATAGATCCCAGGTGACATTGGGGATGAGACCTGCGATTAAGAAAAGAAAAGGAAAAGAAAAAGATAATTTTTTTTTGAGCAAGATATATTTTTTTCCTAAAACAAAGCTAGCCGGATCACACCCACCCGGTTGGACGCTATTGGCCGAATGACAACAAGGGCCAGGCGGAGGTGATCACGTGACGCAAGGGGGAGAGCCGCCGCCGCCCATTTAGAGGATAGGTATGAGAAGTTGCTACGAAGAAGTGGGGAGAACCGTTGACGCCCCTCTGAAGTATGGTGAGATATCCGTATGAGAATAAGAGAAGATGGGAGTAAGAGAAGACTTCCAAAAATGGAAAGGCGTGGAAAATTCCTGACCAAAAATAAAAGAAGTGGATATGGATTTAGAATTATCGAGGAACCTCCAACCCCGACAAACCCACCCCGGTTTGGGTCGGCGTCCATATAAGCAAAGTCGCAGCGAGCAAAAATCAGTTCAGCGAGTTCATTCCAGAGTCTCCAGTGCTCAGTTGAAGCAGGCTTCGCATCAGCTGACTAAGATTCGCGCAACTTCCGAACTCATCTTCAATCCAAGAACAATTTATTTTGAAGAGCGACTTAGATCCATACCACCAAAATAATTTTTTCGACTATCGCCTGAAGACACACCAAGAACCAATTTCTTAAAGAACAGACAACTTAAGATGTTAAAACTCACCTAACAAAAACAACGCGTCACAATCCATATAGCGTGTCGGGAGATAGACGCAGTCCTATGTATCCAGCAACCAGATATAAAGTATTGTTATCCTTTTTTTTTTTTTGATACCTTGAACTTTTGAGTTATCATTTTATTTTATTTTATGCATATTTGTGTGATACCACCCTCGTTTGAACTCAATTTGCATTACGGCCCCAACGACTGATTGATTTCGTCTGCTTAAGATCAATTCACAACGTGGTTAGGCGGACTGGAGATCAACGCAGTTACTTTGGTAACCAGACGTTAGAAGCGAGTTGGGAACGACGAGGCTGATATCGGATCTGACCAGATTCCCATCCGAATCGCCAAAAGGTTAGAACGTCACATTTGGGTGCTGCGACCGATACCAAGCCAGTTGGTCGTCACAGGACGGGACAACACGACTGACGCAGACAGGCGGACGTCACGTTTGGAGCGGCGACACCCGAACGAAGCAGCGAAGAGCGAGCGAAGGCTGTAGAGGGGGACGTCACAAAGTAAGTCATATTCACTACTTGAAATCTTTGAAGCAAAAATTTTAAATAAACATTTCAATCATAAATTGGCTTGTTATAGTTAAGGAAATAATTAAAAAGTGATATTGCGTAGAAATTTTAGACTTAAAATTTTAAGCTAGCTGCAATTTTGAATACAAAAGGAAAATAAGAGTCCCTCCCCTTGAACTATGAACGCAACGATAATGGCTAGTACAATATATTAATATATATTTTTAACATCGCATAATCTGGCAACCCGGATTCTGAGCTCAGCGAAAATCGTTCTCTTCGACTAACCTTTCTAGGGCTTTTGAATAAGCTATGAATCATTGCAATCGGACCAGTGGGGGCTTAGGAGTTGCTTGGACACACACGCGCACAAACATACTGTTATGTAGTGGTTTCACAGTGGAGGCTTGTATTTGTACTAAGTCGTTCCTAAAATAGGTTCGACGTACAAAACGTTAGGAACTTGATATAATAGGTTATGACGCAGTAATCTAGTTGTGTTGGCTAATACTTTAATATCTGACTAACGGTCGTCTGACATCGACTGACTGACCCACTCACTGAGCGACCTCTACTACTCCTATTTATTATAGGTGGGAGAGTCTATTAAAAATAGAATAGGTATGTTCCACTATAACACATACATACACTGTACTTTATATATACGATTATTATTTGTTTATGCACTTGAATGTTCACACCAGATGTCTGGTGAACATCGCTTAATAAACTCGAAAACCCCAAGCAACGTTATGGAGTGTCTCAAACCTTCCTCGGATTGTAACTTATCCATATCCAGTACAGTATTCATGGCAGTCTCAAGTTCTACTACTAATATAGTCACGATTTTAACCTTTATATTCCATATCTTTCTCAACTTCCGGGGAAGGTCCTGCCATTTCACCAATTATTATTATTATTATTATGTTAGTGCTGCACATTAACGTAGTCAATAAAAATTCTGTTCATGGTGTCAACAAGACTCCTCACAACTCATGAACTTTTTGGAGAATCCTCGCAGTATAAATGATGTCAGTTTTCTGGAGGTCAACAATCTCCCTAAGCACTCTTTCAAGTTTCTATCCCATGTTACAGGAATTACTTCAACAGTCCTCTTCCATAGCTTTTTTCGACACCCTAGCCAGAGCCTGGTATTTTTTTAACCTTTTCGGTTTCTTTGAAGTCATAAGGACTAGCAAAGTCCATAACTTGCTACTCTCCTTATCAATGACAATAACAATCAAGGTCGTGTTTTTGTACCTCAATCTGTCTGGATTGAGAAATCGCATAATACCTTGCCACAACCAGTTACTACCACTGCCTTTGTATTATATTAATACCATTTCTCTTTCAGAATGAAGTCAAATTTAGGGCAATACTTCGCAATGGATTCTCTTACCAATTACCAATTCAATCCAATCATGTCGCCGCTTTTTATCATTATTATTATTTATTTTTTTTATTAGTTTTTATTTGAAACCATTGGAATTAAAATAAATATATTTATTGCTGTTAGATTTCACACCGACAATAATTTCAATCTCTTTCCTATATTCACAGTTAAATTACCTGATGTTTATCGCTTCAAGTGAGAGCAGGTCTTTCCAAATCTTCAGCACTACTGTCACCAGTATTCTTACCGCCTACAGCACTGCAGCAATCTATACAGTTTTAATCCCTCTTCGAATCATTCAATCTTGTATCATGTCTTTGAGAGAGTTTCAGTGCGCCCGTTATGGCAAGCACGACTTTAGTGAACCTGTTTCCAAAAAAATTATGTGGATGAGATTTTGCTGTAGTAATAATACTAAAGAGAATGCTCACACCTTTCTTCGTTGTATAGACATTGTTTCTAGTGCCATGTTTTTATATCAGATCGGTCCATAACTATTATATTTGTTGGATATGACTACAGAGACTATTGCAGATGGTTTAATAGAAGTTCAGAACGAGAAATCGGCGAACCGATTTCGAATTCCGACTGAGATCGTTGCATTCACTTTCGCACAAATACCCTTTGGAAAGCTATGCATCCATCTCTTCTCTCCCCAGTTATGGATTAAATAGTGGCTGTCAACCAGTAGGACAATTCTAAATTCCAGATCAGTCTTTATATTGGATGTTATGATAGTCAGAGGCTCAGGATGAGAAATTGGTGAGCCGAGTTCGAATTCCAGTCGAGAGCGTTACATTCATTTTCGCACAAATAGGACAGGTATGAATCCATCCCATCTCAACCCAAGCTTTTGCTGAAATAGCTGAACAGACGGGACAAACTGAACTCTCTCACCGTAGTTGACAACCAGTATAGGATAAAGACAACTCTGAATTAAAAATCGTGTGTAGCCCTTACGGGATACATACTTGCACTGTAACTATGATCCGCTTAGTATAGTTGCAGTATAAACCACAAGTTGGCATCGTGGATCTTGAAGAAATACAAATACATCTGGGCATGCACAAAAACGGGCAGCCATGTCAAAAATGAGAAATCACACTGATTTGCAGTGTGCCTTTAAATGGACATGATGGTGATGTAACCTTTTTCATTTTATTTTATTCTTTTTACTAAAATTCACTGAATACAAGGCCAAAGAGCCACTCAAATTAGAGGGTTACTGAATGAGTTGTGCGTATTAACGTGATATAGAGACACGGTAAAGTATAGTTTTGTTCTGTTTCGTAGGTGAAATTGATTGTCAATTTCCCCTACGAAACAGAATAAAACTACACTTTACCATGCCTCGATATCTCATTAATGCGCACACATAAGGTTATTCAACTGAAGGCTTCTGAAAAAACCTACAAATGAATGAGTTTTTATTATGTAAACGTCAGTGGAGGAAGTAAGAAGAGAAGTTATGAGCATATTGACGATATATAAAGACTAAGTCTAAACTTGAAGGTTAAAATTGTTCACGAAAGCATATCCACGTGGAAGTCTTTTGCACAAAGTTTCAGGGTGAAACGTCCTACTTACGAAAGAAATACTTAGGGAATAGATGTGATTCAACCCTGTGAATGTAACAAGATGGAGTTTGGCTGGTGGCACTAAAGAATAGAGTTCTTCCATTTGCTATGGAAGTGACAATAGGCATTTCGTCTATGGGAAAGGAGTTGCATTATGGACTAATTCATCCCCTACAAGGCTGAGTAAACGCTTCTGAACTCTGTCCAGACTGGAAAGAAAATATAGGTTAGGTCCAGGCCAGATATGGCAGTGATACTCCATTTTTACTCAGATCTAACTCTTGTAAAGACAGAGCATGGTAGTAAGTGCCAGGAAATTTCTGGAGTGGTAAAAGGATCTTACTATTTTTCTAGCAACTTTAGCGATGGAACATATATATGAGTTCCACTTGAGGTCTAGGGTGAACATGTTCAATAGGCAAGCACAAAAGCCAGATGTGTGCTTCCATAACGGGCTTCGCGCCACCCGTGTACAATGAAGTGTTGTGTTATCCTGCTAGGACTAATCATTACCACATGGCGTGCATTGAGTGCAAATAGTTTCCAACAAGATCTGTACGTTTCTTATCTGTCAAGACGGCTTCCGGTTTCATTAATAGTCATTATAATCTCCACTTGAACATAGTCCTCATCCTTAGGGAGGCACCACCAACTTGAACAACACTGAGCAGATTAGCTGCATCCATAATTTCATGCGGTTTTCACCATACATGAACTCCAACATCTGTCCGAAAATAAGACTTGTCTCACTATGCGACACAGTGTCTTTTTCCCCATGTTCCAATGGCAACGTTTAGTGGCCTGTCTGAGGCGGATATGACCTTAAATAAATAGAAAAAATGTACTCATAAGTATTAAATCATAAATGATTTATGAGCATGCTCTTAACTGTCTAATAGGAAGGCTGGTGCTTATTTATTACCCACCCAATCCCCATCCTTATTACGACCACCCTGTTTATTAATTTCCTACTTTATGGCCCAATTGAAATATTTTCCGACTTCCCCTTTTATTAAAACACCTCGCTTATTATCGAGGACATCCATGACCCCCGTGTATTAGGCACCTTAACACTATTGATAGAAGAGCCATAGTGAAGACTAGTGAAGACTAGTGATAGTTTTTTTTATCATTTCACTCCAGGCGCAGCGATAATACCACTAGGGTGCAGGGGTTTACAGGGATTTAAAGAGAAAGAGTAGACTTTAGTGAGGAAAAGTACATTAAAGGAACAAAATTAAGAAAAACAGAAGCTGACGATTGACGTTGCATAACAAGAAAGCAAGACATCGGAAGTGAGTTACACGGGCGAACAATACGAGAAAATAAACTATTAGAATAAAAGAGGCGGCTGCATTTAGCTATTTCAACAGTAAAACGATAAGACCTAGCTGCCAATCTAGTAGTAGGCGTAAATTCAGTCGAGGTACTAAGGAAAAAAGATCAGAACGATTGCCATGAAAATGTTTACAGAAAAGACAAAGGGAAACCATGTCACGTCATTTTAGTGAGAAAGTGGTTGAAATATTGAAATGATGCATATAAGAAACTAACATGAAGATTTTTGCCAAAGTCAAGACTTCAACAGCACCAAACATTATAAAAGAAAAAAATCATCCACTGAAATGTGGCATCCAGTGGAATTTTTAAATTTCCACAAACTAATTCTTTAAAAAATTCCATTTACTTGAAAATAAAAACTAGTACTATTAAATATTTTCTCTTCTGCGGGACAAACTTTCCTTGAAATGTACCCTGCTATATACGAAAGTGACATTTTAATGTCTTTAGGAATCCTATTTTCAAGGTCAGGTAAATCATCAAATGTTTGGCATCGCATTTCATCCAGCAAATGTCTACATTTTGAGCAAGTATGTCATGGATCAACATTGTATTCATTGACTTCAACATTTGATTTAAGAAGTAGTTTAGTTTTTCAATTTTTCAGTTTGTAAATTTTCAGTAACATTTTGAACTATTATAAAATATGCACCACCAGAACTTTGTCTTAATTTTCCAAATTCAT
The DNA here is from genome assembly GCA_903632075.3 of Acanthosepion pharaonis. Classification (NCBI taxonomy): domain Eukaryota; kingdom Metazoa; phylum Mollusca; class Cephalopoda; order Sepiida; family Sepiidae; genus Acanthosepion; species Acanthosepion pharaonis. The sequence goes on along the minus strand of CAHIKZ030001768.1, from coordinate 492,770 downwards.
TTTCTAAATAGTCTGTGATATATTCACCAAGCATAACCAAATTAAACTCACTGTTTAGCGAATATTTACAAACATCAATTAAGCCATTGCATATGTGTTCAATGGTTAAACTAGTATCTTGTTAATGATTTAATTCTTTTTCCTTGCTTTCCTCCCATTCTTTGTCTTATTTTTCCAAAATTAGAAAGAAGTAACAGATGTTTATCATCTAAATCTAAAATCACCTTTTTTAGTAGATCATTTTTTTAGTGTCGCCATATCTTTCTTTGAAAGTGACAATTTTCCAAAATTTTCAAACATTTTCATTGAAATTAAATGTTTCTGTTTAATAATGGGTGTTTTAATAGCAGCGACAGTCTGACCATAAAAAAAACCTTTTAAACAATGAGAAACGTTTTGTCGCTCAACAGGTTTTGCGTAAACTGCTACATCAGTTAGTTTCGACAGCTTAACAAATTGCCCTTTTACAGAAAGGCCTTTTACAATTCCCCATTTTACAGAAATATTTTTAGCTTCAGAATAAAACAGCAATTCGGATGTAGGTTCATTAATCCGATTATTGCGAATATTTTTAAAAAGATACACATAATCATAATGTACAAACCATTTTAGCTTATTAAAAATGGTGTCAACTTTAAAAAAAAAAACAAGATTGATGGATATTGTTATTGTCACATACAATTGAAATTACTTCACTATTTAATTGTTTGATTGCATCAGGAATAATTAAAAAATTTCCATCTAAAATTTTGCCTGTAATTTTGGAACTGGGATCATTTTAAGTAATTTTTTTATCCACCATTTAAACATTTTACCATATTGTCCAATATTGTTTTTGGTAATTGTAACAGAGAGAGTTTGGGAAACACACACACACACGAATATTTTTTATTGAAATTGGAGTGAATCTGAGTAGCGAAATTAGATCAGAGCAATTTTGTTTACTGAAGGGAAATCTGATCTAGCTCATTTGGAATTAGGTCATTAGAAAGACAATGGAAAATGATCGAAATTATTTTTATCGGTTAAAATTTGAAATAGAGCTTACTAAAGCTGTGAGGAACTTTGAAATTCATATGATTTTGGTTTGACTGCAGCACCGGGGTAATCGCGTGCAGGCCAAGGGTCGACTATGATCAGCCAGATTTATCTATATAAACGCGTAGCTATGCTGAAAAAGTGCCAGACGGGCGAGGCCGCGTTCGGTCGGCACGTCGTCGTCGCTGTGCGTGCCGTCATGTGCGTGGGCACCCGCAGCCACCGTTACGGGTCGCGGCGCTACAGGAGAGACGGAGAGAGTGGTTGGCTCGTCTGCCGTCGAATGCAGTCGAGCTGGGTGGAAAGAGATCGGAGATTGAATGTGACGTCAGAGATTGGCACCAAACGGCCGCTAACATATTTTGTTGAACTAAGTACGAAGAAGCGAATTACTCCGCCAACATCTAAGACTGCTACTGCTACTATTATTACTACCACTGGAAACGGAAATGCGAACAAGCTACAATAATCAAAAGGTTGTTTTGGGGCTCGTCTGTCGTCGAGTGTTGTCGTGCTGGGTGAAGAGATATTGGAGATTGAAAGTGACGTCAGGGATTGTAACAAAACCCCCGCTAACATGTACTGCTTATATAAGTATCGCTGCTTCTGCTACCACGAAGATTACTACTACTGTTACTACTATCGAGGAGAAACGCCACTATAAACATTAAGCCGCACACAGAAATCTTATTCCCCCATCGCAAGAGTCGTATATCGTTCTGAGACGATTCAACAAGTTAATCGTTACACACTCTATCTCTGTCCAGAATCCAGTGTATACGTTTTTATATCAATTACTTTTCTATTCTGTAACCCGTTTCTTTTCTCTACTATTATTTTCTGCTATATAAAAGATATTAATAATTCAATCTTTGAATAGTTGTTTGTCCGGCTTTCTGCAGATGTTAATTTTTTTTTTTTTGCTGCATCCTAAATTTCTTAGCACAGACTCTCCAGCCGTGTTTACATCTTCAGTCGACCGTGAATCATCACTTCTGTTTTCTGGATCAAACCAAACACAACGTGGGCAGGAAGCAGGATAAGCAAGTGGACCGGTCGAATGATCTACGGATGCTCAGGGGACCTACGGCCATTCCCTTAAGTTCGGTTAAGACCGAGTAGACACCTCAACCCAGAGAGTAAGACGTCGGAGGTTGAGGGGCTTGGGCGAAAGTGTTAGATAATTCCTCAGAATTTTCAGCCAAACCAAATAAATTTCTCTATAATATTGTAGAGCAACTTTGACTTTACATTTTTAACAAGAACAATACTAGTAAAAATTCAATATATATATTTAAGTACTCGTAAATATTCTTTTTCTTTAATTTTAAGTCAATATATTTGTTGTTATGAAGAATGATATCATATAAAAATATTACATTAAATTTTTATTCAACGTTTTTTAAACGGGCAAATTTTTGTAGTACTTTGGGAAAATTCGCAGAGCAAATTTGTTTTTTTTTTCTTATAAGGGCGGTATTAAAATACTTTACGTGTTATAAAGAAAATACAAATTATTCCTTTAAAATTAATTTTATAATCAAGATATTCGTTATTACGAATGATAATAGCATAAAGAAAAAAATTAAATTAATTGTCCGTGATAAAATTCTTAATAATGACATTTTTTTGTGAATTTCGCTGTTTAAAATAATCGCAAAAAATGGAAAAAACGAGAAAGACGATATTGACAATAATGTCTTCTCTTTTACATTTTTGTGGTATATTTTTAAAAATAGTTTTAAAATATTAATAATCTTTTTTTAATTTAATTTGACATTACGTGATAAATTCTTTAATAAGTATCATGTGAAAAATGTTACATTGTTAATGTCTTCTCTTTCTTTACGAAGGACAAAAAATTCAACGTACTTTTCAAAAAAAGAAATACATCGTTTCTCTGTTAAAAAAAACATAAATTATTCATAAAAATACTTTTATACTTAATATTGTCTTTGTTGAAGAGCAATTACATTGAGAATAATATTAAATTTAAATTAACTATATCTGATAAAAATTTTGACACTAGAAAATTTCTCACCGAAAATGTTTGTTTAAAGATATAATAAATCCAAGTTCAATTAATTAAACATTATACTTACTTCAATATCCTAAATAATAAAGTAAATCAAAGGTAAAAATTTTAGATAAATTTCTTAATTCAAGTCCAGCCACGAACTTTCGCGTGTTAACTTTTTGCCGCCAGTCACTGAAGATCTAAACACGGTGTTGAGGCCTGGTGAAAAGACAAATACTCGGTAATATGGCAAATGCACTCTCTAATGTCATACGAGAGACCACGGTTCATTTCATCAGCAACCAGGCCTAATCAGTTTCGGACATTCCCCCCACACACACACACATATATATATATATATATATATATGATGGACTCTTCCATCGATTTCGACGTATGAGGATCCGACAGCCTCATTCAGTTTTATATTTGTGTCGGATGTGACATTTCCGAGCCGTTAGTAATCTGCATATAAGTCTATATTTTGTGTAACAGCGAGGATCTCGCGACATAGCAACAGGAATATTTGCTGACTATTTCCGCCATTGTCTTTCGGTCAATCCGACTGATTTCACAATTTCTGATACCACTCTGGCAGAAGTACCTCGAGTTAACTCTATCCAGGGTAACTTGCAGGAAGTTAGTATGAAGCAGTTTAACAGCTGAAAGGTTACTCTTTAGTTTGTCTTTATACATGAGCCACGACCGTCAATTGTCCAACTCGCTATACATGAGGACTTTAGGTATTCTGTCGTCACTCGTCCTTGAAACATGATCAACCGAGCGAAGTTGTGGCTGCATCAGGAAGGTCTAAATTCCACCAATGTTTCATTTGCAAGCATATCGTTATTAGACAACATTTGTGAAAGACATTCAGCTGATTGATATGGGATTGATATTCTGAACCATAAAACAGTGTAGTCAAAACGGCTGCTCTATAAATCAGAATTTTGGCATCCAATTTGATACCTCTCTCATTCCATAGGAGGTGAAGAAGCTTCCCAAATGCACTTGTAGCTGGAACTCCAGACGTCTTTTCTCTTAGAATCAGTTGGGCAAGCAAACCCCCTATCATGACAAGGAATGATGATATATATTTTACACTTGATGTCGGAGTGAACAGTTCGTTATCAAATTTACCATTTTGACTTATTATTAATTTAATCACAATAATAGAAACGAATCAATAAAGAAGAAAATAATATAAGTATAAAATTATCATTAAATATATGAAAATATTTTTATTGTCGTCACTAAAAATAAATATTTGAGATTAATATGTGCACAATGTCTAAAAAAGGGAAGAAAAGGTACCAGCAGAGAATGAGCAGTACATATTACACCCAGACCGAGCACCCATTCCCTCTGTAAGCAGAGAGAAGACTGCTTAGATTTAATATAACAAGGTAATCCGAACGTGCTCTGCTAATTACAGTGGAAAAATCTATAACAAAAGAAAAGGTACTAGTCCGATTATTTATTAAGTGGGAAATTAATGAAGACACGGAGATAAACAATAAGAGTTTTAATTTGTTTTAGCAAATTGCTAAACAGATATTTATCACATTAAAACTGTAAATATGCATAACACCCGTAATAATAGCTTAGTTTTTCTGAAAATTCTGGTACCTTAAATCTCCTGTGTATATTTCACTTGTTTACACTATTTTTGTTGTTAGTATTATCTATTGTTAATATTCTTTATTCTTCTGCTTGCCAATCCTTACTGAAACTATTACTCAAATGTGTTTGTTTAATATTATTGAGTCTTTTTTTCATAAAATATTGTATGAGAAGGGGAGATAACTGACACCTATTAATAAAAATTATCTTGATTTCAGTAGCTTTTTATTGCACTTTATCAGAACCCTATAAATTGTTACAAAATTTCAAATTAATCACAGGGTTTCTACGTAGTGAGGTTGCCATCATAACGGATTTTTCTGATGTTTTTAGTTGTTCTAATGATACTCTTATAGAGCGAAGCATTGACAACAGAATAAAAATTTTAAATATCCAACTGGTTCTCATAAACTCCGTATTGCACACACACACGCGGGCGCGCGCGCACACACACATGATAAGAATATATTTTTATTCTATTTCTATGCTATAACTATGAGTAAAAGTGCTCAGTATCAGGGATAGTGTGTATGAAAATATATATATATATAAATGCGCGTGTGTGGTGTATTACCATAATTCGTTGGGAATTATTTCATTTGTTTTTGTTTTTTTAGTAATGAACGTTAAATATAAATAAAAATGTTTATTCTCTATTCTTGAGCGATGCTCCATATAAGACAAACATTGGTAGATAATAACCTAATCCTGTATGTTTTTTAAGGGCATGTTCGTTCTTTCAGTAGTTAGGTGATCATGGTTCTCCACATGTTACTTTTTTTATTATTTATAAATTGACATGACTTCTTGAGATAGATGATCAAGTAGTTTCGCGTTGTTTTTGAATTCAGAATTGTTTTTCTCTCAGACTGGGTTCCAAACAAAGCCCGAGAACACGTTCTACGCTGCTAATTAACACGTGGCTAGAGGAGAAGAGATGGATTTATGCTTTCTTCCAGCGCGTTTTTGAGGAAGTGAACACCATCGACTAGGTTGGAATTTGGCTCATTAATTCCAGTCTATGGTAACAACTTTTAACCAGAAATCAACCAACCAACAATGAAACATACATCCAATGAATTTCAACCGCAAATGTTTCTCTTTTTATATGTATCTTATACAGTTTTACTTCCTAACACATTACACAATTTTCCCTTAAGTAATTATTCCTTAAGTAATTGTCCCTTAAGTTATTTCTTGGCGATTTCATTTCAGAATCTTCTAGTTCATGTCAAACTACGGCCGGTAAGAAGATTGCGACCTCGCCGTATGATTTCGTACGGCCTGCAAACATTATTTTTTTTAATGTTTATTTAAAAGAATGTTGGTACTTTTTGGTTAAATATTACACAAAATGTTCAAAACAAGAATAAAGACAACAAAAATGCAAAACATTTATATTTAATAGCGAACTCCATTCTTCAAGAAACTCCTATAAAATCGACATATGGAATTATGTACTACCAAAGACATTATTGTAAAAGATCTTTGCCCAAATCTCATTAATAGAAACAAATGTATTAAATATGATGCTATTTTCTCATACGTATGTGCAGTGTTTTCACAAAATGTGTCTAATAAATAAATACATATACCAATAACATGTGTATGTATGATTGTTTTTTTTGTTTTTTGTTTTGTTTTGTTTTTCATATTGCGAGACTAGTGTTGTTATCGTGATGCGACCCATTTTATACAAGAGCAACAATAATGAGGTTCTCCATGAAAAAGTCTTGTCCAGCCATAGTGTAGCTTACACCACACATCCAATACATTGGAACACTGACAAGTTCGGTTGTACTAATATTTTAGTATACATTAAAAACGCTGGACTAAAGCGCATGTCAATTTTCTTGGGAATACACTTTTGTTCATAAACTGCGTATATCTCAATATTCACATCAAATGAGCTAATTAAACAAAACCCGTTTTGCCTTTCTTTCTTCGCCTCTTGTTACTTGTAAGAAACTTTTTTTTTCAATGCAAAAATATGTAAAACTACACACACTTTGTCCGAATTACAAAAGTGTTTATATGTTTAAAGCAAACGAAAGAATCTTTTGTTTGCAGCGCAGGATAACAAAGTATGGCGCCGTCGATCGGAGGGCTAATTGTTTGTGCTATTCAGACAAAAGTTTTTCTCATCAAAAGTTTATTTGAAGAATTGGCCTCGTAATTAGACATTTTGTAATTGACACCATTAAAAAACATCTTTCATCGAAATAGTATCTTTTGTTATTTGACTAGAATTAATGCAGAGAACTTGGATATTTTTTATCTTCTTTCAAATTGAATGCCTTCTATTGGAATATAAACTGTCGGCCTTCAAATTAATTACTGTATTACTTTCAGTCTTCCAAATTCTCCAGATTTATACATATTTTACTGATATCGTCATATCAATTTACAGAATTTTAAACTTTACAATGTTTAAAACCTGATGCATCTGGTGCCTAAAAATGTTACACCCCTCAGAATTCAACTTACTGTCCAATGATCCTTTCAGGGTTGTCACCCATCAGTATCCCGATAGTGTGCATAGTGTTTTCAGTTGTAAAATAGGACTTTATCCATAGAATGAAAAATGAATATATATATATATATATATATATATATATATATATATATATATATATATATATATATATATATACATGCACACACAAATATAGGGGCATATCCGAAACAAACATGGAATGATAAAGCAAAGTAGAAAAGCTTATAAACGACGCGTTTTTGCCGACGTATGTTGGGTTCTGCTTCTTCAAGTTGAAATGAATGACAAAATTGAATGTAAAGAAAATGCCTTGGGATTTTTGAGGATAAGTTTTTAGGATAAGTTACCTTATCAAATCCGACGACCAGAAACCAGAAAATGTTTGTGTTTGACTACTTTTATTAATGCCAAACGCAAAGCCTACAAAATCCACTTTATTATTTCGATTTCATAAATGCCAGTCTGATCAGGAGAAAAAAATGATTAACTAAAAAGAAAATGCATTGAGAGTGCGCTAATCTCGCGACAATAAACATTAGACCAGAACCATGCATAATATCACCGATTATAACAAAAGCAATAATACTACAATGTTGCATACGAGCTTCTAAAGAAAAACACATATCAATTAGGAGTGGGCTGATTTAAAATCCAACAAACACCAACAGATCATTCATATATATATATATATATATATATATATATATATATATATATATAAATATAAACACTTTCTGGTTTCTGGTCTTCGGAAAAGAGTAGGAAGACCTTCATTAAAATAGATCAGGAAAAAGATCTCAACTACCAACAAGAATAAAATGGAAACAATATCGTAACCAGTGGAGCTGTATCAGCACCTGACAGACTAGTCGATCAAGATCAAGAAGATATGTTGAACCAGTAGACTCCCCGTGGAGCATGCGGCTGCAACATCACCATGTTCGGTGAGGCTGCTGCAGTTTCAGTAGCAAGTATGTTTTACGGTGAACAGTTGCTATTCACATGCACAGAGGTTTGAAATGTCCTTGAGTTGTCCTTCTCCTAAGCTGGTTCAAAGAGAAGAAATGGAGTCATCCCTTTCCCAAGAGCTTTTTTGTAAAGTGAACGCAACAGATTTGCCAGGAATTTGCACTCTACTCTATGATTTCATTATCTACGATGAAAACGCTACCTGCGCAAACCCATACAACACACACATACACACATACAAACACACACAAACACACGCATTTATACATACATACATCTGCCACATATTTTTTAATATATTTTTAATAAAATTTCTCAAATATTCAGGCCGATAGATGAAAATATAATAAATATACTGTTTAACAAATAAACAGAGCATCTACTCAAATATGGGTATCCACTAAAAATAACGTATAAGTAATAAAATATGTATGCATTTATGTGTTATACCATGATACCTATTCTATTGTAATAGACTCTCCCACAGATAATAAGTAGTAGTAGCAGTGGCCAGTTGGGCTCAGTGGTGTTGAGCGAGTCATTCGATATCGGACATTGAAGTACCAACCATCACAACTAGATTGCTGTGTCATTAACTCTTATTTCAAGTTCCTAACGTTTTGTACGTCGAACCTAATTTAGGACGACTTATTGAAATACAAGCCTCCACTGGGAAAACTACTCTACAACATTATGTATATATTGGGTAAATATATTTGAATCTGGGGAGATTCAACCAGGTTGTGTTAAAGATATCCGACAATTTGTGCCATGTATTTTAAATTTTTTTCTTGTTTCAGTATTTGTTATTGAACGTATAAAAGAACGGTTGACAATTGGCGATTGTCCTTTTTAAATTTTTGAACTTTCGACAATTCTCAGCTATTAGAAATAAAGAAATTAACCTGAAACGTGGGCAATTATGTTATACCATTCATGTTCTTAAATAGCGCCGTCAGGTCAAGGCTTTCATATGGATGGCGCCAGACTCGCTCAGAAATATCTAAACTGTCAGCTCTATACAAACGCTTTCAATGGTTAAAACAGGTTTGGGCGGATGAAACCTGGGGGGTCTTGGCAAATACTATCCTTATTTGAACATTGTAGGCTGACGCTACACAATCACAACCAGAGAACTGTACTAAATAACAGAAACTACATCACTTGAGAACTACCCACAATAGCAACACCTAAACTGGATAGCAGATTTAATTTGAAAAGAAAATAATGACAATAATCAAGATGTTGACGTTTCACATTACTTCAAACAAAAGTTTAGGGGGTGGTAACTCCCATCAAAACTGAAAAGAGCGATAATAGCCACTACACTTGAGAAACCTATTTTCCTTCAAAATTGTTTTAAGAGAAAGGTTAATGGATGCCAAATGTTTCCTTATGAGGATCGGATAATATTATCATTACCATTCAGCACCCAATATGCGTAAATTAATCCGCTAACAAGAGAAACATATTTAAAACATCGTGCATCCCTTTCCTCGTTAGGAGATGGGGTGGGGGCAAAAATAGATATGTGCATCAATAAAATCGAACTCATCACAAACTTTTTTCCATAATTGCTCTTAATGTACAAATCTTGTCTCCTTTTTGTTCCGCGTTCGTATGCATGTATGTATGCCTGCACGTGTATATATATATATATATATATATATATATATATATATATATATATATATATATATATATATATAATGGCGTGAAGGAGGTTAAATTTATTGGGATTAAGTCTTTGCTCGACAAGGAGTGACATGTGCAACAGGTGTTACCTGACCATAATCCCACGCCTGTTCGCATCAAACAAAAATAATTCTCGCAACATGGAATGTTAGAAAGATAGACCACCGTGATCAATTGGAAAAAATAAAACACCAGATGAGTAGGTTAAATGTCAACATTTTAGGAGCATGTGAAACGAGCTGGCCAAACAATGGCGATTTTGTTAGTGACACACACAGGATTATATATGCAGGTGGAGAGAAAGATGAAAAGGGAATTGGATTGATACTAGATCTGAACATAAAGGAATGCATTCTGGGATACTGTCAGTTATTTGAAAGAATTCCTGTCTTTAAACTGAAAGGAAAGCCTTTTAACATATCCATCATAGTTGTGTATGCACCGACAGCATAAGGTACAAAAGAAATCGAAACGTTCTGCTTTGCGCTAGACAACGCCAAACCGTAATGTAAATCACAGGATACTATAATTATCATGGGGGACTTGAATGCAAAAGTAGGCAATTAGAGAAATGGTGAAATAGTTAGCAAATTCGGACTAGGAACCCGTAACGAACGCGAAGAAAATTGGGTTAGAAAAAAACAGGTATTACCCAAAAAATGGTTCCAAGAACACCTAAGACTGACATAGAGAAGCTCAGGTGGAGAAACGAAAAATCCAAATCGACTACATTACTATCAATAAGAGATTCAAGAATGCAAAACCTATACCAGTGCCGACTGTGGAAGCAATCCCCCCATGTTATATGTAAACCTAGAACGAAACTACGGAAACTAACACAACACCCAAATTGCAATAAAATAAATTTTTGAACGACCCTAACCTGAAGGAAAAATATATGGACAGTGTGAAAAGAAAATAGGAGGGACAAAATGGGAATGGAAAATCGAAGTGGAACACACTAAGAGAAGCTTTAGTGAAATCAGCAAACGAGATTGTCCCAAAGGAAAATAGAAAAGGAAGAAAAACAAAACGAATGGATAACAGATGGGATTCTCGACATGATGAAAGGAAGACAGAAAATAATGCCAAGGCACGGAATAAAGTCTAGAAAACTACAAAAAGAAAACAGGATAAACGAAAAATGTGCAGAAATAGAAAGAATTAGTATCACAGATAAAGGAAATATTCATAAAAATACGAGAACAGGACAAAAGACACGCTCATAAACAGGCAGCATAAATTCCAAGGACGAACAATGATATTAGAGAAGGAAAAAATACTTCAGAGATGAACAAATATATCGGAGAACATTCCACGACGAAAGAGAACAATACACAGAAATAGCAAAGGACCGGAAATATTAAACACCGAATTGGAAGCTGTACTGGCCAAATTGAACAGAAATAAACCGCCAGGCCTAGACAGAATTGTAATAGAGATGCCGGCAGCCTTAGACGATTTCGGCATAGAAAAGATAACAGAAATAATAAATAAAATGCACAACAGTGGTGATATACTGGAAGACCTAAGCATATCTATTTTCATAGGACTGCCTATGAAACCAGGCACAAACAAATGTGGACTCCACCGGACAATGAGCCTAAAATAACATAACAAAACTCATCATCCTAATTCTGATGAATAGAGCGCATAGCAGAATCAGACCGGAGATAGGACAAGAACAGTGCGTGTTCGTCAAAGACACCGGTATAAGGAACGCGAGATTTATACTTTGAATGTTATCAGAAATTACAAATTCATAAGAACGTATACCTGTGATTTATAATTTACGCAAAGGCTTTCGATAAAGTACGCCACAAATATCTGTTAGAACTACTCAGAAACCTTGACATATTCGGGAAAACTATTAGAATAATCAAGAACCTACACTGGCAGCAAACCGCCTGCATGCGAATAGAAAATGATTTCAGACGATAACAACCTATAGAGCAAGGAAATTCTAATAGAATTAGATGTCCCGCCGGGATTTGTTGTTCTTAATAACATAAGATATGCAGATGACATATTATTGATAGCAGACACAGAAAGGAGACGAAAAAAAAAACCTCCTACAGAAGGTAGCGAAAGAAAGCAAGAAAAAAGAACTAAATATAAACTACAAGAAGACACAATACATGGTTGGCAGCAAAAGGATGAGCCCAAAAGCAAATTTCAAATCGGGGATACTAAAATCAAACGAGTACAAAAATCTAAAATCTTTGTTAGACCACTTCCCTGTGTTCTAAAAGAGGACGGAAAATGTGACATTGAGATCCGAAGACGCGTTGGGATGGGCAAAGATGCATTCAGAAAGCTAAGCAGCGTATTAAGAGACAAAAAGCTTCGTAAGAAATAAAGAAAAGATTACTGAACAGTTACGTTATATGTGTCCTCCTATATCGCAGTGAATGCTGGACAATCCCCTCAAAGATGAAGAAGAGACTTAAAGCAACAGAAATATGGTTCTACAAAAAGATGCTGAGGATACGATGGACTGAACATTTGAGCAACGACGTGTTGGAGAAAATGGAAACAAAAAGGAAACTTGTACTTAACATCAGGAAAAGGCAGTTAAAAATTTCTAGTGAAAGTAATGAGGAAGGAGGGCGTGGAAAATCTGATACTCACAGGACGGATTGAAGGAAAACAGCGCGTAACATACTTAATGGCCTTGAGTAAAAGGGCCCCCATTTCCCGAAAAGCTTTTTGCCGTCGCGGAGAAGGGGGAATAGATGGTTGTTGGCAAGACCGGAAGTAAGCTCCGGACAGCAGAACCTCAGTCCCCGGAAGTCCCCACAGGTAAAAATACGCACAGCCACACTCCCTCTACCAGTTCCAATGTCGATGACCCGGCCAACTACGCCGAAAAGATGAGAGCGATGAAAATAAGGTATGAGCCAAGTTTTGAGAAAAAGGAGAAATTAGAACAACTAAAAGCAACTATGAAGTCCAAAAGAACTTAACAACCCTTCAGCGGAGCGTCACTCTTCTTCGGCAGCGTCTTCTCCTTCATTCAATAAATATATCATGGTTCTACCTCTAGTCACAAACTTTTTAATACCCACCCCAGTCAAGTTGGCGACACTCAAAAAATCTCCCATTTCAAAATTCCCGCAAAAAAGTCCACACATCTAAACACCCCATACCATGATCATACAAAAAACAAGACAACAAAAAGTCAACGACCCCCATCGTTAGAATGCAATGAAAAAAAGAAAAAAGTTAAACCAATCTACAATTTAATGGGAGATGTTTGCCATGTGTCGAGTGAGCAGGTGGAAGAAGCCTTAAACCAAACCTGTAAAATAAAAGACTTTATCTGCTCAATATTAAAAAAAAAATGTTGGAAACCCTAAAAATATTCCCAACGCCAAAACGGTGTTAACTGTAGCACGGTTTGGACAGGGATCCCATCAAATGTGGGTGATGATTGAAGAGGCAAATGACTCCTTCGGGATATTCCCTCACCTGGAGTTCTTCGACGAAAATGTGAAAAATTAAATCAGTTTTGTTCAGGTGGCTCCCTCTTTTTGTTCGCCCATCCCTGTATAGAGCTCAGTGGTTAATCGGGTTATTAAATGCCGTGATAGTAGGGGAGTAGCCTTAACACGGGCGGATCTGACCTCTAGATTAAAAAGAATGTCTTCTGAGGCAATGAATATGGCCGCTGAACTGTGTGCAAAGTAAGTTAGAAATGCATCTAATAGGCATATCGCGTGCATCACATTGCCAAATAAGCGTACTGTGATTACAGGGGAACACGGTCTGAGCCATGCTCAGTTCGATGCCCATTTGACCGACTTTCCGCGCCTCGAGACAGTTGAAGCAGATAGGTGCGCGGATCCCGTTACAGAGTCTGAGATCTGGGAAACGCTGAAGCTGATTGGCTGGGACAAAACTGCGGGATTAGATGGTCTTCATTACGAGTTGTACTTGAGGGAGTCGCTCCTTTTACTTCCCTTGTTGGAACTGATTCATAAAAACTGGATGAAGCAAGGGTCTATACTTTAACTCTTCACCAGGTTTCGGGCTGTACTTTCGCATGTGGATCCGACTTCTGTACGCGTTTCCCGGTGAGCTGCTGTTGTCTCGTTTCATTCGTCAAGGATGTCCGCTTTTGCCTTTGCTTTACGTTCTTGGAGCCTTTTCTTCGCAAGTTAAAGGCGAATCCGGTCTTAAGCGGAATCGCTTTACCTGGATCTACCATATTGGCCAGTTACACCGTCTATGCTGATGATGTTTCGATTCTTGTGCCGAGCAGAGGTTGACGAAGTCGGCACAAAGAGATCAGTGGGTACGAGATTATGACAAGGGCCAAGATCAATCGCGATAAGTCTGTTGGCTTGCGGTTAGGCGCGTGGAAGAGAGTTTCTCTTCCCAGGCCTTTCCTCAGGACGGATGGACGGATGGACGGACGGACGGACGGGCTGGCCAAGATAGTCTACGTCTGTTTTGGTCCCGATCTCTTGTTGGAAATGAATTGGTCGGAGGTGCGGAAGAAGGTCGAGGTCGCAGTTTTTCTGTGGTCCCAGAGGAATCTTGACCTTAAATGGAAAGGCGGAAGTATGTGCTTCACACATCGACCAAATTCTCCTTTACCGACTCTCCGTGCTTCAACCTCTCATACTATACTAATGCATTTAGTTAAGGTCTTGTGGGGGAGGCAAGGCTCCCAAGGTATGTCGGGAGATTAGTTACCTCCACCCTTCTGAAGGTGGGATAGGTATGCCTAGCGTAGAGATTCGTCAACATACGCTTTCTATTGCGTTCCTAGAAGAAGTGTGCACTCATGCGAGGAGAAGGCCCGCCGTTTAGCCTGAGGCGAGTTTCTTTCTATCGTGAATGCTGTTTAACATTACGGGCGAGGATGGCCTCTCTGAAGCAAAAATAGTTGAGGATTGTAGAGCACACGAGGAGTAAAGATGACTTGGAAATTTTGATACTCATAGGACAAAATGAAGGCAAGACGGACAGAGGAAGACAACACGTACTTAGTAAGATTTAGTAAATGAATGGCGGAACAGGGTTTCGAAGAAATAACAGAAAGGCAAAATTTATTAAGAGTTGAAAGGGACAGAAATTACTGCAGAGCGATGATCGCCGAAGTCCTCAGGGGACACGGTACATAAAGAAGCAATGAGTAATATGTATATAATATATATATATATATATATATATATATATATATATATATATATATATATATATATAACATCATATGAGAAATATATACGCTATATACGCTACAGTTCAAAAGTTTGAGGTAACTTCTGTTAATTTTTTAAATGGACCCCCAAAATAATTGTTTTGTACTTTAAATAAGAGAAAATTGTTATACTTATTTAAAAAAAAGCGTGACATATTTTTTTTTTGGGGGGGAATGCACTTTATAACTAAATTTTGCTCTCCTCAATATATCCTTCTTTCCCATTGATTACTGCACTAAATCTTTGGCATTCGTTTCAAAAGTTTCTCATGAGCAGCGTAATCAGAAGAGAGCGCTTTCTCAACTAAAATGAGTGAAGTAATGGGATGAAAACACTTTTTCAATTTGAGCCTTACGTGAACCAAAAGAAAGGAAGCGCTTTCTCAAGTGGAACCATGAGTGTGTCACGTGGTTGGCATATAAGTTTATATTTACTTCAATCATGATTCTACTTGAGAAACCTCTCATTTCCGATTACTTCAGTTCTACTTGAGTATGTGCTTTCTTCCCATTACTTCACTCATCGTTCGACTTGAAACAGCGCTTTCCTCCCATTACTTCACTCATCGTTCGACTTGAAACAGCGCTTTCTTCCCATTACTTCACTCATCGTTCGACTTGAAACAGCGCTTTCTTCACATTACTTCACTCATCGTTCGACTTGAAACAGCGCTTTCTTCCCATTACTTCACTCATCGTTCGACTTGAAACAGCGCTTTCTTCCCATTACTTCACTCATCGTTCGACTTGAAACAGCGCTTTCTTCCCATTACTTCACTCATCGTTCGACTTGAAACAGCGCTTTCTTCCCATTACTTCACTCATCGTTCGACTTGATAGATAGATAGATAGATAGATAGATAGATAGATGGATAGATAGATAGATAGATAGATAGAAAGAGTATTTTTAATACAAGAATTGATTAAATGCATGGCTCGTAGTGAGCTACTGTTAAAATAGCAATGATGAATGTGGAGTATGATATTTTTATTTCGTTGTTCACCGAATCCCATGTTCGCGAGCGTTACTGAATTATATCGAAATTGTTTGATGAAAACACCAGAAAGTCGGTTGCAGATAATGCCTATGCTGTTATAAATGCCTCTACTACACGAAACAGACTGAACCATTTTGCTTACAGAACCAATGTTTTCATCAGAATCTGTAACAGAAATCATGGCACAAAGTTTACACAGAAGATAAGAATTCAATATTGGGGGGGGGGGCATTTTGTGGTCCTAGGAATCATAATCAACCTATTCGCATCTGATACTGTACAATGGGTCGTCATGTCGATGAGGTACAAGGGAAAGTGATTTGCTTGTATAAACTGTTAAATATGGTGGTGGAAACGTCATAGTCTACGGTTGTATGGGCTTCAAGAGAACGGACAAAAACATTTAATACTGAAAATTGTGTTTAGGATGTAAATCATTTTCATCGTGACAATGATACAGCACATTCCGTTATAAATACATCAACATTTTCTGAGATGCAAAAAGTAAGTCCTCGTTTAATGCAGCAATATTGCGAAATTTAAATCTAGTTGAGCATGTATGGAATGTATTTAATTTAAAAATAAGAATCATCCAAGAAGACAGATTTGGGAGAATAAAAATAAGTCAGACACACCAAATATTGATTTTAAATAAATTTTTTTATAGGGATGCATTGATCCTATAGAATTAGAACAAAATAATAATTAACAGTCAGATTTACGTCAGAGTATTAGTTAGAATGTTAATAGTTAATATAATATTAATTAGTATTAATTACATCTGTTATCTGTCTGGAAACGACGCAGCTATTTGATACTAACGAAAAGGCAGCCGGTTAGGATAATGGTTCTAGAGTGGGAGGTCCTCACATTTTTTAGATTTTTTAGAGGGAGGAGTATAACATTCGTGGTGGTAAGATTGATAATTTGAAAATAAACGATTTTGTGTGTGTCACGTTATTTGGTTGAAATCAAGTCGTAGGCCTGTCCGAAAAGTGTCTCCTCGTTTCACTACTTCATCCCTGAGCCATAAGAAAGAAAGATTTCTGACCTTTTCTTTTATAGTCCTGAATGGAATGACAGTGAGTGGCGTTAAGCAAAGTCTATTGGCAGACCAAGTGAAGGTATTCCCAAACTGCCTTAAACTCCTTCAATGTACCCATTTCGGATCAAGGTCTCCTCCTAGTTGGAAGCCGGCATCGATGCTTTCATTCCAGCAAGGAAATAGCAAGTTAAGTTGCATTCATCTCTTTGGTTCTCACCTGCATGCTCGGCCGCTATATCCCACAGGAATCACTTCTTCCGGTTATACCAGAGTGACACATCTGATTGCAACAGACGCCTCTTTTTCTCTGGTTGTATTGAATGCAAGCGTGTCCTCAAAGAAGCGAAGTTGATAGTATGAAACAATGTATAGAATCTCGCAAGTTCGGTTCCAGAGATTATTGGCGGCTCTTCAAGTGTGTGCTGAACAAAAGCAAATCGTCAATCCCTACTCTAATCAATAAATTCGAAATCCTGGCATCTACAACAAATATAAATTGAATGCTTTACTCAAAAATTCTTTTCCAACTGAATACTCGACTAATTTGGGGTATCCACACCTGATTTCCCCATTAGGACAGAGGCTATACTGATAACCCTGTCAGTGGTCTCAGACATGATTTCTAAATTTGACTCGCATAAGGCAAGCGGATGTAATGTGATCCCTGCCATCGTCATAAAGAAATGTACTCCCGGGCTGGCTCCAGTTCTCCCTAAACTCTACAACAATTGCTTCGCTGCCTCCTACTTTCCAGCTTGTTTGAAGTTCTCCCCTGTAGTTCCTGTTTTTAAGAATTCTAAGACCCTCTAAGACCTTATTAGTCTTCTACCGCTTTTCGGCAAAGTACTCGAGGCTTTAATCAATGCGGAAATGGTAAAGCAACTTACCTCTCACGACCTACTCTCTGACAAACAATATGGCTTCTGTTTTGCCAGATCTTAGCCTGATGAGCTTACGGCCATCACTGAATATGTATATCAAGCTCTTGATGATAACGGCAATGCTCGAGCTGTGACTCTAGATATGTCGAAGGCGTTTGGCAGTATTTGGCATGCTGGTCTTCTAAGCTCCAGTGCTATGGTATTACTGAACGATTGTTGGATTTAATCTAATCGCTCCTATCAAATCGTGAAATGAAGGTCGTTTTGAAGGTGCTTGCTTCCAGATCCTTTTACGAACCTTCCAGATGCCTTTCCGCACAAGACTCTATCCTGAGTCCTACGCTGTTTCTGATCTTCATCAATGATCTTCCTCATGTCATCAGTTCCCAAGTAGGCATTTATGCAGATGACACTACCATTTACTCACGTCTTAATAGCAAATTCGTCAGAATTGACAAAGTAAACTTGGTCGCTGCTTTTGAAAAGGACCTCCAATGGTTTTTAAATTTGAATGCCTCCAAAATGAATCTGCTATCATTTAACAACCATAGAGAAACTTTCCTGATCGCAATCAGCATGTCTGATGCTAGACTCCTGGAAAGCAACACACTGCGCCTTCTTAGCCTCACATTTTCAACTGACTTGAAGTGGAACAACGTCATCGAATTAATAGCTGCATCTACTGCAAAGAAACCTGGGCGACTGTGTCGTACAAGAAGGTTTTTGTCCTCAGAGTCTATTTTGCACGTTTGCAAATCTACCATTCGTCTATGCATTGGATTGTGTTGCCATATCTTATCCGCTGCTCCTGCTATTCATATCGAGGTTCTTGACAAAATCCAAAGAAAAGATCTGCAATATAATCGATACTGCCTTAGCATTTCGACTTCTGTCACTTTCTCTCCGACGTGATGTGGCTTCCCTCTGTCTTTTCTACAAATATTTTCATGGCAACTGCTCTGACGAGCTTTTTTCTCTGGTGCACCCGCTACGTGAATTTAAGCGTGCTACTTTTACTGTTGAATTGGGTAAATGTAACCGTTACTTCTATTCCAACAGTTTCTTTACTCGCACTTCCCGCTTGTGGAACACCCTTCTGTTTACGTGCTTCCCTGATAACTACAATCTTCAAAAATTTTAATGTAACATCAATCGCCATCTTCTATCTTTTTGAATCCCGTTCAGCTTTTATCCATTCCAAAATTCGTCTATACTCAGTCTTCTGTCTCATTTTCCCTCTCTGTATCCCCCACTATATATATATATATATATATATATATATATATTGGCACTGGTAATTAGGCTAGTATACTTGTACCATGTATCTCGGTAAGTTAACAAACTACCTCGGTATGGTAATATAGATTACTACTTGAAATAATTCACATAATAATTCTGTACTACAGTTATAAATGTAATAAGACTACGTCTTGATTTCACATTAAAATTCAATATTCAACAGAAAATTCAATATTCAACAGAAAATTCAATATTCAACACTACAATTTGCAAAAGTTCCGCCTAGCAACAGGCATGAATAACAAGTAATATAAACAAATCGTTTGTTCTTGATTTTTAAAGATATGGGTGCGTTCACACCAATCATTATTTCTCATAGCTGTTAAAAAAACAACATTAAGGATAATATACAATCTATATTTATAATTAAAATTCATTATTATCGTGGTCTTAAATAAAAACATTTGGTTTAACATGCAAACTTCATTTTTCAATAACATACATTGTACCGTTTTTGTTTTTTGTTTTTTTTTGTCTTCTGTTTGTTTTGTTTTTTGGGGGGGTTTGTGTGTGTAATGTTAAGCAACAGAACATTTAAGATAACATTACAGAATAAAAAAAATAAGATACCCACATACATAATTAAAACACTTCAAAATTATTATGATTAGGAGCATTTGATGCAAAAAGCTCATCATAATCATTGCCATATAACAATACTGTAAAGTATCTTTATATGGGTCCCAGTTGGTCGTTTTGTACTACGGATATCAGATAAAATCACGAAATTTACCTAGATTTGGTGTCTTGTCTTATCTATAGGTCACCTTGTACGTGGAAATATAGGATAGATACCTACTGACCATATTTGAATAATCGGTGACCGATTTTGCGTGTACACTTGAAACATTATGAATCAAAGCGGCATTGAAATAATGTCACTCATTTTCCCGCCGGTAAAGAATAAAAGTGTAAGGTGAATGCATACTTCATTTTCATAGGAACGTAAAATAAATAAATAAAAGGTAAAAGTAAAGGTAGGAGGTTCACGTACATTAG